>JAPFBL010000074.1:915000-1515000 GCA_026182355.1 Hermatobates lingyangjiaoensis | reverse complement strand
ATATATAAATAACAAGATTTCACATAAACAGTTAAAATAACAGTTGGGTTTTGACTCTGACGAAGGCCGCTAGTTACGTTTGAAAGATCTTAGTCCTTTTCCCCTATTTCATATTGTGGTTTGATCATTGATTATATATATATATATATATATATATATATATTATATATATACTGATAAAAGTATCGACCGTGGAATAGAAACAAAACTATAGTTTATCGGGACTCGGTCAGTTCTTCAGGTTCAAATTAAACTCTCATTGCCAACGTTTCGGTCTTTATTTAAAACCTTTTTCATATGCAGAAGTATAAATTTTGAAACGGAAAAACTAAGTATTACATTATAAATTATTTTACAAAGAAAAATAATAGTATGTGGATTTTAATAACAACTGTAGTCTGAATGAACACGTGACACTGAACTGTTCAATGTTCAGTGTTCAGTGAACAGTTCAATGTCACGTGTTCATTCAGACTACAGTTGTTGTTAAAATCCACATACTATTATTTTTCTTTGTAAAATAATTTGTAATGTAATACTTAGTTTTTCTGTTTCAAAATTTATACTTCTGCCTATGAAAAAGGTTTTAAATAATGACCGAAACGTTCGCAATGAGAGTTTAATTTGAACCTGAAGAACTGACCGAGTCCCGATAAACTATAGTTTTGTATATATATATATATATATATATATATATATATATATATATTGCAAAAATACTAATGACATTCTCCATATAGAAGTGTTGAATTAAAACGATGCATTTCAAATGAGTTCATTCTCAGGTAACATCAATAGCCAGAAGGACTGAGGAATGAGTACGATATCAGTCAAGGTAGCTATAATTATCACCTTAAGTTAATTAGACCCTTATTTAACTCAAACTTTACTTCTTGTCAAATATTCTTGTATCACAGGATAGGGAATAAATTTCAAATCAGTGACATCTCAACTCAGCAGGAGATAAATAGCGATGATTGAGATTTTACAGTATCAGACATGTTAGCATATTGTTAGCGCTGCAGTGTCAAGATGCCGTCAAATTTGTATATTAGAGTAGGAGGTCTTCGACCGGTTTTGGACGTATCCACTGTCAAGTATACTGATCTGAGTCACTGCATCATTGGCTTATGTAATATCAAAACAACTGGAGCCTATACCTCTGTAGTCTAGAATTTATATTATTATTATTATTATTATTATTATATATACGAGTTATTTTTTACTAATATCACTATGTATAGCGCTCTCCTTCAACTGCAGATGTTGTTAGGTACTCAGGGCTCTTCATTGGCAGAAGACTAACTTGGAATCCTCATACCCGACTGAAAAGACTTGACTTAAAACGACGATTCTTATTACTGTACAGACTTATAGGGAAAGACTTGAAATTGACCCTACCATAACAAACTACTGCTATACAAAACATTACTGAGATCGACCTAGTCTTGAACTATGGGGTTGTGCAAAACCTTCCAATATTCATAGAATACAGTCGTTGCAATCTAGGATCATCCGCACTATCACAAATGCTCTTTATTATGTCAAAAACTACACCCTTCATAAAGACCTAAGAATTCCATTCATTCAAAATTTAGCCTCTGATCGTTATAAGTCATTTCACGACACCCTTTCCTCTCAACCAAATTCATTTGTATGAATCCTTACTTTCTCCTCACCTTCCCAGAATCTCCCAATACGACTCAAGAGAAGATGGCCGAGAAATCTACTACTACGGTAATTGCTAAAAAACAAAGTGAAAAGTTAACCAGTGGGTTTCATTATTTACGCATGTGCATCGAAGTTATTGTGTAATCTCTTACTACATATGCTTTTTACGCAGAATATTCATTTTATATTTGTAAATTTGTATAGTTGTAAAATTAACAAATTAACAAATTAACAACTGACAGTTGGGTTTTTGACTCTGACGAAGACCGCTTGTTACGGTTGAAAGATCTTAGTCTTGTTTTCCTATTTCTTATTGTGGTTTGATCATTGATTGTATAGTGATAGAGGATTCTAGATTGCAACGACTGTATTCTATGAATACAGGAAGGTTTTGCACAAATTTGTATATTAGTTGTATATTTGTAAATAAAGATGTTAAAAAAATACAAGTCAATTTCCATGTTTTATTTATTATTAACCTAATTTGTTATTTTATTAATATATTAGTCATTTTCAAGTTTTTCCAGTAGTATTTTTATTAGTAGTGTAAATGAAATATCTATTTGATGATTAGTCCATTCATTTATTAACTTATCTACATTTTATTCTGCTTATATCATTCTATTTCATCATGATGTTCATTTCTAGACCCACAATACATTAGCCTTAAGATTTTTTTGATGATTTAAGTCTGGATTCCAAATACGTCTTTCGCCAACGTTTCGTAATATATTATTGTCTTCCTCAGGGATATTAAAATGTTTATATAACTAGCACTATTGCTATAATAATTTTGGTCTACTGTTTACATTTAGATATAATAATAAATCCATAGCTGTCATTATTATATATGAATGTAAACAATGGACCAAATTTGTTATAGCAATAGTTTTAATTGTATAAGAATGTTTTAAGCCCTGAGAGAGACATAAATATATGTCAAAATGTTGTCGAAAACAATCAAAAAATGAGAAATAATCTTAAAACTTATTTCTAGTTCGTTCATTATATTAAGTCATTATTTTTCTTATCCTGATTTGAATAAATCCCTCATTTTCCATTAAACTTTCTAGTTAATGGCCATACTTAGTAATTTGACATGGTTAATAATGATATATTATAATTATAGTTATTATGGTTGAAGGACATCTGAAATCCGTTGAACAACTCCTTTGTAGGGACTAAGATTGTATCATTTACGAATGTCATCGGATAGGCAGGTATATCCTTCATGGATGTACAATCAATTCTGAGGTCATTCTCCATTTTTAACAAAATTGGTCTTCTTGTTCTTTAGAAATACTCGAGTTTAAAGGGACTAACTTTAATATCATATGTTACCAAAAAACCCAGTTTTGATCATTTTTCAGCTGCCAATTAGTCCCTTGAAACTTAACGCCTTATCAAAGAAAGTAATATCTATTTTTGTTCAAGTAACAAATGACATGAAAAATCACAATATTAGAGATGTTTGAAAACTTTTGAGTACTACAGACAAGAATTGAACTGAATAATGATGTTGCAGGAACCCAGCAAACACCCTGTTTCTTTTGTTATGTTACGCCTTTTTCTTTTATTTTATGTTATGTTTTTTGTATTTAACTCAATTCATTTTCAAAGTCATTGAATCATGAATGGCCCAAGAATTAACCTGAACTCAATATTTTCAGGTAATTTGTTACTTATCACAGTATTTATTGTGATAAGATCACAATGGATCAAGTTGAAGGTCTTGTACTGATGACATCGACATAATAATATCAGGTAAAATTTGACGTTTTTGCAGTGTCTTACATGACATAACATGAACTAACTGTTTCAGAACATAGTTGTAAGTACTGTACTCTCAAGTTCATTCTACTGTCCTATCCAACCCAAATAAATTCTGTTCGCTAAATGCATTAAAAAAGGAAGTTTTCTTTTGCAAATAAATTCTATGATTATAGAAGTGAACACCTCCTTTAATATAACTTTAGCAACAGAAGTAATCTTTTTAATATAATTATAATATACATTAACCTTATTTATACTGTAACTAGAAAGTTCTTGACAAAGTATACTGAACAACAATAAATAATAGAGTTTTGCTTATCTCACAGACAAACACTTTGTTCGTAAACATAGACCCCAGGCAAACAAAGGAACATGTTTACTTAAGCCATTATTAACTTAGAACGTGATAATAGATAGTAAAATGTGACTTTCACTGGAAAGGGGCCAACAACGGAAGTTATATAAAAGAAACGAGAAACAAACAAATAGTAAACATTTAGTTTACTTTAAAAAAAAATAATTAACCTTTTTATTTCTTTCCTTCTCTAATATTCGGTTAAAGCAGTCCTGAGGAAACCAAATTTATGATGTAATGATAGTTTCAAAAATGAAACAAAAAATTAGAGACTGTAAGTGTTCTTTTACCTGTCTCGAATTAAAGTACAGAAGCGTCTGTGTACTTTAATGAAATATATTTCTAACATGATTTCATTAAAATCAGAATCAGTTGAGAGTTGACTCTGACAAAGACCGCTTGTTACGGTTGAATGATCTTAGTCTTTCTTCTGATTTCATATAGTGGTTTGAACATTGATATATATATATATAGGTGTGTTCTCTAATTGGGGTTCAGTCAATTTTCCAGGATAGAAAATCAAACTCTCGTTTCCTGATTAGAGAACACACCTATTCTATCAAACAGTCGATATATTATTGAATCTATTATATATATATATATATATATATATATATATATTATATATATATATAGGTGTGTTCTCTAATCGGGATTCGGTCATTTTTCCAGGATAAAAAATCAAACTCTCGTTGCCAACGTTTCGGTTTTGTTTAAAACCTTTTTCATAGGCAGAAGTAAGAATTTTTTAACTATGAAAATGAATTTTACATTATTTAAAGGAACAACAATGCTAACCGGACAAAACCTTCGACTAGACTGTATATATATATATATATATATATAATAATTAAATGAAACGGCCCAACGGACTTTTAAACAAAAATCAATTAAATAAAGATGGCACACAGATAGACACAGGAATAACTCACTTCTATAATTCGACCATCGTCGTTATCAGGAGGTGAAGAGTCCCGCAGAAAGGCGGAGTCACCGCTCTGTCTTTCTGCGATACTCTTCACCTCCTGATGACGACGATGGTCGAATTATAGAAGTAAGTTATTCCTGTGTCTATCTGTGTGCTATCTTTATATATATATATTGTTTAAAAGAAGACCATATTCAAAGCTGAAACTTGCTTTAGTATGTCTTTTTCGAGTACTGATAAAGAACTTGAAAAACTTATACCACACTTTCAACTGATGGTTCAACATGTTTTAATTGTCACCAGTTCTTATCAAGATATGAATGAGTTTCTAAATAGAGTTCGTTTGGAGAGGAGATAAGTTGACGGGTTTAAGAGGGTTAAAGTTGTTTCCCTAAACTATGAAGGTTAAGTGACCTAGGAGGCTGTTGGCTTTACCTGGAAAGGTTCTGCATGGCTTTGAGTTGATCCTACCTGCTTTAATACTTTTACTTAGAATACCTATACTCAAACAGCTCATTGAAAAGGATAAGGGAAAATTTTAAACCATTAATCTGTTCCTCAAAGAAAGGAAATAATATAAGAATCTTGAGAGATCAATAAGGCCGACAAATTATTCAGAAAAAAGTGAAAAATAGCAGTCTCAGAACTAGTAGGTAACCTCATTAATCAGAAAGTGATTAGAGTTTATTAACTTCTAGTGGTTGGACTAGTGTTTACTGTGATTCTCGCTCTCCTTCAGTAAAGATGACAATCTTAGCGCATTCTTTCGTCAATTCTATCTTACCAAGTTGATTGCAGAATGACTAAGCTAGAGCAAAAGCAAATATAAACAGGATAACTTGTTCCTTCGACAAAGCATTATAAAAAAATCTTTGGAGATAATGCTCAGATAGGGAGACAAAAAAATTGGTCTCGACTAAACTTGAATAACTTCCATAATTAGATTCAGATTGACAGCGAGTTGTCTGTGATAATCAACACCGAGCGATATATCCAGTTGCTTTGCAAGGTCTGCATAGCACTTGATCAAAGGACAGGGGTCTTCAGAGTTCTCCAGTGGTTTCAGCAAATTGGTGCCACTAACTCCTAAAGCTCGAACGAATCATTTGCATGGCTATAGTAACGTTCCTTTCACCGAATGATCAGCTGCAGGTGTGACCCGGAGAGGTTGGTGCATTCACCGGACTTGAAATCCCCAGATTTTTATATGTGGTGATACTTTTAGGACAAGGTGTATGACAACAACCTCCACTCAGCCTGACCTGAAGGCAACAATCACAGCAGCAATAATTGAGATCCCATGGGAGGAATGCGAGAGGGCCATCGAGAATTTTGCCCATCTGATCCATATAAGCCTGCAAACAATTTTGAAGATGTCTACTATTTGGAGATGTCTATTCTGGAGGCTTGGCATAATGTACCTAAAGTTCGGTGTCGATCTAAAAAAAAAAAATTTGGAAGTTATTCAAGTATAAGTGATGATTTTCTTTTTGTGTTACTCGTTAGTGTTCTTCAAATGTCGATGGTTTGCATAGCATAAGTCCTTGACATTGGCTGTTTGACATATTTGATTTCTTATCAAGGTAGTCGGTTGCATGATGAATAATACTATTCTTATAAGGATATTATTTCTAATTAATATTTTTTTTTGCTTTTCTATTAGCATTATGTTACAATATTAAGATCATAATTTAGACTATTAGGCATATAAGCTAGTAAGTCTCTTACATAAACACTTGATCACATGTTGAGTAGTGGTAAAAATTCACGTTATCAGTAGACTTTTTGGTTTGTTGAAAAAAAAATTATATTTAATAAGAAATAATGATTCACAATTATTCTGGATGAAGGGGAGATTGGACTTATTCTATCTGTTCAAATAAGATTTATCTGTGATATGGATTTATTCATTTTTTCAGTTTTGTTAGAAGGATAGTGTGCCACATGCAATACTTTCAAGCTTAAACTGATGTACGAGTACGAGGTCAGTCTGGTAGATTTGTGAAAATCAATTGATGAGCTCTGAATTAACAAAATAATCGTAAATTTAGTTAATTCAATTGAAACAAACTCAAATGAACACACCACAAATACAGACAAACATACAGACACACGCACTCTCTCACTCTCTCTCTCTCTCTCTCTCTCTCTCACACACACACACACACACACACACACACACACACTCACTCACTCACACACACACATACATACATAATATAACTCATATGTTCACAGCTTCAATAGGATATCCAAATTTTAAATGTTCTTAAGACGGATCATCTTCATACACATTCTCTCGTCTTATATTGAAATGTTTGACAAAAAAAGATCTCATCCAATTAGAAAATGTTACCGAGGCCTCTTGAAAACATGCAGTCAAAGAAACACTGTTTCTTTATTTATGATCGAGTTATGCGTAAGAATTTTGTTAAACGCTAGAAATATTTTCTTTATATTATTTATTTTGCGTAAGTCACAACAATGTAAGAATAACACAGATAGAGATTCTTAAATACAAGAGACAGGAGAGAATATGTGATCCAGTGAAGTATGAATTATTGTACAACTTTATCGCTTTTAAAAATTGATCCCACCATGATTGTTTACAACATGTTTTGTGTATAGACTGTAACAGTACACATTGTGATTTGTAACCTACTCTTAAGTAGTTTAATTATTGTGGATATGAGCTTGATAGCATTTATTCATATTCAGTCATATAAATAGTCATAGTGAACGCCCTGAGAGGTATAAACGTTCTACCACCTTTACTTACGTTAGAAGAGCAATAACACATTGTAGCAAATGGAAAGCAGTCCACGAAGAACTAGGAAGGACTACGCAAGTATTAATTAATAACGGCTAAACAAATAAAGAAGTACAGAAGACCTACGAATAAAAACAGCCGAATAAGACTTGTAATATACTACAACAATAGAAAAGCACATAACTTTCTGCTAAGAAACATTCTAATGAAGAATACCCAGGAGCTTTAAAGTAGTCACATGGTGTATGAGTGTACTTGTACAACTATTGAGTATAGTACGACGAGGTATGAGTATAATTACCTGACTATTAAATGCCGTGCTCTACACTATACTATATAAAAATGATATGCTGGATTGCGAATGCGCGCCATGGACTACAGTATATACAATGATATGCTGGGTGGCGAATGCCACGCCATGTACTAAATTATATACAATAATTACCTGACTGTTGAATGCCGCGCTATGCACTATACTATATACAAATTATTTGCTGGATCGCAAATGCCGCGCCATGGACTACACAAATACAATGATATTCAGGCGCGCCGTGTACTAAATTACATACAATAATTACCTGACTGTTGAATGCCGTACTATGCACTATACATTATGCAATAATTTGCTGGCTGGTGCTTGCCGCACCATATACTATACTATATGAAATAATTTGCTGGCTGGTGAATGTTGCGTCATATATTATGCTATATGCAGTAATTTGCTGGCTGGTGAATGCTGCGCCATGTACTACTGTATATAATGATATGCTGGACCGCGAATACCCCGCACCATGTACTAAATTATATGGCTGGTACAATGATTTACTGGCTGGTGAATGCCATGCCATACACCATTCTATATACAATAATTTGCTGGCTTGTGTATGCCATGCCATACACTATACTATATACAATAATTTGCTGGCTTGTGTATACCATGCCATACACTATACTACATACAATAATTTGCTGGCTTGTGTATACCATGCCATACACTATACTACATACAATAATTTACTGGCTGATGAATGTCACGCCATGTACTATTCTATATACAATGATTTGATGGCTGGTCAATGCCACGCCATGCACTACACTATATTTGTTTACCTGGTTCTTGGCAGCGTCGCCGATGAGCCGCTCGGTGTCGTTGAAGGCGACATAGCTGGGAGTGGTCCGGTTGCCTTGGTCATTCGCAATGATCTCCACCTTGCCATGCTGCCAAACACCCACACACGAGTATGTAGTGCCCAAGTCGATGCCTACAGCCGGTATTTTGCCCATGATGCCGAGTTAGTTGCTTTTCGATTTCGACTGGGCTTTGCACGGCCTCTGGCTCCTCCTCTAACCCCCTCCACTCCCCACCAACTTTCCCCATTCAAGCCTTTCCGACAATACACCGTCAGCAGTCAATAACTCCCTGACCTTTCTTAACTCTCATTACCTTCGAGTAATGACCAAACTTTCTTCACTCTACTTTATTATCACCCTCTTTCATATTCCATTAACTTCTCATGAACGTCCAACCTTAATTCAAACGCTATTTAATCTAACTTCAAAAGCAAATACCAGTGAATAAATTTAACCCTAGCTGTCATTCCTGAATTAACATCCTACAAAAACATAATTTGGCCCTTTGTGATACCACACAATGATTTACTACATTGGTAGTACTAGATTTTGCCAAATTCAAAAGTATTTTTTGTAAGGATCTCTAACGGGTAGCTGAAACGTACAGGCTCAGGACCGACTGCGTAACATCTTCCCCACGAGACTACGTGCTCAGATTTATTCACCTCCTGCGTAAATAAATCTAAGACCAGAATAGGTATTGAACCCTGGATCTATCAGTCTAAAAGCGAGTATGTTGCTATAAAACTACCCTTCAGTAACTTGGGAGAAGGGTCGGAGATTGTAATATAAATATTAACAGAATTAGTTAAATAGTTGAATTGAATGAAGGTAACTATTCAACTATTTGCTAAGATGAAAAATTTACAACTATTTTTATATTCAGAATTGCCATTTCAATGGTATGACATGATACATTTTTCATGAATTTTATATATTTCTAAAGAAAAATAAAAAACAACTATAAATGACAGAAATAAAATTCTACTTAAATTCACTTGTTATAATACTCAATCCATTCATTCAGTAGCATTACAATAACTGCCATTTAATGAATAAAATAAGAAACAAAAACATATTGGAAATAATGAACACAAGCAGAACAACAAAAAATATTTAAATTTTGAAATAATATTGTTAGTAATAATTTAACTTAGCTACTTACTGTAACTAAAATACCATTATAAAAAACATGACTTTATATATTTTGACGAATTTACTGGTTTCTAGGTTACTTGAATCTGTTTTAATTTTTTTTTTATGTTGGTGATTATATCGTTGGGGGGGCGGGGGGTGGGGAGTCAAATTTAGCAATCACTCCAAGTCACGATGTCTGACAAACATCTAAATGGCATTTGCATAAGTGTAGTTCTCTTTGCAGAAATGTCGAATATTGTTTTTGTCCAAGATTGCATCTATTAAAAATCTGGAGTGGCCTACACTCTACTTTACTATAAGTAACTTAATGTCGAATTTCTTGAGTACATAAAACATAACGTCTCATTTAAGCATAACGTAAACATCTAAATGGGATATAATTATTAGCCTTTCATTCCTGAGGTAGTACAGATAGTGATTGAAGGACATATCAATTTATAAGCTTATTTTTGTATATCACAAATAATTTATTATTTGCAAATAATTTCATTAGTATAACTACAGCAGTAATAACATTTTTGAAAAACCAAAGTGAACATTTCTTGAAACGATTTATTCTCCTACAAGAGAATGGCTTTCGTTCAAACAGCCAGTGGATTTCTTACATCGTTTACTTGACATCCTTCTACATTGAATATTAAAGTAAAATTTTAAAATTTAAAACAGGAAAATACCCTTTTTTTCTCTGAAAAACATATTAAACTGAAAATGTTATTTTAAGGTGCTTTGTTAATTAAAGATGTACGATAATTACATTTATTAACCTCTAAACGAAACATTCCAATTATGAATTATCATTTACATTTTTGGTCTTTTATAGAATTATTATACAGGGAATTTTAATCTTAAAAATAATAATAATAAGCTTCTTAGTATTTAATAAGATCATTTTCCTTCCCCTTTGTCAAATAACATATATACGAATTTTTTCTGAGTGTGTGTTATCATTTTCCTGCACCATATTATTCCTCTTACATCTCATATAAGTCAATAAACAATTTAAATTGTTCCTTTATAAATATCAATCTTATCTCAGTGGATTCGCTCAAAAATTTCTAAGTCAATGTAAACAATGAAAAAAAATATAAAACATTCGACAAGTATAGCAGGTGATCTCTTAGTCTAAGATAAACAAACAGTTTTTATAGCGTTATTGCTCTTTCCTATAACTGAAACTTCATGATTTTTTTTTTGTGAATTGCTAATTTTTCGTTCTATTTATGGTCAAATTTTCGTTATTTTTTAATCAGCCGTTTAGCGTCAAAAAAACATTTTCTGAAAACAGAAGTCGTACTGTAACGCCCCATTAGCGAATGTAATTTTGAAAAAAAAAATATCTCAACTCATTCTCCATATAATGTTCTATTTGTAGGCATAGTTTGATTCTTGTCCGTCAAACAGTATGGCTTGTATCGCTCTCTCAAGGTTTGAGATTGAATTATAAGTCAAAATTTTTACATTTTATTGAAAAAAAAAATATTTCCCGTTGTTTTAAAATTCTGATTATATTTTTCGTTTGTTCCATTTGTAACCTCAAAGATAATGCAAAATTTCAAAACTCTAGGGTTATCAGTTTAGGAGAAATAAATGTTTTAAGAAAAACGGTTTTTGGCAAAAAATGTGACTTTCCCATCATGCATAATTCTTCCCAAACAATAGGGATCTTCGTCTTTGTGGGGCCCATTTTTTTGTAAAATATCAACTTGATCCATCAAAGATTCTGGACCGTAGCGTGGTAACAAGCAATGCTAACACACTCACCCACCCACCCACACACACACACAGACATCATCGTAAAAACCTCATAAAACGACTTCTGGGACCTCAAAACATGTAATTCCGTCAAAATCTTGAGATCGAATTTTTTCACGATCACTATACTTTACTTATAGTAAAGTAAAAAAAGTAATTGGTTTCACTCTATATAAGATTTAAATTATTCGTATTATATTAAGTATTGGCATTAGAATGGTATGACATGATAAATTTTTCATAAATTTTATATGATTTAAAAGAGCAAGGATAGTGGACAGAAAGAAAGTTACACCTAAATTCACTTTTATGATTTGCTATATATAATTACAGATATTCATAAAAAGAAAAAAAATTCTACTTAGGATACTTCAGTCAGTTTAACTATTAAAAAAAAATCAATCTTTTTTTAAATTTTATGACCATTTTTCTTTGGTAATCAACTGTCTACAGCTGAATGCAATCATCAACTACTAGTCGATTTCCAAGGTATTATTGGTAGCTCATGAAAGAACTTAACTTAAAAAACATTTAAAAAAGAACATCAGGTAATAGTTTATGCCGTCACTGATTGATATATAGGACGCCAGTTGAATGAATTCTGATTTTTTTTTATACTTGGGTCACCGCAACGACAAAACTTGCTCTAAGCAAAGAACAATTAATAAGCTAATCATTAAGTTGACTCTTATTCTTTACTTTTAATTTTTTCTTTTGAATAAAAAAAGGTATAAAATGAGTGGGAGACTGGATCGAGTATGAAGAAAAAAACGTATTACTTTCTTTTGTAATTTGTCTCCGTTTTTATCAAGCAAAGTTCATTTACAGTTTTTTGAAGAAATGGCAATACTTAGTATAATTAATTGATAGTTGGCATCAGAGGTTTGATTAATAATCAATATTAATTAATATCCCTAAGAAAGAGTTATTTCTTTTATACATGCTTAAATTAAGTTAAACTATAATATAATTGCGTTTAATAAATATAACATTAACTTGCAGATTTTAACATTTATTCCAATTTTAAATGTTGCAAAAGTTTGAACTTTAACTATAACAAATATTCCAACTTAAACATTTATGGTACAAGAGTAAAGGAACAAATTGGGCAGTAAGGAAGTACATTTGTCAATATTTATGTCCGGTTAAATGTTTTATAGTCCCTTTAAATATTAATTCTTTTAAGGAAATGAATTAGACAAAATTTAGGATTCTAAATGTTTTATGAAAAGATGTTCATCAACAACAAGGTAGATTATAAAATCAACTATCAGCAAAAAAATCAACCCTTAAAGATAGTTATGTATAAGTGGATGTTGGAAAGAAATGAAGAAGGAAATTCTAAAAGTTGGATCAAGAAACAAAGAAAATTAAGAACATATATGAGGAACCACTGATATTGTGGTAGAGAAGATGAAGGTGAAATTTTGAACGAGATAATGTTGATTAAACTTAAACTCATTAGGATAACTCACAAGGGACAGTGACCATATATTATATAAAAAGATTTCACATAAACACGTGAAACAACAATCAATGATTAAACCACAATAAGAATGGGAAAACAAGACTAAGATCTTTCAACCGTAACAAGCGGTCTTCGTCAGAGTCAAAAACCCAACTGGAAGAATCTGAAGAATCTGTCTGGAAGTTGGGTTTTTGACTCTGACGAAGACCGCTTGTTACGGTTGAAAGATCTTAGTCTTGTTTTCCCATTCTTATTGTGGTTTAATCATTGACCATATATTATGCATTGAAAAACAAATTAATATAATAACTACAAGGAGAAATAAATAAAATAATAACCATTCAACACAATATTTATTTTCTAACTGACAACTATAATTAAAATATTTATATATTTCAATACATTTAACACTTATTAAAATGAGGCTTAATTATATTTGTATATTTTAAACTTTCAAAACGAATAGCACATTTTTGGAATTACAGATTCTTCAATTATTCGTCCAGTTTCTTCAATTCTTCATTTTTCCTACGACATAGTAACAATCCATAATTCTTTTACAATCAGGACATTCATTTAGTATTCATGGTTCTAATACATTTTTTTTTATTTTTTTCGTGCTATTTTTTCCATAATAGGCAGAGAAATACCTACAGTTATGAAAATTTTAAATCTGTATTCAATGTAAGAAACATAACACTGTAGAATAATAATATCCATTGTTTTTTTTTTCGATTTCGAAAATATAATTTTTATCTAACCACTCTGACTTTATGGCATTCATAATTTGTTTATTTACATATTTAATAATCATTCTCATCAAAATAATATTCTGCATTAATAATAACAGTATGATAAAAGCAATGTATTATAAAAAACATAATAATAATAATTATTATTATATATACATATTGTTATAAGAATAATATTAGTATGATTATTATCTACTTACAATATGATATAATAATAATATAATCTAATAATCAATAATAAACAACAATAATATTATAAATGAAAATATTCGATTACTGATTTAATCGAATTAATTTAAAAGAAAGAACTCATCGTTTCTTTCAAAATAACATTGCATTTGGTATATGAAATAAAACAATTTAAAGGTTCTATAGTCTTTTATACAGTTTTTTAGCTGTAACTATAAAATTGCTATTCGTCTTAAAAAAAATTAACTAAAATGGACATTTATTTCTACTTGTCCTACATTTTGATGGTGATTTATGGAATATTTAGTATCAGTGTACCCTTATTAGATGAGTTAATTTTCTGTGTAAATTTCATAATTTTTCACTTATAATAAGGATATTTTAATTAATTTGATCTATTTTGTGTTAATAGTAATTCAAGAATGCATAATGTTTCTATTCTACATATCTCATATAATATTTTTTGTATTTATGTTTAGTTATGAGAGGAACTTAACAAAGTAGAAATAAAATCTGAAAGGATATTCAACATAAACTGACAAAGGTAGGTAATTCTTTAGCAAAATAAATGTTCTAATTTTAAAACACATAGTGTTCTTTCAGTTTGTATTAGAGCAACTCATATACAAAAATAGTATACTAAAATTTGATTACATGTTCTAATTGCAAAACAAAAAGAGGGTTTCAGATTTTAATACAGAAATTCTTATATATTATAATAGAAAAATTAACTTGAAAAATAGAATCATGATTAACATAACTATAGTTATATTATAGATATAAAAACATTGGAGATGATATGAAATTTCAAAGAAGCAGTAAATGAAAAAAAAACACTTATTTCAATCAATAGGTCATAATTATATTTGTATAACTTAAATTTGAACAGTAGCAATCCTATTTTCTATATTTTTAGTGACTAAAACAAATATTTTGCTCAAGAATTGTTTAACTCTGACAGTTTACATTTGATATCTTTTCACATTTCCTTTGAAGTTTGCTTAATTTCTGCACCCTATAATTAAAAGTAAAATCAAAAAATATGCGAAATATGTAGAATAGAAACCTATTTGTTTTTTAATTACAGATTCTTCAAGTATTCTTTGAGATTTTTCGCTTCTTTATTTTTCCCTACGATATAACAATCTGTAACTCCTTTATTATATGGTGAGTAATTTCCACAAGTAATGTTTTTAAATAACAATCATGTTTTCTGTTTAATGAAAAACCAATAAAACCTTTTTTTAATGCCAAATTTCTTCTATTTTTTATAATATGAGGAAATATAATCATATATATTAAGACGAATAAATTAAATTTATCGAAGTAAATGAATTAAAATCCTTTTGGTATTTAACTAAAATAAAACTAAAAAAAAACTAAATATGGTATTTATAACATAACCTTATAACATTACAATTAAATATTTTGTTACATCCACAAATACATCGTTTCTATTGTAAATGACAGATTCAACAAATTAAAAAGAAAGTACTTTTTACGAAAAGAGTAAATTATTATTTTCGGTCTTTCTAAAATATTTTGTATATTAAAATAATTACGAACAGTTTGTTGTAGTCATAATCATTTACATACACAGTCATGTTGTATACATTCCTGTAGATTAAACAAGAATCCTGATTTCTCCTTTTAAAACTTTTTAAATAATACGAATTGTAGCTATAATCACAAGGATTATTAATTCCTTAAAGATGATATAATGTCATAGGAATGTATGATATTGATTATCATATATATATATTGAAAACATTATAGAAACTATTTATTATCTTACTCTATTTTAAATGTAATCTAACTAAATAATGTACATTTCAATTCACTTTAAAATTTATAACTATATTCCTCCAAAATAAAATCTACAATTAAACTACAATAAATTTATTATAAAAATCTATCTATTTACTTCCAATGTTTTGCACAACCCCCACCGATTTATACTTTGTCTGCTATCTAGAAAATATACATTGCCTGATTATAGCTTTATAGAGGGAGAAAATAATCGACCTCTTTCAGTCAATAATTCAATATGTCGATTATTGTCTCCTAAAGTTTAAAATAAAGAATAACTTGATGTTTTGTCTTGACTATAAAGACGAGTTCAAAAAAAAAAGAAGTCGAAATATTAGAAAAACATACAAAGCAATATGGTAGATTTTTATAATATTATAACAAAGCACCTCTTTGGTAAACACAATATTTTGTTTTACCTTGAAATCAATTTGTATTGTTTTTGTTAAGCTAAAATAGATGAAAGTCAATTGTCAAACCATACATGTTTAAGTGAATATCTAGAAACAACCCATGCAATATTGTAATGCTTCCACCCAATACACGATTTGGTTTATATATATATATAAAATTAAATAACTTGCCAACTTTAAGTCTAGTATGTTTCTTACATACCTTCTCGAGTTTTCTGATATTATTCCTCCATCCTTCCGGTACTACATAAATCAACTCACCGAATGATTTGGTTTTATTTTTATTTTCCATATTTACACAGGGCTGACGTTTCGGTCTATACTGACCATTATCAAGGAATTTTTTTTACAATATTTTTACAATTCTTAATAAAATATTTATTTACATTAACAATCACTTCGCTTCATTTAAAGCTAACTAATAATAAAATATACTTTTAAAATTTACATCTACCTTAATGCACCTAAACATTAACTTGTGTTAACAGGTTTATTTCTATATATATATATATATATATATATATATAATATAATATATATGTGTGTGTGTGTGTGTGTGTGTGTAAACTACATTGAAAAAAAGAAAACACAGAAATGAAACAGAAACTCACTACTATATTTCGATGGGCTTTTGCTTGTGTTCTTTCCGTGAATATAATGTATATATATATATATTATAATATTAAATACTAATTTCATATTTATTAAGCCTTACTTAAGTGAAGTTTCTGAAATATTTGAAGAAGGTTTTTTTCATAAATATTTGAAAAGTAACAATCAATAACAGTTTTAAATATTTATTTATTCTTACTTCTAGATAACATTTTATCTAAGCAAAGAAAAACAAAACTAATGAAAATCAGTTCTATATAAAAATGATTGGTCTTTTCTTTCTTCTGTTTTCTTTAAAAATTGTTTTTACACATCGGTTTTATGATATATTTAGTTTTGGTATTATTTAACAGGTTAAGTTGCTTAATATAAGATTCTTTTTCATGTAATTCTTTTATTTTATTCATTCAAAATGAATCTGTATTCGCTAAAAACATTATTTTTAAACAAAAATATTAAAATAACTTTAAACAAAATATTGCATTTCAATATAATTAAAATATTGAAGTAATTCTATTGATGACTTTCTTTGTTATTTTCAATGTTGTCTTTTCATTCTCCAACTATATCATTTGAATTTTATTATACATAATAATCACTCTGTTTTATATGGATATATAACTGTTACTGTTGAAAAGTGTTTGCCTCTCATAAGCAGATCACTGGCTTAATCGGGATAACTACTTACTTCTCTTTTGTTGGAAAAGATTCTTTAAAATATTAAAGTGAGTTCTTGCAGTGTTCTACAGAGTAGTGAAACACATAAACTCTAATTTTGAGAAAATTAGAAATAGTTAGTATATTTCTTTACTCTATGTTTTTTCTTTTTTTTTCGTTTTGAACTTGTGTTGTCGGAATTGTTTATTCTTTAAATAGTCCTTAAATTGTTAAATAGTGTATTTAACGTGAGTGTAAATACATATTTATATTTACCATAACCAAAATATATGCAATTCAGAACAGAAGAATAATAAACCTTCTAAGATAGATATTACGAACAATATTTTTTTCTTTAGAAGAAGATAAGAGGGAAAATGAAAGAGAAGAGAAGAAACGTCATAAGTAATATCTTCTTCATGTCTGTTTAGCTAGTTCGTTGTTTTGGTCAGTTTTTTATGTATTTTAGTTTTATAAATCGTATTTTTATTTATTCGTATTTTTAATTATAAATAAGATAATAATGAAATATTGACCGTAGTAGTTTGTTATTCTCTTGACAAAGTAGTTTGTTTAGTTCATTACTTTATTTATGTTATTAATAAGTTTTGATATGAAATTGTTTTGTGCTGGATAGATTATGTTGCATTCATTGCTAAATTGTAAATTCAGCAGTGAAACATCTTTTGAAATATTACTCCTACCTACAAGAACAAGGGATGAATTCATTGAGTGTCTGTTAGTTTTCAAATTAAAATATTTTTTTTTGATTGTTTTTATCACAAATTTTCGTACTTCTGTTGTTTGATATATACTTATATTAATTCCATTGTTGAAAGCTATTGATAGAACAGGTCTTAACTTAAATCAGCAGTGTTTTTTCCAATGGCATTGTTGCACCTATATTTATAAATAAAAAAGAACTGCATTGATTAGTTGATTTATAATTTTGTTTTTATATTTCATGCAATCGTTATATTTCATTTTTACCAGACAGTGATATATATATCTACACAATTAAATTCCTTGCCAATTTCTCTATGGATGATTTTTCGATTTAGCTTCTCGAGTATTCTGATCTCACACTTCCATTCATTTGGTTCTAAGTGTGTACTAAGGATTATCATCCATAGAGAAATTGGCAAGAAATTTAATTGTGTATATATTAATGAAGGTCTGCTACCTAATTACACTAATATATATATATATATGTATATACTAATCTACAATAACTTTGAACTTCTGTTTTGAATTAAAACATTTCTAATATGCTTTTGTTTTTTCTCACTATGAACAACACACTTTAGTGTAATCTAAAACCATGCGACAACACACTTTTCTACTCAAAAGAAAACATTCTTACTTTATTTAATTTCATCTTCATTTCATTATCTCATTGAATCCATCTTCTAATCTTTCTGGCTTTCAGGTAAAGTGTAGCCTGAAATGGGATTATATTTTTTGAATAGATAAAATTTTGTCATTTTCATTTATTGTTTGAATTTAAAAAGAAAAAAATATAAAATATTAGTATAAATGGCATTAAATATGTCTCACAAATGAATAAATGGAATAAAACCATTATTAAATAAAAATTTTAATATTTTGATTTGAAATTTACTTTTAAAACAAACTTTTAATATTTCCATTATAACCAAACTATTTACTAAATCAAATCTACCTTAAATAATAATGATAAATTAAAGAGATAATATTACATCCAATACACAAAGGAATTTATTTATTCCAAGAAATTTATTCCACATGAACTTGGTTATTTAAAGAATTGATATTTCTTTGCGTTTTCATTAATGTTTATATATAAATTTCACAACCCTTGATTTTTAACTCTTAAAGATTAACTTATTATGGGAAGTCAGTTAATTATCCTGAATGATAAGCATACATACAGTTTTAATTTCTTAGTTTCACTAGACTTTTAGTTATCAATTAGAAAATTACAGAGTCAAAGTAATTTAATAATTTTCAATTATAATTTGATTAGTTCCTTATTTGAGTTAAATTTTTTTAAAATCAAATAAGTTAATGCGATGAGTTTTAATATTTATTAACATATTCATTTGGTAGAGTAATTTTTTTAATTGAAATAACTAGACGTGCATTAAAAATATTAAATTTCAATTTACTTAATGCTTTTGTAAATAAATCTGCTTTTTTTTTTTTTTTACTTTATTACTCATTTTATTAAACGCTCAAAGGTTTAAATAAAAATTATTTTCATCTTAAAAGAGAACAGATAAAAAGATTACAAATGGTTTCTTTGAACTATAAAATGAACTGCTTTTAACCTCTCTCTACTCATTAAGGTTATAAAGTAATTATTTAAAAATATAATTGTTACATTTACTGTAATACAATAATTAATATAAACTAATAACATAAAAAAAACGCCAGAAAGTTTTGAACTTTAGAAAAAAAAACTAACGTTAAATTTTATTATACTAATACAAATCTTTTAAACAACTATTTAACCTTTCGATTAATTTCCATCTTTCTAATCAATGGTAATAAACAAACTGGTATCTTTATCTTTTGGTTAAGCTAGTTTACTATTTGCAATGTCATGTTGAATTTCTCACCTTATTCGGGTTCATATCTTATGTTTCATTTTTTACACAATTAATACGGATTTTATTTTATACAAATTGAAGAAGGTTACATAAGTCATACAAATAAATTATAAGAAGGTGAAAATTTCTTTAATATTTAAGAATATACAATGTGAAGTAAATTGTCATAAAATAAAAGATATTTTTAATTTTTATTTTTAATGTTTTGTTTTAAGGTAATGATCAACAAAATCTTAGTAATATTTTGATAACTATATTTTGTATTACATCTTCTGACAAATTATCATATTATAAATATGATGGAAATTTAATTTCATAAGGAAACTTGTTAACCGTTTTCTCATTTTTGCTCAAGAAAAACTTGGGCTAGTTAAAATGTTCTTTTTTTTCGATTCTATTGTAAAAAGTTAGGTAGTGGTTTCTTTTTAAAAAAACTGTTTGAGTGTTTCCCATTTAGTAAATCTATTTTTCACTTATAGTGAAGTAGTGATGTAATCATATAGTAATTATTAGTAATGTTGTGATAATTGCAATATTATCATGTCTTATTTGGCAAGTTTTCCCAAGGTGCTAAGTGTCATTAGATTGTGTTCGAAAATTTTGTCGCAGTAGACATTCACTAAAGTAATCAAAGAACCACATGTGACTCGTGAATGCATTTCACCCATCCAATGATCTGCTATATATATATAGTTATGGTTTTTCTCTTTAATGTTATTGATTTATATATATATATATATAAATATGGATTAATTTACCACAATGAAACAAATTTGCAAACAATGCTCTAAGGCTTTTCGTCAAAACACATTGTCAGAGAGCAAGTGAACTAAAAAATAACAAATACTTGTTAACCTCGTTGATTGAAGTTTCTAAAATTGTTGGTAACCCTGAATGTGTTTAATGATATTTAATGTGATATATATATGGTGTGTGTTAATTTATTACTGTTCATAAACAGAGCATAATTTCTGTATTTTTATGAATGAATACATCAATTTTGCAGTATTAACACACATTTAATGTAAGCCTTCACATTATAATCAACTGGAATAGTTAAACAGTAATTTTTCGAGAACCGTTTAAGTGCTTACATTTTATATATTTTTTTTAATTTTAACTACTTGTTTCTGTATTCCATATAAGCATTATTTAAAATTTCTGCAAAATATCAAAATGAATCAGTTCTATAGTTATAGACTTTCAGTATTTAGTATAAATCTTAGTATAATTTTTTTAGTATATTTTAGTATAATATTCAAAATAAAAATTTTTAAATTTTACATAGTATTTTACAAAATAATGCTAATTACATTGAATCAGTAAGTATTTGTAATGATATTATATTATTATATATATGATAATTATATTATTATTGAAAATTGACTATTAATTTAACAATTCATTTGATAAACTATTTAAATATAGTAGAGCTAAGTGTAAACCTTCACAGATTTGTTTTTAAATCAATATTGCTTATATGTAAATGCATTTCACGTTTATTGACTATATTTAATGATTTATTAAGGTACTAGGAATTTTGCTAGTCTCCTTTTTACGCCGAATTGATAATAAAGATAAAAGAATCATCAAACATAAATTTCAAAATTCATTTAAATTGTAATTCTATTTATAAAAACTGCAAGAATAATAACATACTAAGTATTTTTAGAGGTAATAATAAAATCCAAAAAGTATTTCATTAGCTAGCATTTAATACTATAGCAGTAGCCATGTCAAACTTTCCTATTAAAAAAAAAAAAAAAAAAAAATGCAAAATACGTTAGTTTTCTGGATTTGATTTACTTACTGGGACAAATACAGCATCCAGATAATTTTCTTGCCTTTTGATTTTCCCTCTTTTGTAAACTGAACAGTAAAACAAATTGTAATAACTGAACTTATCATGAAAAAAAATATTTCTTATATAAATGAATGATGAATAGAATCCTAGTAATATTTTGATAATTACATATTTCATTACAGCTTCTAATAAATTATCAATTAATATCCTTTATTTATTTCAGTTATTTGCTAATGATTAAAGGAAAACAAATTCGTTTACTTTTGGCAATGTGAAAAAACATAGTAAGGTACGTTTATTGTGACACTTCTGTATATATATGAAAGTCTAAACAAGAGTAAGATAAATCAGAAATGGTGAATGGTGATTCATGAATTTGAATCATGTGTTTTTTGAGTTATGTGTGTATGTATTAATAATATATTATATACTTCTGTTCATTTGTTGTTCGAAAAAGATAGTTTTCTTTTCGTTCCGGTAGATGGTAAACATGGTAAACGACAACGTTTAAATTCAGCAACCCATCTTTCTACTGTTCTAATTGTAGGTGAACGTTCATTATACACTCTTAACATTCGTTCGTGAATTTCTTTTGGTGCTACACCTTCCAAAAATAAGAATTTTATCACTGCACGATATTCAATTTTTTCCATTGTCGAAAATACTGTGACACAGCGACACTAAATGGCTTGTAAACAAAGAATGAATTGACTGATTGAAATGAACCTTCACATACGTTGATAAGAAGTGTGAAGCAACAAAACAAAAACAAATTTGGACTAGTAGCAACGCCTCTCTTATCGACCGACAAAACTTATTGAACAACCTGGTATACCTGAATGTATATAAAGAATATAATTCATTTTATTGATTGTATATATTTAGTACACACTAATCTATATTAAAATTCAATTTATTGAATTTGTAAATAATATATCTAAATTAATTCACTGTGGGTGTTATAATTTTATTGATCATCTATTTAGTAAAATGTGAATATAGACTTGTAATATAGATGAATTAAGATTTTTACTTAAGAAATATAGCAGTAATGGGTAAAAATTTGTTAATTTTATAAGTTTGTTAAGAAACTAAACTTTTCAACTTTATAAAATAAAATTTGACATTTGTAATTGTCTAAACTTAAATTGTTAAATATTTTAAAATATAAAATTAAAGGATTTAATTTTATCTAAAAATAAATTTTAACTTGTTAACTTTTTTTTTAAGATTAAATAAATTTAAATTGTAGATTTCAAGTTACGCAATGATTTATTAAAATATATCAGAATTTTAAGAAGTAAATAATATTATCAAGGTAATTCAGTTTGAAGAAAAGTTTTACAAATTATAAATCTCGAAATTAACGTTACAAGAAAAGTGCTTTTTCTTTAAAGTAAATTGTTTACGAGTAAAAAAGTTAATCGTTATCTTTTTTTTCATTAAAAACTGTCAAATGAAATAGTATGCATTTAGGAACTACGGTATTATATGACATTGTTTCATAAAATTTAGTTCCATTAGCAATTTATTTCAAACAGAAATATTCCCTTTTTGAATACAATTTTGCTCTTGAAATTAAACTTTTTCATTCACCAACTTTCTTTGATATATGTAAAGAGTACATTAATTCTTTAATGAGTCAAAAAAGAAATCTACTATAGAATTAAAAAACTGATAAATACTAGATGTCAAGGTATTAATTTCTGAAAAATAGTAATTATCAATTTAATATCAATTAGGTACCAAAACATTTACATAGTATTTCGTTTGTTTAACGATAATTTCAAATTTTATTTTGTATACCGCTCACTATTTTAATGCTTAGAAACAAAGCATCCTCAATCCATTAAAATCAAAGATTATTTCAATTACTTTACTAAAAAATAAAAGTTGATCAGACGGTTGATGTATATATATATGAACAAACCAAACGGACACATAAAACCAATAAAAATATGCTTTCAGAACTTTCAGATAATGTTATCAGAAAAATTTTATTCCTCCTAGTGATTTGTTCTTTCTTTAATTTACATCATGTGTTTTAATAAAATCAATCATTCTTTTAAATATGATTTTTATGAACTGTTTCAATTGACTCCAAAAGAATAAATAGATTGGTTTAGTTTTTGGGTATAACAAAGTCATACATTAAAAAAAAATGCTGTTAAACAATAAACCAATTAAATTAATAATTGCTCTAGAAATTATTTAAATTTTATTATATTCTTAAGGTTATTTTTAGATATAAAATCATGATAAAACTATTATTTTTTCTTGAAATTAAATTAAAGAACTACAACTTAATTCTTATTTTATTATTACTATGTATATAATTATTACATCAAGGTATTATTTTCTTGACCCCAAATACTAATAAATACTTTTCTTTTCCTCCAGGTTTGGTCTTGGTTAATTACTTAAAATCACATCTTTGCCAACGTTTTGTCCATTGTATTTGAATCTAGTCCTAAGGATGTCTTGAAATAAAGACAAAACATTGCCAAAGTTGTGATTTTAAGTAATTAACCTTGACCAAATCTCGAGAAGAAGAAAGTATATTTAATTATTATGTATAAAATAATTTTAAATTTAAAATGAAGAAAATTTTGTTATACGTAAAAATTAATTTAATCTTGCAATTATTTCCTTTAAGAAATATTTTATAGAAATATCTTCTCTTTTTTACGATTCGTTTATACAATTTAAAAAAAGGAAGGAACTGTTGTATTTTTCTTGTTTTTATTAGGGGCTAAAAATACCTTGATAATGGAATTTATAATGAATTTCTTTTAAATGAAAAGTAACTATTTTTTTCTAATTTGAATTAGCAAACAGTTAATATAATTAAGTAGGTGATTAAAAGAACATCAAGTTAATAAGAATTCTAATATTATAATTGGAGTGTGTCTACCATGAAATTAGAACACGACATATTTAATTATGGTAATCATTATAAGGAATAATGTAAATATATTTCTGATAAAATAAACCTAAAAATGTTTAGTTCAATTTGTTATGTTCTGATGGTTACCTACTGATGGTTATGACTACCTACTGTGTTCATCAGAATTTTATTAATTATATTTTATTTTCTGATGCTTTTCGCCATGTCAATACACCAATATATTTAAATATATATATTTAAATATATATATATATATATATATATATATATCAATGATCAAACCACAATAAGAAATGGGGAAACAAGACTAAGATCTTTCAACCGTAACAAGCGGTCTTCGTCAGAGTCAAAAACCCAACTTGACTCTGACGAAGACCTCTTGTTATGGTTGAAAAATCTTAGCCTTGTTTTCCCATTTTTTATTGTGGTTTGATCATTGATTGTTATTTCACGTGTTATGTGAAATCTTATTTATTTATATATATATATATATATATATATATATATATATATATATATTAAACAACAAGCCAGTAAGAAAAATAAAAACCAAGAAAAATATGCTTTAAGTATTTTCTGATAATGTCATCAGAAAATGAGAAAAATTTCATTTTTCTAGGAAAAATATGTTGATCTAGATGAAATATGTTTGTGATTTGACCACCCATAAGAACTTCTGTTTCTTGCTGTTATTTATAATGAATAAAACTAAAAGTAAATTAATCTGATTTTTTTTTTAGTTACATACTTATTTATATTAAGAAATGTAGCTAAATTTAAATGAAATAAATTGTTATGTTCTAAATTAAAAGGAATTTATGATAAATTTTATTATCGAAATATTTTAGTTAGTAACAAAAAATAAAAAAAGATGCGGTATTTTCTTTTTACTAATTGTATTTACAGATTCTAGAAAAACAAAAGACATTTCTATAAAATATCTATTATTTTACTATTATTTTATTATTATTATTATTTTATTATATTACTATTATTTTTTAATGAAAATAATAGTAAGGAGATTAATATACAATAAGTGTATACAATGTTTAAATAAGTAAGTGTAACATATATTTCCTTTTTTTTTTAAACTTATTATATACATATATTTATGATAAAAGTGTTACACAAAAATACCGAAAACTCTTACTAGAATCAAATTTGAACAGCAGTTCGTCTTCAGGAAGAGACTAAAAGAAGAAGAGCTACAGTACTGCCAGACGAGTGGAGTAGAGTCGGGTGAGTTCCCACCAGTCGAAAAGCTACTACTATCTGGAAGTATCGTAGTTCTTCTTCTAGTTTCTTGCTGAAGACAAACTGTGGTTCGAAACATTGATTCTAATAAGTGTTTTCAGTTTTTTTTTGGTGTTGCTCTTTTTTATTAGTTACTTTTTAGTCGAGTTTGGACCGTTTGTATATTAAATGATATATATCTATATATACAGTTTGGTATAAATAGGCAGCAGATCCTCTTTTAAACAAGTATCATTAAAATTAACCGCAGTCTCGACATTCACGATCTTAAGACTGAGAGATTCGATCCTACGAACTAACCTCCTGCTAACAGGGTTCAACTGGAAAAGGAGTTGGCCAAGTGACATGTTAAATTAAAATCGATGACTCATGCTTAGTCATTGCTATAAATAGATTAAAAGGATAGTACGGGTTATTATAAAGAGAAGGTCAAAGGTCAATAATGAACAAGAAACAAGCGGTTAGAATAAAAGAGCGGTTAGAATATACAGTTTGAAGAACTTTCAAACTGAACAACCGGTTTATGTTGAAATCACACTAAACTAACGAAGACCAGTTACCTTACTCAGATATTTTAATAGCTTTTCTAAATTTCTTTTTGTTGGTTAAGTGTTGTTTTTCTTTTATTTGTGTTCACTAAAATCTTGATTATGTTTAAGTTTTAAGATACATGTTGGATAAATAGGCTAGTGTCATCTGGAATGAGATGAAAACCTTTGCTGAGGGAATATTCTAGCATATATTCTATGGAACAGTTGGCTTCTTATAGTCATTAGAATTAGTCTCTGTTGTATGTTTATTATGCATGTGTGTTGTGTTTGGTCATAAGAATTTTTTGTGCTCACCATGACGGCTAAAATACCCCGTCTTTATTTAGAATGTCTCTACGTCGCACACTATAAGATTACGTAGGTTGCAGTGGCAGTCACTCAAGAAACACACGTAGACTAAAAATTGACCATTTCTGATAGCATACAATGAAGATTGATTCTACATTGGGAGGCCTACATTTTATCTAACTCAAGTGTATTTAGAGTAGGGATCTTTAACCTGACATCCTAGAGGCTCGGGACCGACGGCTTAACGTACTCTCGGAGGGACCGATGTCCTCACCTCCCACGTGAATAAATCAAAGGCTAGAGTGGGTATTGTACCCCGGACCTACCAGTTCAGAAGCGAACAAATTACTGTTGAGCTAACTTAGCCCCCTCGAACAGCATAAACAAAACGAGTTTTGCTTTCAGACCTCTAAATTTCAATGAAACAAAATTTGCTTACTGCTGAATACCAGCTCATCACCTCCTCTACAATTACATGGGTTGTTTAGGGATAAGCATAACAATTACCTAATTTTGGGATAATAAGTGCAATTACCTACTTACAGTCTAAACATATTTTTTCTTAGAACATCGTTAGCACCACAGGAATTATAGTATAATTATGATTAGATTAGTTGAACTTTATTTATCGTTGTTTGTCTCCTGGCCTAACCTGTTCTTAATTCCACTTGCCATCTACCAGAAGTTAAGATAATTTAAATACTGTGATAATTGAGATAAGTTTCTATTCAATACGACAGTAAATAAATCCTGAGGAAGCATTCAACTGTAGTTATTAAAACATTAGGATTGCTGTGAGTGGAACAACTTTTTTCTATGTAATTCTTAATTGCTATGAAGATAAAATAATGGACTAATCGTGTAATGGTTGCCGTTTATTCATTATAAGCAAAGTACTGCGGGAGCTCTAAGGAGTCAGGTTGATCACTCCAGGGTGTGGTGCTGCGAAAGTTACCTCCTGGCAACTGAGGCAGAGATATGTCTTCCATGCAAGTTCTTGGAGCGGCCAACCGATTAGCATCGGAGACAAGGCGGCCATTCTTTACTTTAAGCGTCTGTGTTTGTGGAAGCATGTCTCGTTTGAAGTCGCTTTGAAGAATGTTCATTCGCTTGAAGCTCAATGATCTGTCTACTTCAGTGGCATTGTCCCTAGAAAACAGAAGCCCTATGTTAGTATTTTGGAAGAGTACTTGCTTATACTGTGCGTCAAAGAAGCAAGAGAACCGCATAACACAAACACACACACACACACACACACACACACACACACACACACACACACACACACACACACACACACACACACACACACACACACACACACACATACAAATACATACATACACACACACATATAAATGTATATGCAAACATTTTATGCTAATTTTTATAACCGTTAGTTTTTTTGGAGTATGCTATGCACATGGAGCAAATTCACAAGAGACATTATTGTAGCAGGTATCAAAATAATTGAAAAAGAAAAAGATCACCACAGACATAAAATTATTGAAGCTGAATGCATGCAAAAAAGGAAACCACATATAAATATTCAGTTAGAAACCAGCCATAAAATTGTGAAGTTATTTGGAACACAAGACCAAATAGTCCCGGCCCAGGTACGAGTAGTAACAGCGACATTTTAGGTCAATCACTCACCCGATTTGAGCAAAAAACCTTAATTCTCCTAATTGACCCTACTTTGCTTATATAAAAGGAAAAACACTTGAGAATCGTTCCCCTTCCGAAGACGTTTCTAGGAGAGAGTTGAAACATGTTGACTGTAGGAAGTATGCTATCTAGTTTTGATTCAATAACGAAATCGTTATTCAAGAAGATATAGAAACTTAGCAAGAAGCAAGTTTTTCGCAAATTATTGTTACATTTTAATAATATGTGCTTAAAAGAAGGACTTCTTACAAAATTTACAAATAAATTTATGTATATATATATATATATATATATATATATATATATATATATTATATATATGAAGTTTAAACCACAATGGAAAAAGGGAAACAATAGAAAAAATGCTCTGAGGCCTTTCTTAGAGCATTTATTTCTGTGGTTTTCCTTTTTCCATTGGGATTTAAACTTGCATCACGTGTTTATTGACTGTGATTTTTCTGCATATATATATATAATTCTGTGGTCAATACCTGTTTGAGTTTCTATTTTAGTACAATATATAATTAATACTTAATAATTAAAAGTAATATGTTCACTAAATATTTAAGTATTTAAATTTAATTTAAATACTTACTTACTTAATATTAAATTTTAAGTATTTAATTATTTAAATATTTTTGAAGTATTACTATTTTAGCATATTAATAAAGTTATAACGTATGTTGTGAAATTTATGGTAGCCAATATTGGAATAATTGTCACTAAATACCATTTCAATATTGATTTAATCAGATCAGAAGTGAGCAGGCAGAGGGGTTCAAATCTGAAAGCTTTTGGGTCACTACATTTAATGCGCTTAGTGTATAAAATCCTTTCCTTACTTAAATTTTTCCTGGTATTGATAAAAATTCCCTTCCTTTACTTTGCGAATTCTATTCATTTTTTTGTTAAATAAAATATATTATCCTAAAAATGATTTTTGCAGGTGAATTTTTTATCATTATTTTATGAATTTCTATAAATCAATTATAAATTAACCCAGATAAAACCTTTCATTGAATATGAGAGTTGATGGGAAGAAAATGGAACAATGAAAGAAAGAGAAGAGAGAGGGGGAAGAGAGAGAGAGAGAGAGAGAGAGAGAGAGAGTGAGAGAGAAAGGTGGTGAACTGAAAAATTGGATGATTTTTTTAACTTCTTTCATAAACTTTCATAAACTAAAAATTACTGGGTGAAATACACGCTAAAGTTTTTAACTTTGTAATTTATTTAATTATTACAACGTAAAAATTAATTCACTCAGAGCGTAATATGTATATGTCAAATATGTGCACATATATACATTTAAAACAATAAGAAATTGAGAAAAATAACTAATATATTTTCCCTACAAGAAGTGCTGTTTATCAGTCCCATACAAAGAACACTTGTTTTGGTTGTAAGATCTTGGCCCTATTTATAAATTTCTTTTGTGGTTTGACGTTGGTCAATAATAGAGAAATAAAAAATAAATTCTCTATTATTTAGAAACAAGTATTCGTTCTACCTTGTTCTGAAGATACTTGGATATGGAGTCGAACTGGATTCACTTTTTTCAACCTCTTCTGTACCATTTGTTTGAGTCTGAAAAATAATAAGGAAAATTTAAAATTTTTTATAAAATTACAACCAATTTTTTTTTAATGTTTTGTTCTTGCAAAAAACACTATTTTACCAAGTTAGGGATTTGGATTGATTTACCAGAATTAATTATTTTCAGTTAAATAATTAAAATGATCATTCCCTTTTTTCATGGCCCAAAAATATCATAACAATAATATATATAAAGAAATACGAAGATACTATTTTCTTGTTCACAATTACTAATTATTACTTCTCTTCTTCTTGAGATTTGGTAAGGGTTAATTAGTAAAAATCACTTCTTTGCCAACGTTTCGTCTTTATTGTAAGACATTCTCAGGGCTAAAAACCAAATGCACTGGACAATTATCGTATCTACAAATATTCTACATACAAATCAAAAGGACTTACTTAAAACTAGTTTCAACAACTAAACTATAACTGATCAGTTAAATGGTTAGTTAGGGTGGAGAAACAATGATAATAATAAATAAGAATAATTAATAATAAAATACAATATAAAGAAAGATTTAAAGAAAATTAATAAAACAATTATTACAATTTAATGGAGTTAATAAACAAATTCAGGTATAAACTACTCAAGAAAGTGGTACGTATAAACATTTTAAAAAACAACTGGGCAAAATAAAAAATTGTTCAAATAAATAGTATAAAATAAGAATAATTAATGATTAAGGTTGTGATTAAGTGTGGATGTGTTTCAAAGGAGTTAAATATGAGCTTCCTCTGAAAGAGGAACATGTTCCTTTTTAGGAACTTGTACATGAAAATAGACATTAATATAGATTCATAAGAATTTGTGTTAATGGTAATGGTAAAATGTTTGCGTTTAGCAACAGAAGACTTATAATTGTTTGTATGGAACCTCAGCTTTGATCAAGCCAAACCCAAGAAAATTCATTATATTGGAAGACAGTGAAAAACTATAAACGCAGTTACATAATGTACATGATATTTTATGAAGAATAGGGTAAGTGTGTTTATAACGAAATGGAGGAAATATAAAGGATTGTCGCTTAGAGTAAGTTCAATTGCCACGGGGTCAACAAGTCAAGAGCAGTCAAGCAGTCATATATTGAAAACCTGTCCAGCTAAGATACACCAGTGACGATGGCTTACTTTGCTTCCTTCTGAGCCTGATCCGAGAGACAGTTTCCACGACGAAACAGATACCTGACTTGACTTGCGAGATCCCACAAGAACTGAAACCAAAAACATGTTAACATTTAGGTAAAAAATACACAAGAAAGTTGTATGTATAAAAATTTTAAAATGAGACTGGAAAAAATAAAATCAACCATTGAGGTTGAGTGTTTTTGAAGAGTTAAATATGTGCTTCCTGTGAAAAACATAAAGTGAAGCACAGAATTATAGATATGTCTAAGATTTTACTCATTGAATAGTCATTAAAATCATTTATTCATTTGCTACAAGCAACAGGATATATTTTAATCAATCAAGATATAGTATTATGGTAAAGGAAAATATACCAATAAACTTGTATCAAAATAATGAACAGCTCATTGTTTCTTTCCCTTAACATAATTAAAGTACATGGAAAACATATAAGAAGAGAAAAAAAAATATTTCAGGTTTTAGATATATTCCTCAAAATCTTATGGGAGCTTATTAAATACAAATTAAGTAAAATAAGAAGAAAAAAGTGTGAAAAGTATGATCAAATTGAGTTGTTTAGTCAATAAATAATGGCTGCAAGGAATTAAAATAGTAATAAAAATGTAATTAATAACAAAGCGTAGCTTATGAGCACCAGGAAAAATTAATTTGACTATTTCTGATTCTACACTTACGAGGTATCCCACCAGAAGAGACGTTAAATGAAAGAGGAGGAGTAGCACGTTCTCTTACAATTGCTTTAAGTACAATATATTGATTACGATGATTAAAAATTTGATTGATGCAAAAAAGCTGGTATCTAGGTGATTTTATTTTTATGCCTCTATGATTGACAAATAATAGAAACACTGTTCTAAATAAAGCGTTGCAACAGACCGTTGAAATTTTACGTGAATATTCTTTTTTCTAAATCCCAACAGTCTTTTGATCTTGACATTTTATTAACCTTAAAAGATAACTATATTTCTTTTAAGACGGAGTAGTCAGAACAAGATAAAACTGTACAAGGTAAATTTTCTTGTTACCTCTGTTTGTTCTTGAGTGAGAGCTACGCTGAAGAAGTGGGTTTGTTTGGTTCTCTTGATGGATGATTTCCATTAGTTCTGGAAGAAAAGTTTCAGCAAAGTTGTCATGTGTGAAGAAGTCATGCTTAATTAATTGAGCAGATGTTAATCGTTCTGTTGGATCGATCCTGAAAGAAAACAATACAGTAGAGTCCAATATGGCTTATAAAGAAAATGACAAACTAACTTCATAATAGGGACACAGTAGCCCAGTGGCTTGTTTCCTCGTCAAAAAACTTGTAGATCCACGTTTGATTTTCACTCTAGCTTTTGATTTTTTTCACATAGAAGGTAAAAAAAATCTGAGCACTTTGTCCCTTGAGACTGACGTTAAACCGTCAGTCTCGAGCTGGTGCAATGTACTCATTAAAAATCCCTAGTCTAAATTGACTTGAGTTAGGCAAAATTTAGGATTCAAAAGGTAGAATAATTAAGGAGATGTAATATTTTATTGAGGAATAACCGTCAGAAGTTCAGCTTTTTAGCAGATCCTCAATCCTTCCTCTCACAACAACCTCACAGTGGGCTGGCAATATTCTAGAATTTAAAATCTTCTTTTTCGTTGATTTTTCCAACAATATTCCTTTCTTCTGGCTGAAGTTGTCATAAGAGCTGTCCAAAGGGTATTATAAACAGTTTGATAATATCATCATCATCTTTCAATTGAAACAAGTGGTCTTCGTCAGCGTCAAAAATCCAACTTTAACTCTGAACCCAAACTCTGACCAAAACCCAAATTGGGTTTTTGACTCTGAGGAAAACCGCTTATTGTTTTCCCATTTCATATTGTGGTTTGATCATTGATTGTTATTTCATGTGTTTATGTGAAACTTTATATATATATACATATATGGTTCATTTTCATTTAATGTATGTATACATTAAAACCGAAAGAAACACGAATAAAATATTATTATCTACGATCAATATTTTGATTTTCTTTATTGAGATCCAACTAGTAGATTCCCGTTGTTAGAAGAAGTAGAGCTGTAAATGATGACAGCTCTATATATATTTTACAAAATAAATATTTATAGAGGGAATATCAGTTCAAGTGTGTCTCAGATTTAACCTCAGTTTTATATTTTCTATTGTTGTAATCATGCTGAAATTAGCTTCATGTGTATACTGTGAATTTACTGTGAAACAAATTTCTATATATACATGTTTCAAGATTTCCTTTTCACGACCAGATACATACTACACTATTTTTCTAATAAATTTTAAAAAATTCACCTGAAGCAAACGTTTCGTCTATATTTCTAGACAATTTCAGGCCTACATCAATTCAGATTGAATTACAATAACATAAAAAAATAGATATATATTATTACCTTTCAAATAATGAACACAGGAAAATACTAAAGTAATAATGTATATCAATATAAATAAAGTAACTTATTTTTTCAAGTTATTGTAATTCATTTTGCAGTGATGTGCGCAGAAACAATAATGTAATTAACTAACTAAGCCTAATGTAATCAAATTCAAATTATGTTTTGCTCATGGAATGATAATAGAAAATCAAAAAATTAAGAGTATGAAGTGTAATGAAAATGTGTTCTAAACACTGAAATGATTTAGGCGTTCTATGTAAACCAAATCATCAATAAGTTTATCTCATGTTGTTTTTTGTCTTGATACTATAAATAATCATATTATAAAATGTGAAAATTGATAAAATATTCCCTTAATATTATTTCTAATTTTCTTACTTGGGGTTTATAGGTGACCCATGAAAGCAAAAAGGTGTGCAAAAAGGGTATAAATATAGTTCTATGAACTAGAAATTTAGTCTTATATTTATAGTTATTGAATTTTCAATGTAAGTTTAACTGTCTAAAGCCTTAGTTCTTTTGCACCGTAAGGCTTCATATCGTATATATTCTCTGCTACTTCAACAGCAGTTCAAATCGCAATTTGATATAAACGAAAAGCGGTTTTAATGGGATATCATTTCCAACCATAAGGAGGGCTGTACCAGCAGAGTGTACAGTGGATCATTAGTGGGTTTTATATGAAGGAAGATGAAAAAGAGACCATTATTGAACCAGCATATAGCCAAAGTAAATGGAACAGTCTGAACAACCTAGCTGCCTCATTATCTATCACAATGCCTCCTTCAACTCATTCTTCAACAGCGATTCTTATTCTATTCAACTTAAAACTTCCTCCACTTTTTGTAACAGTGTCCATCAGCTAAATAATATCTTTATTGTTTTCAATAACTTGAGACTGCTTTTGAATTGTTGGAAGGTTTGGTTATGGCCCCCTACCTTCAGCACTAATTAGCATCAAAGTTATGTCTAAGGGATTCGGCTTAAATTCTTATTTCCGGTAGAAATAAGAATTTAATCTTAGTTCAATACCATGATCTCCAGTTCATGGTATTGATTCAGTATTCAATGTACACATATAATAAACAGATGCCTGACAAATGTCGGCAAAAATATTCTCTCAAAAACATCACTTTTATATATAATATATATATATATATATATATATATATATATATATATATATATACTTTAACACATAGAAAAGAACACAGAAAGACACTACAGAACTCACTTCGATATTTTGACATCCGTCGTCATCGGGAAGAAGTGCGAAGTACTCGCGTTGAGAAGCAAACTGCTACTGGCCTCCAGAGTAACTCGTGGAACCACCGCAATGCTGCCCCCCAGCGGAGGAGAGGAAAAATAGAAATCCCTCCAATATTTATTTAGAAAACAAGATAAAAAATATATAAAATACAAAATAATAATAATAAAAAATAAATAATAATAATAAAAAATAATAATAATAATAAAATAATAATAATAAAAAAAAAAAAAATAATTAACGGTACAGGTTGAGACCAGGAGGAGAACGAGCCCCAAGGAGGCATATGAATGCCTCTTCGGAAGCTCTAAGGGTGACATGGGAATTAGACTCGGGGATTTTTTTGAGGATTTGTACCCTGAAACAATCATTGAAAGGGAGGTCATGGGAATTAGCATGGATAGCTATGGGTTCTCTGCGCTGACCAACGGACGACCTGTGATTGTTCATACGCAGGCTCAGCTTGGTTGAAGCCAAGCCAACGTAAAAAGCATCACATCGAGTACATATATCGAGTACATATATATCGAGTATATATATATATATATACAGGGTTATTGACTCTGACGAAGACCACTTGTTACGGTTGAAAGATCTTTGTCTTGTTTTCCTGTTTCATATTGTGGTTTGGTCATTGATTGTTATTTCACGTGTTGTTGTGAAATCTTTATATATTACAAAGATATAATATAATAATCTTTATATTAACACACAGGAAGGTTAACTAGAAACTTGTTAAAAAACAGGTATCAGCTAAATTTGGTGTCATTTTCAATAATATATATATATATATATATATATATATATATATATATTGCAATTCACAGTAAAGTATTAACACAGAGTAAAGATACATACACACTTACAGTATCTAATTTTCGATTTAACCTTCATCACGAGAGTAGAGATGGAGACACCAAGCGCACTTGCGAACCGTGCGCATAGGCGGTTCAAGTCAATTGTATGCCATTATACCACTAAAACACTTGACCGTGAATGTCTGTATCAAAATAACTATTAAACTAAACTTCAATAACAGGCTTTAGGTCCCGTGGGTTATCATTAGGTTCTTAAATTACTTATATTAACATAATGTACAGATTACATACTACATTGGCGTTTAAATGCCAACTGAACACTGTTAAGCTATGACTAGGTGAAAGTTAGTGGTGGGGAATGGATGCTTAGAAGCAGAACTTCGTACCGAAATACACTTATATATATATATATATATATATAAACTAGAATTTAGTTTATCCCCCCCATTTAGTTTTCCCCCTTCACCTCTGTCTTCCGAAAATCCCCTCGCCTGTCTTTCAGAAAGCCTCCCAATTTGGGAAACCTGTTTTCCCACAGATCGCTTGGAACTCCTGGGATTGGAGTGGAGCGTGGTGGTATGGAGAAATGTGGCCGTCGCCTCTGCCTTACCTGTCCTTTAGTTAACCCTTCACCTTTCTTCTCTTCACCAACCAACTCTTTCCGCGTCCCCCCTAACACCTCCTGCCCATCCAGGAATTGCGTCTACCGACTGAGCTGTAGACAATGTGAAGCATTCTACATTGGTATAACTGCATTCGTATATACGCTCAATGAGCGTATGAACGGCCATAGAGCTTCGGTCGGACAGCGCAAAAAGCTTCCTGTAGCTATCCATGCTAACAGTCATAACCTTTCTTTTAATGACTGGTTTAGTGTTCAATTCATTAAGCAAGTGACCACTGATAGCCGTAGTTTAACCATAAGAGCGTCTGAGAAGGCTCACATATACTTATTGGGGGCCCGATCAGATCCCAGTTTAAATCAGAAGCGTTAACTTTTATATTTTATTCCTTTTATTTTTAACTTATACTTTTTTTTATAATTTTTATAATTTTTAATTTTATAATTTTATCTATTGTTTTTGACTTATACTTTGGCATTGTCCTTTCCGTTCTCCGATGATTAGTGTCTAGTTCCTTTTTGTACGCTAGTGCAGCTCTCATCGGTTGACTCTTCATTGCTTCATTCGCACTCCGTTCTTCGAAGTGGAGAGATCTCTCTCACTTCGTCCTCTCTTCTAGTCTACTCCTGATGACGAACAATAGTTCGAAATATTGAATTCTGTAAGTGTTCTTTTTATTCTTTTTTCTGTGTTGTGCTTTGTGTAATTTAAAGATTTATATATATATATATATATATATATATATATATATGACTTTCTTTCGTTTGGTGGACACTTTCACGTCTCCGCTCCTGTATTCCTTTTCCTTTTCCTATCTCTCCTGAAGACGACAAGATAGTCGAAATGATCAAGAATAGTAAGAATAATAATAATAGTGTATCACTATCTTTTCTAGTGATAACTTTAATTATACATATATATCAGCTCAAAAACGAAGAAAAGCAACAGATAGAGAAAGAGACACACTTACAAGCTCAAATTTTTGGGTGATCCGTCTTCAGGAGAGAAGAGAATGGGCAACCAAGCACGTCGGAAACACAACGGCAGGAAACCAGGTTTCCGGCTTGCTTGGTCGCCCATTCTCTTTTCTCCTGAAGACGGATCATCCGAAAATTTGAGCTTGTAAGTGTGTCTCTTTCTCTGTGCGTTGCTTTTTTTCGTTTTTGAGCGTCCAGTTTGGATCGCTTTTTTCGAATTTTGAGTGATATATATGTAAAAAGTTCACAAATACAGGTGATGGTATAATGAAAAAAATCAGAAAGAAAGGTAAAAAGAAACAATAAATCTTCTTAGACATTCCACATTATGTTATTAGAGTGCTAAATGTTAGCTCTTTTACATATATTTATACCTATTTATATACGTAGCGCATCTGAGTATACATGTACACATTATTAATTCGGTTTACGTTATATTCCAAAAAGATTTGTATAATTGCTGACTTGTGGATTAAACAAAGAAAAAATGATTAAATGATTCGAATCTACTTCTAGATGGTCAAGGCAAATGACCTTAGTGTCTAAGCCACTATTGTGTCCAGAGAGTTGCTTATAAAGGAGAAGTAAATGAAGAAGGGTTTTTAATGTGATAGGGGTGTAGGGTTTATGAAGGAGGGGAGTGTTTTATGACTTGCCATTTTATGGGTTTCCGCAGAGTCATTACGGGCAACATTTCACTTTATTTTATGTATTAAGACACGCTAATGGTATAGAAGTTACGATCGTCATATATGTGCCATATAACATACTAGTTATTGTGGACTCAAGATCAAATGTGGTTTAGAACAATCATTAATATGAGAGGAGCATTCAACTTTGATGGCAATAAGAAATGTTTATTCCCATGCCCATGGTATTAGGAAATGTTTATTAGCTTAGCTATATAGTAAACAGCAGTAGAGACTCTACGTGACACGTTGGGTCAACTATTTCAAATATTCTACGTTGTATTGTACTTTTCTACTAACCAATCTATCAATTTGTATTATAACATTCTTTCTTTATTTTATTTGGTTAAATTTGTATATCTAAGTTGTTGGATCAAAGTTTCCTTTGTATTTGAAAGCTGTGATACATAACGTATTACACATAAAAAGAAGCAAATTCAATTTACTTTAGTACATTTTCATTAAAAGGTTGGTAACATTGCCTGAAAGGAAGCCACATTGAAATTCTATTTATCTATTTTAACAATATATTATCCAAAAATGGCAATATACGTTTCAGTTAATCCAGAGTTTCCCTACTTCTGGTGGCTTCACCCCCTGAGAACTATTTTATCACAATATGAACCCCCACACCCATATTGAAAAAAAAAAAATTATCTGAAGTTTCAAATAAATATTTATTTTTTGGTTAGTAAAAAGTGTGATCTTGAATTAATTTCATCATATTGACAACGTGATGTCGAAATACAAAAATCTTTTAAAAACAATAACAACATATTTCATTGTTAACATTTTATAAAGTATGCTCCAATAAATTGTAAAAAAAATCCACTTTGAATACAACAAAAAGGAAATTATAAAAGACTGTTTTAAAACATTGTTTAGCTTCAACTACTTCTATTGTCAACGTTGTTCTTTTAGATAAATCATGGTATTTTCCTTTTAAAGTTAAAACAAATTTGTACAAACGATTAATTATATTATTTCATTTGGAATATGTCTTCATTTCTATGTTTCGTTTATATTCAAAGAAATCTTCAGGGCTATATCAATACAAAAATTAATCACAGTAACATGTCTGTATTTTACTTTGCACCTCATTAATTTTGGTATCGATGCAGCCCTGAAGATGTCAACAAATATAAACAAAACGTTGGCTTAAAAGTGTATTAATTTTTGTTGGTAGACCAAACATTGATGGGAAAGAAAAATATTGTTGAATATTTGTGGTCGAGGTACGAAAATATTATATTATTTTAAAGAAATAATAATTAATTCAACTTTAAAGAAACATCTGGAGCGGCCTACACTCACCGTTACTACAAGTAAACAAAATATCAAACTTCTTGACAACTTACTGATTTTTTGTTTTAATTTCTTCATTAAATATCCAAATTGCTCTTCAAGACTTATTTTTCACCTCTGCTTGCTATTAATATATTTTGCAAAACTCTATTCCTTCTTCTATGTATAAAACAGAAGTTCTTTAATCTATAATTCTATAATTTTAATTTTATTATTTTTTTTTTGTATAATTTTGTAATAATTTGTGAAATAAGTCTATTTTAATTTCCTAAAAGCAGTAATCTTTTAATACTAACAATATCATCTACCAAGATTTCAGGAAATCCGAGAAGATGTCTGAAGGGAATGTGGCCAAGAGATTTATTACTATTAACCCTTTCTAGTATTTTTTCCTTCTTCACTGTTTTATTTTTTTTAATACGAAGGTTCATTTAAGTAAAATTATGACTTAGATCCAATACTAGGAAGTGTAATCAATAGATTACTTCATCCTGCTGTGTTCCCTCCTGCATGCATCTGTGTTATCAGTGTCACTGGTAAAGTAATACTTACACTCATGTGACTTTGAGCTAATAAAAGTTAGTTTTACTTGAGAAAAACACAAGAATAAAAAACTATGCAACCTATAGAATAAGTGGTTCTAAATTGTAATAAGATGTATTGAAAGTAGAACGCTTATACAAAACACAAAACATATTATAAGTAGACTTTTACGGAGGGTCGATTAATTCCTTGGTCATATTAATTAGAGTAGAGAACTTTTAGACCAGACATCGTACAGGTTTCATACGCACCACATTAAGTTCCTCCATGCAGTTTCACAACGCAATGTCTGAAATCCCACATGGACAATCAATAGTTGTCTCTCGATCCTCCTCTGCCTTCTAGACAGCAGTCTAGTAGTTCGTCCCCAAAACTCGATTGTATAATCACCTTTTACATGTGTATACTTCATAATTGTTATTATATTATTTAAAGGTACAATCACTACTTCTTATTTTTGAATACTACAATATTTTGATAATTAATTATTTAAATCAAATAAGAAATTAAACAAAAAATCAATTAGTTGTCAAAAAGTTTGATATTTTGTTTGCTTATAGTAACGTTGAGTGTAGGCCACTCCAGATTTTTATTTAAGGCTATATTAATTATTTTTTTGTTTTTAAATAATATAACATTTTCTTATCTCAAGCACATATATTCAACTCAATTTTTCTTTTTTACCAAAGTTTCATCCAGTGTCAAAAAATAGAACACATCTAAGCCATCGTTTCATCTATATTTCTTGATATCCTTAAGGCTGCAGCATACAGAAGTTAATAACATCTGACATTAAATACAGAAATTAATAAATCAATACAAAATTGTTACTGTAATTAATTTATGTTTTGATGCAGCCTTGAAGATATTTGCAAATACAAACCGTAATGAAATACTTACACTCCTGTGACTTTGAGCTAATAAAATAATAATAAAAAAAAGTTAATTTTACTTGAGAAAGACCTATGCAATATATAAAAACCTATGCAAGCTATAGAATAAGTGGTTTGAACTTGTTTATAAGATTTATTGAAAGTAGAATGCTTATACAAAACACAAAACGAATTATAATGTAGACTCTTTGAATGAATAATGACTGTTATAGCTATAATGACAGAAGTGTAGGTCAAGTAAGATGGAATAGCTGTTAATTTTATGAGGGTATGACATTAGTAACCATAAGAGAAATGAATCTATGTTTAGGTTTGTGATTAATGCGACACTGTACCAGTCCAGGCTTAGGCAGTAATTTATTCTTTTGTTTCGCTCAGGCTAGCTTTACGATATTTGACAACTAGATGCATTCATAGGGGCAGTAGCCTTCGTAAGGAAGCATATTTCTGTCTAGTTTCAACACCAAAACAATTATATATTGCTATACTCACAATGAGATATTAACTAGTATTTAAAAAAAAAAAAATAATTTTTCTTTTTATCAAGGTTTGGTCTAGCGTCAAACAGTAAAACACCTTTAAGTCAACCTTCGTCTATATTTGCAGAAATTTTCAGGGCTGCATCAAAAAAGAAATTAATTACAGTAACATTTCTGTATTGATTTATTAATTTCTGTATTTAATTTCAGATGTCGTTAACTTCTGTAATGTTAAAATTAATGAAAGTTTGAATTCTATAAAAGTTTAATGTTTGTTAGATGGTGGTGTCCGGTAAAGAAGTCCACCCGGCCTCAACAACTGGTATGTTCAAAATTATTACATCTATATTTTTCTTTGTTGCACTAACCACTGATCTGACCTAGGTGTTATTTATACCACTACATTATAGCAAACTAAAATGTTTAATACACGTCATAACTTCTAGTTTAGTAATGACTGGAATATTCAATATAGGCTATATAAGGTATAAAGATATTACACTCAAGCAGCCATGTAGACACCAACAGAACTCTTTGGAGCCAGACAAAGATGGCTTACATGAATGGAACATTATTATTGACAAACTAAGCAGATAGTATCATTTACGGAGAAAGTTAAAAAATAAAAAAAATGTAATGACAACAGCAGCACACTATACATACATGTGTGTATATACTACATGCACACACACACACACACACACACACACACACACACACACACACACACACACTACACACACACATTCACATATACATGGACTCACATTCTTCTGGAATGTAGCATATACGAAAATGAAAGATGGCGCTTAATACGGGAGGCAGTACCAAGAGGAATGAAGTGGCCACCAGAAGACTTAAGTGACCTAATTAGTGAAACAGATCTGTGCAGAATATTCGAACAATTTGTTAATACTCTAGACTTCGACAAAATGTTGTAAGCAATTTACATGCATGTAATATCTGTATGGTGCATGCAGAATAAAAGTTTTTAAAAAAAAACACACACACACACACACACACATAGGCACACACACACACACACACACACACACACACACACACACACACACATACATACACAAACATATACACACACTCACACATAAATGCACACACACACATACATACATACACAAAATCTACAAAACGCACTTTCCCACTAATACAACACATCACTAACGTAGACCTGAATAGCTTGAATAAACACCATACCAAACTCGTACCATATAAACATTAAGATACACTCATATCACATGAAAAATCCCCTCTCATTTATACCATCCAGATGTAGGCATGTGCTTAAACATTATGCAAGCACATAGAACGTGGACTCAAATTCGGACACCACAATCTTACGTATCGATTGGACACCAAATATTAGATACAAAAACATTCTAACGGACAAAGTAAACAATGTTATCATAAATATGTTTTAAGCAACTCGAAACATTAAAGTCCGTCTTCAGATTGTAACTGATTATTTATTTATTATATATCGCAATATATTATATACAATAATCAGTAGGGTTTTTGACTCTGACGAAGACCGCTTGTTACCGTTGAAAGATCTTATTCTTTTTTTCCCATTTCATATTGTGGTTTGATATAACATATTATATATAATACAGTGGAATAAATACTAATTTAGTTATTGAAGATTAATCCCCGATTGATAACTTCCGATTATAAGCTGATATTTTGTCAAAATTTGTTCGGCATTCTGAAGACTAAGAAGATTATAGTGAAAAAATTAATACTATTGTAAACAACTCTGAAAACAAAAACATGATAAATAAACAATACAAAAAAATAAGATCATAAATTTTATACTTTTATTTTGCCCGGTTTTTGTTTATTCTGCTTCTCGCCTTTTTTTTTTTTTTTTTTTGATATTTCTGTGGATTTACTTTTTCCAAGGTTACTTATAATAGCGTGAATTCTTAAGAAAATCATCGTAGTCCTAATAATTGTAATAATATTATATGAAAAATGTTTTGTTCTATAAGGCAAAAACTTTGTATATTTCGTTTTTCTTGTATGTATTGTTGTTTATTGTGTTCTTGTTTTCTGTTTGTTATTCTGTAGAGGTATTTGTTTTCAGAGTTGTTTGTAGGGGTATTTTTTTTTAAACAGATTGTTTAAAGCCTTGAGAATGCTGAACTAATTTCAGTGAAACATCTGCTTAAAATCAGGAGTTAAATTTTAGAAATGGTACGAGATTTAAAATTTCGGACCTCATCCTCAAATCGTATTTGAATTATCAGTGGCCGAAAGACTGTATCTGTAGTGGAATAAACATGAAAGTTATTTGTTGGTTATTAAGACAGATTTATTAATTAACTGCATTTGGATCAAAGGGTATTTTTGCGATGAATACGTTTCAATTGGAAGGCATTATGCAGCAAAGTTCTTTAAGAACGTGATCGCCCAACTTGAATACTAAATCTGTTCTCTCTCTTGTGTTTCTTCTGCCTCTCACCAGTCACGTTTAAACTAAGCCTCTCTATTACAAAGAAGCCTAAAACCTTTTTTGATTTAATATAACACTTTTCTTATAGCCATTAGGTAATACTTTTCAACTAAATTTAGTCCTGAATATATATATGTGTAAGAAAAAAAATTTCAAATTTGTTACATTTTGTACTTTTATATATTTAAAATAATAATATGTAATACTACGGAAATTCATAAATATTTATATTTGTAAATTTTGTGTAAGTGTCATAAAATATACAGGTAAGATTGGTAAATCATTAAAATCAAAACATACCTTTCAGAAAGTACCAATACAATTAAATTTTAGGTAAACAAAGTCCATATTATTCCTGTATATAAATATAATGATAACTATATAATGAATATTGATTGAATATATTAAATATTGAATATTTATCACTATATATAGTAAATATAATTAGAACTATGAATAAATTAGACAGAAGCTAAAAGGTTAGGCACGAGAAATTGAAGTTGATAAACAATTATTTCTATTTTAACAGATCAAATATTATAAAAATTAGTAATAGTTTATTCAAATTACAACTTCATTTATTCAAGTTAATTTAAAATAATCCAAGTTTCACTTGAAGTTGGTCAAGTTTAATTAAAAGTAAGTACGGTTTATCCACATTACTTAAGCTTATTAATAGACCAATTATAATATACTCGTAAAATAATATAATTTAGTGAAAATTATTGTATAACTTACTTCTTTCACTGTTTTATTAATAATAGTTTACTTACTTTGACATCCATATTAACTAATATGGAAATATTTACTATAATATATGTAAATAAGGTAAATATCCTTATTTACTAACCAAAATTTAAAACTTTGGTTTCATATTTTATTTTTACCTGTTTTATGAAACACGTTATTCTGCATTTATATACGTGCTAATTCTTCAAGTGGCATTATTATACATTTTTATGAAACATTTTATTCCTTCATTTTATAATTTGCAGCTTAAAAATAGCTACAGATATATAGCTAAAATGCAAATTTAGATTCCATTCAAACAAGGAAGTGAGTGAAAAAAATGTGTCAGGAATAATTCATTATTATTAGAACAAACTGCAGCTTTTTTAGGTTAAGTGAAAATAATCCCGGTTTATCATCATTACAACTTCATTCATCATCTTAACATCACCACTCTAACCATCATCATTACCTCTACCACCACCACAATCATCATCGTAACATTACTTCTATCACAATCATCACCATAATCATACCATCATTACCACCATAATCATCACCTTATCATCATCACACTCACCATATCATTACCACTATCACCACCACAATCATCACCATAACATCATCTCCATAAAACATCATCTTCATTACAATCATCACAGTTATCATTATCATCAGCAACACAATCATCACCTTAATATCACCATCACCATTACCACTACCACTATCATCATCAGAAACATCACCGTAACATCATCTCCATTAAATTCATCATTGTAATCATTATCATCATTACCACTATAATCATCACCTTAACATCACCACCCTCGCCAACATCATTACCACCACCAGACTCATCACACTAACATCATTTCCTTTACAATCATCATCATCATTACCACCATAATCATCACCTTAACATCACCACCCTCGCCAACATCATTACCACCACCAGACTCATCACACTAACATCATTTCCTTTACAATCATCATCATCATTACCACCATAATCATCACCTTAACATCACCACCCTCGCCAACATCATTACCACCACCAGACTCATCACACTAACATCATTTCCTTTACAATCATCATCATCATTACCACCATAATCATCACCTTAACATCACCACCCTCGCCAACATCATTACCACCACCAGACTCATCACACTAACATCATTTCCTTTACAATCATCATCATCATTACCACCATAATCATCACCTTAACATCACCACCCTCGCCAACATCATTACCACCACCAGACTCATCACACTAACATCATTTCCTTTACAATCATCATCATCATTACCACTTCCCAAAAAGCACCATCTCGATCATCGTCATCAACACCATCATTCTTCATCAAAAGCGGCAAAAGTAAATAATGGAATGCTTACATAAGACAGGAAGCAGTAAAGTCAAGAGCTAGCGGCGGGAACAAAGGAAACTTCTCACGAAGCCTCTGCCGGACTGAGTTTGGACTGCAAGGCTCTTGGCCAGCCTCTTCAAGACTGTGAAAGAGCTCCTCGGAGGACTTGATGTGGAACGTTTTCACTGCTACTTGGATTTGTCTTGAAGTCAACTTTCCTGCAGAACAAGTGCATCATCAGCTAATTGATCACATACCTGATAATTGCTTCAACAATTCAGTACACATTATCTACCAGAGCAATTAATTAGCAATAGCTTATTAGAACACTCCCAATGAAAGGAGAAGATTATTATTATAACTAGTGAATCAATTACATTCATGATATATAATCTTGATATTATACTAATACAAAATTGTATAAAAGGTTCACTCGATGCCACATTAACCTAATACCAAAACTAAAATGTTTGACATGTTCACTTATAGTAAAATTGAGTGAAACCACTACAGGTAATAAAAATCTGATAAGGTACTAAATTTTACTTTTGTAAGATGTCAATTTTGCTTTGTTAAATTTACTTAAAACCAATGGGATTAGCTGAGTAGTTAACGTACACACCTCTGAACTGGTAGGTCCGGATTTCAATACCACCTGGCTCTCGATTTATTCACGTTGGAGGTCAATAAATCTGAGCATGTCGTCTCTCGGAGAGGATGTTAAGCCGTTGGTTCCCAGCCTGTATGATGTCAGGTACTCGTTATTGATCCCTTCTCTAAATACACTTGAGCTAGGTAAAATTTAGGACACCCAATGTAGAATCAATCTTTGTATTGTATCAAAAAAAAGCAAATGTTAATCTTTTGTGTGTTCCCTTGTGAGATAGCCACTACAACCTAAAGGGTTGTACTATACTACTACTACTACTACTACTACTACTACTACTACTACTACTACTACTACTACTACTACTACTACTATACTACGATTATTTCTTAAAAACAATAATAATATGGTCAGCCGTCATTGTTTTATATTTTATAATGAAATTTCAAATTATGCCAACTTTGAGAGCAGAAAATAATGAGTTTAATTAGTACTAATGAGTGACCAATGCCAATATTGTTGTATAAACAATACGCAATTGTGGTTTAAATGATGTTTAGACAGGCTAAATTATAAGTATGGTGAAGGACTCTGCTAATATTGAATACCTGCTTTCTATGTTTAATATTCTCTGAAGTGGGTTTTAATCGTTTCTGTGTTTTATGTCAAAGCATTAAATTGAATAACATTATTTTAATTTAATAATTACATTATTAAACAATGATGAATGTTTTAAGAACAGAACATCGGTAAGCATGCTAATTGACAAGTTAACTGCTTGTGGCTTTCATACTGTGTTATGTTAGAGAAATTTAGTCCGTGATAATCTACACATACCAATGGATGTGTACATGTACTCAGAAGGTTTGCGAAAAACAAAACCACTCAATGGTATAACCTTCTACTTTTCTATCAGTCTATATGCACTTAATGAATAAAGTAATCAAAAAAAAAAAGAATAAGAACTTCACAGTTCTTAAGCGTTATGATGACATTTACTAAAATAATTAAAAATAGAAAGAAACCACAACAAATTAGATATTTTTTTAATCCTAGCAACCGAAAAAGTGAATCCAGTGGCATAGCAAGGGGTAGGGTGGGAGGAGTGGTCTCCCCCGGGCTGTGCGTGCCAGGGGGTGGTATTTTGAGAGGGTAAAAATAGAAAATAGAAATAAATAATAAAAAGTTAACAAAAAAAAGACCTGAAATTCTATACCAAAATGTGTTTTTAAGGTCGATATTGTTTTTATGTTTTATGTTTGTAATACTGTTTTTAAGTGATTTTTTCAACAGTAATATTTCCCATTTAAAAATAAATTTATTTTAAATTTTTGAAAAGCCGTTTTTTATTAGGGTTAAAAGTTTATTATGTTTGTTTGCGTAGCCAGTTAATTTAATTTAACCATTTTTTTTTATAATTTGAGTAATACGCTTTTGTTTTGAATAATTTTGTTGTTTTCTTTGATGACAACTGTATATGTATATGAGGAGGAGTCGTATATGTAGACTGTCAAAGGTTTTGTCCGGTTAAGATTGTTGTTCCTTTATATCATATAAATTTAATTTTCTTAGTTTAAAAAATTCTTACTTCTGCCTATGAAAAAGGTTTTAAAATAAACCCGAAACGTCGGCAGTGAGAGTTTAATTTTTGAACCTCGAAAATTTGACCTAGTCCGATTAGATAACTCACCTACATATACATATATATAAGATTTCACATAAACACGCGAAATAACAATCAATGATCAAACCACAATACGAAATGGGAAACAAGTTGGGTTTTTTACTGTGACGAAGACCGCTTGCTACGGTTGAAAGTGTTTAGTATTTCTTCCCATTTCGTATTGTTGTTTGATCATATACACACATATTTATATTAAAAATAATCGCAGTTTCTGCTTTCACGACCTTTTTGTTAACAGATTCTAACCTCCTGGTTATTTTTCTTATTGTAGTAGGTAAACTATAAATCAGGTTCGCCAATGACATTTCCAAGTAAATAGGTCCAATGAACGAAAGATCATTGGCGAACCTGATTTATAGTTTACCTACTACAATAAGGAAAATAACCAGGAGGTTAGAATCTGTTAACAAAAAGGTCAAGTTAAACAAAGTTAAAGTTAAAGTTAAGTTAAAGGTTAAGTTAACAAATTGAGGGGAAGAGAGAGAGTCGAACCTCACATCTAGCAGTCCAGAGGTGAGCACGCAAAGGATTGGGCTATCCGGTAACCCCCCCCCCCCCCACCCCCCAATGACATCAGTATGGTCATGCTTAACTTATTGAACCACTATTGTCGCAAACTAAGTTAAAGGGCAGAATTCATGAAACTGAACGTCGATAATTTTTATTTATTATAAAAGGAATACACAACATTTTGTGTTATGAATACAATTCTATGGGATTAAGGAATATCTTATTACAAAAGCAATTACACCCATTGTCTTCACATAGTAATATAAACAATGAATAGTCTGAAGATTTTATATATTGAATTTAGTTTCTTACCTAGAAGGTGTTTGATCTTGAACAACTGATCAATGTCAGACTCTCCTGGGAAAAGTGGCTCTGAGGTAAGCATTTCAGTGAACATTACTCCCACTGCCCAGATGTCTACAGGCCTGGAAATAGTCAAAAGTGAGGCACAAGAGTGAGCCGGTTAGACAAGAAGCATTTGAAAAGAATGTCTTCTTAATGTAACTAATGTTAGTCATAACTTGGATCTCTTACGACTTAGTCGACCCTGTGTCACAGCTTCGATATTACAAGATTTCACAATAAACATATAAAATTAAAATCAACGACCACATCACAGTAAGAAATGAGAGGAAATACTATGATATTTCAACTGAAGCAAGCGGCCTTTTTCAGAGGCAAACTGTTACTGAAGCCAGTTATGTAGAAACATAATCTTATATTTCTACATATCTGATTTCTGTACCAGTTTGACTCTCATGAAGATCGCTTGTTTGAGTTGAATGATCTTAGTCCATTTTCTGATTTCTAAAACAACAGACTAAAGCAACAGGTTACGCTGATTGCGTAGTGTGGCTAACAGGTGGAAGTGGCCACCACCTTTACCTGTAGCCTAGACAGGCTCTGTAGGAAGCTAGGGTCCGAAGTTCTACCCGAGAACTCTTAAAATATTGTTAGTTTCACAGGGCAGGGTACCCCGTGGGGAGTTTCTTGTAGGTTTCCCCTATCCTACAAATACCCTATCCTACAACACCGTTATTGGTGTTGGCCTTGTGGTGGCTGCAGTTTTCCACCCAAGAAGAGCAGACTGTTCCTTTTGATTGAAGGACATCACTGTGCGTGAAGCAGTATCTTCTATGACGGTGCCTGCAGAGTATCAAGATGGTGCTACATTTCGACTATTGCCATTAGGAAAAGTCCATGAACTTAGTTGGTGGACTTTATACTCGAACTCACTCTAGAAGAGTAGAAGTGAGCCCATGTCCCAGAGAAATGAGCATTTTCTATCTGGGGGGACAACAAAGTCCTGTTGGGAACCATCATAGTCTTTAAACTACTTGAATGGAGTAGATCTTAATCTCTTGTGTGTGTATATGCAGGTATACAGTGATGAGATGAGCGTTTATGTATTTCTGTTTTATCGCAAGTTTGTAATAATGTTGTGTGTGTGAAAGAGTGACTGAATGAGTGTAATTTTTTTTTATTGGTTGCCCTTTCTTATAAATGTACACCATTTTATGTTTTGGATGAAACTTGGCACATTTCTTTACAAACTATAATAACTGAAGTAAAGTTTCAAATAAAATGAAATGTCTAAGAATATGTTTTAATCAAATTAATTATTAAATTTAATTACTCAAAATTAAACTGTATTTTTACAAAAACATATGTTACAAAAGTTTTTCTTAAATGTATACATATAAAATGACATTGGAGATTCAAACCAATGAATAAGACTTACATGAAAAAATACAAATGCAAATGTTTTGAGGATTTTGAAGAAGACTTGTTAAATAAAATGAATAAGAATTATGCTAAACAAGGGATGATTCCATGATGTGTCGTTTTTGGTTATGTGTTAATTTGTAGGAGCGTCTGTTGTTTGATCAGGGTCTTTTGTAATGCCTGTCGGGGGCTTTGAGTATACTGGGAGGGTGGGAGGATTTACTAGCGGTCCCCAAGGGTCGCCACTGGGGGCTTCAAATCACCTTCACGCTTATCAGTGCCTATGGCTCAGCTATCCATAATGAAATTACAAGACAGTCCCACCAAGAACACCAGCACAGATAGCAAACTAAAATCATATTGCAGAATTTCAAAAATTACGTCTCTACACAAAAAAGAGTAATATGAAAACTAACAATGTGTTTCGAAAACACTAGGTGTTCTTTTTCAGGTTTACATCATATATATATATATTGCAATAGCTTTTCCAATATGCATCGTTTTATAGTTGGAGAGGTGATATATATATATATATATATATATATATATATATATATATATATATATATATATTGCAATAGCTTTTCCAATATGCATCGTTTTATAGTTGGAGAGGTGATATATATATATATTATATATATATATTATTACTATTATTATGACTATTTTTTTACCATATGAAAAAAAATAGGATTATTTTTCATACGATTTTCCTTGTTAAGAACCCCAATTGTGCAATTAAACATTCATATATTGTATTCACTTTCAAATAATTCACTCTGTTGTTCCTAAACTTCACAGATATGCATTTTTTTTTTTATCTAAACCTGAAGAAGAGCATTAAGTGTTCGAAATGTGTTGCTAGTTGCCATATTAACCATTTTTTTTGTGTGGAAAGTTTTTTTGAAATCCTCTAATTAGAATATATAACACATTTCATTGCAGACACGTTGAGATAAAAATCAACGTTATATATACCATATTATAAAATTCAGAAATAGGGCTAAGATATTTCAACTCAAAGAACAAGCCTTTGTTAGAGTTTCACTCAAATTGGAAAAAACTGAATATTAGAATAAAGAGAGAGAGAGAGAGAGAGAGAGAGAGAGAGAGAGAGAGAGAGAGAGAGAGAGAGAGAGAGAGAGAGAGAGAGAAGCAGTTTAATGGTTACCCTACGACTCATAGATACACATAGAAGACCATAGTCATAACTCCATTCAATGTTTCTACAATACTCGTCACCACGAAAGAAATGGTTGTTAGATTGCTAGGTACAAACTGACAAACAGCTAGCCTATTAGTCCAATCAGTGTATTTCCACCACGTGTGGAGAGGGAGTTAGAAGGATGTGAACAAATATTGGAATCCTAATATAAACATGATGCATATTCTCGAATGGATTTATGTTGATTATTGCGAACAAGTGTGTTATTTGGCTGGGCTTTAAGAGGGTGCCTCTTGTGGACACAATGGTGATGCAAAGTGCAATACAAACTGTTGTGCTCCGTAGAGCACTTGAACAGTGAAGAGGTAACTACCTAACCACTGCCAAGTTAATTACAAGTAAATATTGAAAACAATACATTAAAATGATATCACTTATCATAAGAGTTCATTGCTTTAATATATCATGACAACAAAAAAAAAAATTAAAAATATACTAATCTAATAAATTTATTAATAATTAAAAGTACGATGTCAGGTACTTTTTAAAGATACCTACTCTGAATACTCAAATGAGTTAGACCAAATTTTTGATTTCCAATGTAGAATCAATCTTCATTCTGTAGTATCACAAATGGGCAAATGTTCGGTCTATTTGTGTTCCCTTTTAGGAAAGTCATTGCAAGAAATAATACATCTTCCATCCCCCCCCCCTCCCTTATAGCAACAATAAGAGCAGAAAAGTCATAAGTGTAGACGATGGAAAACAAACAAACAAAAGATAAAAGTTGTATAATCTGAATAAACTAGCAGAGTGGGCAGCCGGTCACTATTCACTCATAAGTATATAGATAATTATGTATAAATATATAATTATAGATTTTCTCTCATAAATGAAATATTTAATTTTTCTCGTAAATAAGTAATAATAAAGTGGGGCGTTTGAATACGCAGTACCTTCTATAAGCTGATCTCTAGTGTTAACATAGACATGATAATATATCCATTAGCTTAATATTCTTTTGTACTACATTTTTTTTTCACAGGGCTGAGGAGGGACTGAAAAGGTCAGCCCTCCGATGCTGATTCCTCTAGGGAATATTGCATCTCCCATTGATTCTACATTAGCAGTTCTAAATTTTGTCTAAATAAGTGTATTTAAAGTAGGAATTTTTAAGGAGTACCTGCCATCGTACAGGCTCGGGAACAACGGCTTAACGTCCTCTCCTAGGACGATGTGCTCAGATTTATTCTCCGGCTTGAATAAATCGAGGGCGAGAGTGGGTATTGAACGACGGACCTACCTATACAGGGGTGAGCACGTTGCTACTGAGCTAACCTGACTCTCCTTCTACATTCATACAAACGGGTGAATGAGTTATTCAGAGCATATTAATTAATTCCTTTTTGATGTTTGTCTTTTGGTTGTATATTAAAAGTTTTTAATTTTTGAAAGAACTACAAGTAAAATGTTTGATAAAAACCTAAATATTAATTACGAAATTCCATCTTTTGCTGCTCAGTTTTACTTGTAATTTCAATATAGGCTGCTTTGTTAGCTTTTTTAGTTCATTGTAAACATGGTATCTGATTCCCTCATGTCCTTTTATGAAAAGCCCGGTAGAGATTAAATCGTCACATCCTACAGCAAATTCCAGTTCCGGCCATCCCTCTACAAGCCGGGTAGTTTCCTTGACATTACTGGTTTTTCAATTTTGTTATGGTGTTTTTTTAAAGTAAATTTGATACTTGTTGTAATCAAACCTGAAGAAGAAGATAAACTATTTAATACGTTTTGTTTTTGTAATAAAACTTTGTTAATTCAAAGGGAAATTTATTTAAATTTAATTGCTGTTCAATTAGGAATAAGAACTACGTAGCACTTGGCTGCTCAGAAAACTTCACAGTTAGTGGTTTACAAAGTTAAAGTGAGCTCTATTAAAAGTATTAGACAAGATAAATGCATGTTCATTGTATAGCTGGTGTGTCTGTTTCCTTTTGTTGCATATCTAGTTATTGCATGTATTTGAATGTATGTTTTCGTATTTGGCTGTTATATTTAGATACACGATTACATACGAGTACGTTGATGCCAATATATTTTATAATTGTTGCATATATATGTATATATATATATATATATATATATATATATATAAGCATTTTAAGTTTGGAAAAACGATATAAACTAGACAACACTACTGAACTAATGCAGCAACTTTAGGTTATCTGAATACTAGTGGCATGATCACTTCATACCTCTTGACCTAATTTCAAGATATCTGAATATTAGTAGCATGATCATTTCATACCTTTTGACCTAATTTCAAGATATCTGAATACTAGTGGCATGACTATTTCACAGCTCTTGACCTAATTTCACGATATCTGAATACTAGTGGCATGACCATTTCATAGCTCTTGACCTAATTTCAGGATATCTGAAAACTAGTGGCATGACCATTTCATAGCTCTTGACCTCATTTTTCGTTATCTGAATACTAGTGGCATGACCATTTCATAGCTCTTGACCTAATTTCAGGATATTTGAATACTATTGGCATGACAAGTTCATAGTTCTCACGAGATCTGAATACTAGTGGCACGATCATTTTGCAGCTCTCTACCTAAGTTCACGATATCTGAATACTATTCAGTCTAGTGTATTACTCTTAGTCTATTAGAACATACAATACACATAACCATTCAAACGACTCTTTCACATGACTACTTGACAATCCGTAGCGAGCTCCGTAGAAATATTTGTATAATTATTCAACAGTAGTGGGAAGCTAGTCAGGCATCACTAATTAAATTGTTTTCTCCAGTACAAGGAAATAGTCGTTATTTGACGGTTGTATTAAACACATATAAATTTGACATGAAACTACCTTCCATATTTTGTGTCTCCTGTAAGTAGTTCAGGCGCTCGATACCATCTTGTAGCCACATAGTCAGTGCAAGGCTCCCCGGTTACAGAAAGAAACCTGGCGAAGCCAAAGTCACAAAGCTTCACCACTCCTCTGTTAGAGACTAACACGTTTTCTGGTTTGACGTCTCGATGTACGATCTGAAAATATCGGAAAACTCAGGGTATTGATAAGCGATATCAATTAAAATAATTAACCAAGTTTAAACATTCCTTATAAAAAGGATGATTACATGAATAAAATTACAAAAAAAAATGCTACTTTGTAGTGCAAAGCTCTATATAAACATCTTGGTTCATCATATATTTATATTATATATTTTCTATAGTACATAATAGCTTTATTTTCTTAGAGTTAACTATATGATGCAAAAATAGAATTAATTCCAAAATATACATCCAACCAAGAACCAATGATATGGTTGTCCTATGATTTTGATTTTAACAGTTATAAAGCTACATTTTAATTGTATATTGGTAGTTCGTTTATTAATTTTAGAACTTTCACTAAAGCTAAACATTAATTGGTCATTGTTTTGTGCTCTGAACCATTTTTGAAAGACAAATACCATTTTTTTGATAAAGAGACTTTTCGTTTTCACAATGGTACGTCCATTACGGAGGAACACAATCTTCAAAAGTTGGGATTGAAAGTAATTCCAGCACTGTCTCTATTTAAATTATAATCGGTTTTTTAAGATGTAAATTGTGTAGAAACAGTTTTTTTAGATTATTTTTATACTTAGAGACTTGAGTAATCTCATTTTTGGATGTTTTCAGATGTAAATAAAACGTGTAATAAATAGATGCATGTTGTTAGAACCACTGAAATTAGTAACCATACTATTATATAAATACGAAACCTCGGGAATCATTGTTGTAGTTACCCGACCGGTTTTGCACATGGTTCTCCTTGAAGATTCACTATAAGCAAAACCAAATGAATGTGTACAAACTAAACTTACGAGGCAAGAGAGATTTATATCATACGTTGGAAACATGTATCATTACAGATAACATGTAAGATATTCTAAATAATATCTGTTATACTACTAAAATCACTGCATGCCGATGGCTTTAGGGAAAGATGTTCTCATTGAACAGAAGTCGTACCATCCTTTAGGACCTAATCCGATTTACCCAAGTAATGCAATATTTCAATTCTTCAGGCCACCTCTCTCGCTTAACTTTGCAATCGAATAGACACCGCTACATTTATAAGGGCTTCATTCTCTGTAATACTCCAGTCCGTTATAATTCGATTAATAGAAGCTAAACTAGGCTACAGCACAATGATTTTAATTGAATCATTGTACTATTAATATTATATGGTTATTAAAGGTACATGTATATTTTCTTTAAAAAAAGTTAAAGTCTACAGTTTTCAATTTTTCATAAATTGAAATTTCAACTTGTCACAAATAATTCTATCAAATACGTGTATGTGTGGCTCAACTTTGATTCAATAACGATATTATAATCTTGTGGTAGGTACATTTTTTTTATTTGCCAATTTCTTTGTCAAACTTATAATAAACTGTGGCACATAGAAAGAAACGTAACAATAGCACACACTTTTCAATATTTCGACCGTTATGGTGGTCGTCCTCAGCAGGAGAAGATAATTGACGTAGGGACTACTGAAGTAGTCAACTGAAGAACTCTCTGGTTTGAGGGCTCAAGCAGTACTACAACGAAGGAGGAAATAAATAAAAACCAAGCAGTCAGATTTAAATAAATTTAAAGAATAATTATAGGGAAGAAAGCAGAAATAGGAAATATTATTAAAAAAAATAAAATATTGAAATATAAATTAAACTGATCAGAAAACAAACAGTAAGATGATAATGTAAAATAATAATAAAAAAATTTAATGGAATAAAAAAAAATAATTTATAAAATACTGACGGTTTATTCAATCCAAGTTTGGAGCGTATATATATAAAACAAGATTTCACAGTAAACATGTGAGATAACAATCAATGATTAAATCACAATACGAAATGGGAAAGAAGGACTATTTTCCCCCCATTTTTTATTGTGGTTTGATCATATATATATATATATATATATATATATATATATATATATATATATATATATGCGTTTTATAATAAACTATAGGTACACTATGGATAATCACACTTACATTCTTTAATTTTTGATTTCTCCGTCATCAGGAGAGAAGAGATAGGGACACCAAGCGCACTTGCAAAGCCATGGTTGGAGACAATTGCACTTAGTAAGTGCACTATGGCGTCTCTATCTCTTCTATAATGATATCGGTTAAACGAAAAATCAGAGACTATGATAAGGGCTTCATTCCTTATTAATCTCAGCTTCAGCTTTTACTCTATATACACTTTACTCTAAAAAAAAGTGTATTTTTCTACTGACTGCATACCTATAGTTTGCTATAAATTGTTTGTTGTTGTTTGTGGATTGTTTTCTCGATGATAATATATCTATCTTAATAACAAGATGTCACAATATAGACGTGCAATAATCTTCGTCTAAACATCACAACATAGCAGGAGAAATTTGTCTGTGGTTTTGATGTGGATATATCTTGGTGTAGATGAGTACCAGATTTACCTGAAGACATAATTTCAATAATGCAATATCGGAATTCCCCATCTTTTGACTGAGAGATTCCAAAAAAAGATTTCTAGCATATGTATTGATTACACATTAGTTATCTGAAATTAATGTTAAATTGTCTAATTGATGACCAAATACATTTTTTTTTGTTTCATAGGAGGGAGTAAATTTAGGTGAAGTTAGATGGATTCAGTTGTCATTAGGTTGATGTTCTTTGCATCTATAAAAAGACAACAAGTGCATTGCGTCTCGTTGATAAGGTCACAAATCCACACCATCATACTTTTAACTGACTCAAAATACCAAAAATTTGGTTTAGTAAGGGTTTTTTGATATATAGGCAGCTTTAGTTCACTTTTGGTTGTTATCGTGGCTCTGTTTATGTGTCTGGTTGGGACCTGTTTCTAAACTCATTAGAATGACTTAAACAAATGAATGACTTGAACTTAATTACTGGAAGCAAGTCAACCAATAACATACATAGTTTTTTTACACAGTTTAAAAAAAAAACAAAGAAAGTCATTTGAAGATTGGAAAAATTATGGTAGAGGAATTCCAAGGATTTTATTGCAACTTGATTTAAATATTTCGACCGAATGCAGTTATTGATTTCCCTATATTTTTCTACATAGGATTAATGAATGTAAAAAAACAAAATAGATTCCTGTAACCTTGCAATTTTAATTTGTCAGAAACTCAGAATCAATATTTTCATAATTCTTTTCAGACGATATTTTTTTTTTTTTTAGTAAAGGAAAAATAGCTAATAATAACCTTGAGATGTCGAAGAGTGAGAAGTTGCCTTTGATTAACTTGATTGATTACAAAGGGAAAATCAGTTTTGTCTTAAAGTTTATATTTATAATATGATTATGTTACGAAGACTAATTTAAATATTAAAAAAAATATTTATCATATTTAAAAACTATAATAATAAGTAAATTACAAAGGAATCATATTTCAACGGATTTACTTGTTCTAAAGTCCTCTAAAAGTCATTCGTGACATTTTTAATTATCTAACCTTAAAAACAAATTTAAAACTCTTAAGCTGGACTGTTTCAAAATCAGAAAACAATGAAACATGTAATTTCATCAAGATGTCAAAATGAATCCTGCCTTCATTAACTGTCATGATAATATATTTATCTTAGTAACAAGATTTCGCAACATAGACGTGCAGTAATAATCAACATCTAAACATCATAACGTAGCAAGAAAGGTTTGTCTCTAGTTTTGACGTGGATATATCATTGTTAAGAATTTTATGATTTCATGATAATTATTTATCCTTGTATTCCTATTATATATATATATTATATTATTAAATACTATTATATATATATATATATATATTGATAAAAGTATCGACCGTGGAATAGAAACAAAACTAAAGTTTATCGGGACAGTCATCCTCCGTAGGGAGGACTGGAGGGAGGATTTCTTCTCGAACAGCCGATCCATATGGATTTTTACTGATGGATCCAAGCTGGGGGGCAGAGTTGGTGGAGGTATCTTTTCAGAAACACTTGTATGGAATATAGCTTTTAGGCTCCCTGACCATTGCAGTGTGTTCCAAGCAGAAGTTACTGCTATTAGAGAGGTGGTTAGGGGTCTGTTAGCCCTGACCTCTTTAGGCAGCGACGGCATCAAAATTTTTTCAGATAGCCAAGCTTCTATTAAATCCCAGAAGGGAATCTATAGTACATCAGAGGCAGTCGAAGACTGCAAGAGGCTCCTAAATGAATTGTCATTGAGGGCTAAGGTTGAACTTATATGGGTACCAAGTCACTGGAACATTGAAGGCAACTGCAAGGCTAATGAGCTCGCCCGCTTTGGCACTACTCTTCCCACTCAGGATATCCTATACAATTTAGGGACCCTACTTTCTACATGTATACTTTGGATCACACAAAGAATTGATGAACGCATCTAACAAAGGTGGTCTGAGGAGTACAGGTGTCTTATTTCAAAGCAGTTGTGGCCTTCTTGTAATTCTAGAAGAACGAAGGATCTTCTTTTTAGGAATAGAAGAGATGTAGTCAATTGATCGCTGTTTCCACGGGACACTGGCTCGTAGGTAGACACGCCACCAGATTAGGATTGGAGGCGAGGGATTTTTGCAGAACATGTCAGAACGAGGAAGAGGAAGAGACAATTTCTCACTTTCGCTGTCAATGCCCTGGTCTGGCTCAAAGAAGGAAAGAAGCACTAGGAGAATATTTCTTTTACAATCTTGAGGACGGCCACTGTAACCTAACCTAACCTAACATAAAGTTTATTGGGACTCGGTCAGTTCTTCAGGTTCAAATTAAACTCTCATTGCCAACGTTTCGGTCTTTATTTAATACCTTTTTCATAGGCAGAAGTATGAATTTTGAAACAGAAAAACTAAGTATTACATTACTAATTATTTTGCAAAGAAAAATAATACATGAATTTAACAAGAACTGTAGTCTGAATGAACACAGTGTCACGTGTTCTCTCTGTTTCTCAGTGTTTAGCTCTCTGATGATGTTGTAAAGAAAGGCCTTAGAGGATTTTTGTTAATATGTATTTGTTTATTGTGGTATTTAATTCATATATATATATATATATATATATATCACAATTAAAAGAAACGGTCCAGCGGACTTTCTTTATGTCACAGAAAGACACAGACATAACTCACATGGATATTTCGACCATCGTCATCATCAGGAGGTGTGAAGAGCGAAGAGTCACGCAATACTTTGAGAGTCATACAGGGCGAGTCACCACCCTGCCTTCTTGTGGGACTCTTTGCTCTTCACATTTCCTGATGACTTTGATGGTCGAAATATCGATGTGAGTTATGTCTGTGTGTTTCTGTGTGTTTCCTTCGTTTTGAATTTATTTTATATATATATATATATATATATATATATATATATATATATATATATATTTGCAATAAGCACTTGAAATAACAATCAATATCCAAACTAAAATAAAAAATGAGAAAAAAGACTAAGATCGTTCCACCGTAACTAGTGGTCTTCGTCAGAGTCAAATACCAACTGTAAATTCCAGCCAGTTGGAATTTGACTCTGACAAAGACCGCTTGTTTCGGTTGAAAGATCTTCGTCTTTTTTGTTTTTATATATATATATATATATATATATATATTATATGTATACATATATATATATAATTATATTAAAGTATTGATAAATTTAGCAAGTTAGCTGTGCAAAAGAATAATATGTTCAATTAGTGAAAGAAAGATAACAGCAAGGTTGTGTGAAATTTACTTTATGATGGTGTTGTGAAATCATTTCTTAACACTTAATTTCTTGTCATTAATCATCCTATTAAATTAAATGCTTTTAAATTACTAATTTATAAAGTAGGAAAAAAGTTGGAAACAAAAATTCGCTTGACATTTTTTTTAATTTTTTTTTAAACTTACCTATGGATGAAAACATTTCTGCAAACAGCAGCTATAATTATGAATATTTATTTTTTTTAATTTTTCTCCTTTGTAATGTCGTTTGGCATTACAAAGGCTTAAAAAAAACTCTCCACCTTTTTATAATTGAAGTTGTAATTAAAAATGAATTTGTTGGAAGATTTTGAGACTTGTAAAGGAGGAAGTAAAGAGTAAGACTATAAATTAGTTGAATTTAATATTTTACTTGATAAATTCGTTAAACTAAGAAGGTAGAAGATGAATGCCAATTTAAATTATGTGGGACCTGCTGTGGAGCAGTGTCTATTTTAGTATCTTTTAGAATCCAACGTGTGGTGATTGAACGCATTAGTGCATATATGCTTCGTACGACAGATGTACTAATTTATTTGTTAGCTTCTTTAGAGAGGGTGCAAAGGATTTTTCTTATATATTCAACAGTGACAAGGAATTGTTTTGAGTTTTTTTTTCAGGGAATAGCACCTGGATGGAGAAAGTGTCAGGGAAGTTCAAGAGATATATTAAGAATCATAAACAACCTTATAAACTATAAGGTTATTTTATATAAATTATCCATAGACTTGGTTCGTGTAAATCTAAAGTAAGGGGCCAGGGTAGCTCAGTGGATTACTTGCTCACCTCTCAACGGGTAGATCTGGAGTTCACTTCCCATTCAGGCCCTCAAATTTTGGGAAGTAAAAAAAATCTGAGCGTACGTAGCAGATGACCTTAAACCATCGATCCTGACCCTGTATATTGCCAGGTACTCGTTAAACATCCCTCTAAATATACTTAAGTTAGGCAACGTTTAGAACTCCCAATGTAGAATGTTTGTTGTGTTGTATCAGGAAAAGCTAAACTTCGGCCTATAGCTGTTTTATTATAGCAAACCGACTGTTAGAGACCAAAATTGGTCTTAAACCAAGCGAAAAAAGACAGTATAACATACATTTTAATACTAAATTAGATCTAAAGTAATTAAATTAAATGGCAGCAAATTGGACTAGGAAAAGAAAATTTATTTGGACAATAATAATAAGCACCATAGCCCTTCTGTGATAAACTAGCGACTCCGCTACCATTTATAATTAGGTGAGTAGAAACCCTGTTGCATCTCAAAACAGATTTTTACAATAATTTAGGTGAAATAGGTTCGTGACTTCTCAGAGCAAATTTCTAATGCTTACTTCTATTCGTATGAAATACGAGTACTCCAGTAGTTGTCTACAGCGATTTGGAGTGACTTCTACAAATGAGTGATTTTTGTATTCAAGAATTGACGAAATCTAAGTGCTACCACAACAAGAAATATTTCTATATAATTAAAAATTTAGAAACATTACAAATTAAAATGTACAACAATATTTATAAGTTATGATATTGTAATATAAGCTACGTAGTAACTTACGTTGTTCTCGTGACAGAAGTGGATGGCACGCATGATCTGGAAAGCGTACCGCCTTGCCTTCGACACCTCCAAACCGCCATCGCGCAGTTCGTCCAGCAGTGTGTGGTTCATGTACTCGAACACCATGTAAAAACGCTTCTTCCTTCTGAATACCTCGATGAGTGACACCAAATTTTCGTGATTTAGTTTCTGCAAAAGAACAAGATTATATATATATATATATATATATATATATATATATATATATATATATTATGATCAAACCACAATAAGAAATGGGAAAACAAGACTAAGATCTTTCAACCGTAACAAGCGGTCTTCGTCAGAGTCAAAAACCCAACTGGAGGTTGGGTTCCAGTTGGGTTTTTGACTCTGACGAAGACCGCTTGTTACGGTTGAAAGATCTTAGTCTTGTTTTCCCATTTCTTATTGTGGTTTGATCATTGATTGTTGTTTCACGTGTTTATGTGAAATCTTTTTTTATATATATATATATATATATATATATATTAGTATATTTAGGAAGCAGTCCTTCATTTACACAGGTTTGATTACCGAAACCCACCATTAGACCACTCGTAGCTGATCAACAACTGCAGTAAATACCAACAACTCAGCAAAGAACCTCCTTATCCAGAAGATGACTGACGAGCAGTCGAAACATGTCGATAGTAGTGATAATAGTAGTAGTGATAATAGTAGTAGTAGTAATAGTAATAGTACTAGTTGTGACTGTTGTGACAATAGTAAAATTAGTGGAAATGCAAGATGTAAAGACAATGGAACCATTGGAAATGTTCTATTCAATTTAGATGTTTGTACAAGAAGATTATTCAGATCCCTTGAGAAATACACAAGGAAACTAATCAACCGTAAATATGGCGTATTATTTAATCAAACCTGTATATATATATATATAACTATAGTTTATCGGGACTCGATTAGTTCTTCAAGTTCAAATTACACTCTCATTGCCACCGTCTCGGTCATTATTTAAAACCTTTTTCATAGGCAGAGTATAATTTTTGAAACAGAAAATCTAAGTATTACATTACAAATTATTTTGCAAAGAAAAATAATATATGGATTTTAACAACAACTGTAGTCTGAATAAACACGCGTCACTGAACAGTTCCTGAAGACGGATTGCCCGAAAATTTGAGTTTGTAAGTGTGTTTCTTTACTTTGCGTGCTACTTATCCTCAATTTTGAACTGTTATTGTGTCCAGTTTGGATCGTTTTTCCGTCTATTAAGTGAATATATATACTCATGCCAGTTCTCACGGACTCAGTTTCAATTACTGTTGCCGTGTACAGGTCCTGAGGCAGATTGATCAGACTAATTCGAAAGTCACTCTGAGAGCTTCAGAAGAAGCAGTATTAGTCTCCTGGGTGGTAGATCTGCTCCTGGGCTTAAACTCAATTGTTAATTGTTCCTTTATTTATTTTTTTTATTTATTTATTTTTTTTCAAGTTGTTCTTAGTTTTTAATTTTATTTTAGATAAATGGCTTTTATTTCTTTATCTTCCTTGTTTCCCCTTCCTCCAAAAGTTTGCTACACTGTTTGAGTGCTTCTGTTTGAACGACAAGTCCAGTCGTTATCAGCCTTTGGAGTGATTTACATCTATTCTGACGACGAGGATATTGAAATATAGTAGTCAGTTCAGTGATTTCTTTTCTGTGTGTTCTTTTGAAAATTCTAGTTTATATACATATATGTTTATATTCACATATATAATAATCGGTTATAATAGGAAGTATTAATAGAGTATTACAGCTTTCAAAACTATATAAAAGTTTAACGCATGATATTTATAGTAATTGTATTCTTCTTCACAAAGTAATGTTCATGTAGAGGCGAAAGAGATATTTCTAAAATTCTTTTTCTTTTTGATAAAAGTTTTTGTGCGTTCAGTTATTTTTAGAAGTCTTTGACAAAAATGTAGATCTATAGAAGGGCAGTAAATGGCTTGCGTGTGCCTTACCTGCTTTGGCCGGCACAATGTCGAGACATCTCCGATAAATCATTCCATGAATTTGTCATCTCTACCTTAAGAAAGGTAGTTATAGCCCATGACTTCCAGTGGGAATAGCTTGAAGTTGAAACGGGGAAACTATTAGATTATTTAATGAAAATAAAGTAAAATGAATTCTCTGATACGTTACACTGCTTTTACTTTTTCATTTCTTTAATATAAATCAATACTTATGCAGTCTGTTATAGTGTAGTATTTACTCATGATAGAAAATTTAAAAAAAAAAAAATTTCGTGTTCACACAAAAGAACTTTGTGTTAAAACTAAACAATATGTTTCAAACACTTTATGGTCTTCTTCAGGTTTATATCAAAACTCTGACCATAACGCACTCAACAGTCAGATGTGAACCCGAAGAAGAATACTGAGTGTTTGAACTGTTTTTTAGTTTCAACATAAAGCTATTTTATGTGCATACGTATTTTTTTCAAAATTCTTTGTCTTAATATAAGTTTTTACAAAAATGAAATTAATTTAACTTAATAATAAGGAAATAATTAGTGGCTATATGCTGATTTAAATTTATTATCGAGATAATAAACTCTAAAGAAATTGTAGTGGCCTACGGTCAACTACAGATTAATATAATATCAATGTAATGTAACAATCAATCTTCTATGTAATGTAGTCAAACCTCTTGGTAAAGAATTGTCTAGTTATAGATAATCAATTTAATGTTTTATTGTGCTATATCGACTTTATTAGTTAAAAGAAACGAGTTTATTAGTTATTAAGATGCCACGAGTTGAAATGTTAAATAATGCCGATGAGAAATATTATATAGTATATATAGGGTCTAAAAAGAAAGTTGGTTTAATAAACAAAAAAACTACCCAAAATATGCTTAGTTTCGTTAATAATATATCATTCGTAATAATAGAAAACAGAGAAAAATTATGCAAGACACAGAAATAATTTCTTTTACTTATAATAGTATGCATATATATAAAAACCCTGGAGCAAACGTCAATAAAGAAAAATCGTGTAATATATACGGTAGAGATAAGAAAACATTGTAAGAAAGTCATTAAAAAATGTACACATTTCATAATGTGAAAAGTCAGTCTCGACAAAAATGCAGTTTCTTAATTAAATGAGGTGTGTTCATATTCTATATGTGGATACAACTAGAATATGTGTGTTCTAAGTGTAAATAAATAAATTAAATTTATTTTCTAGTTAAGTTTATAATACGATAACAAAATAATATAACATATAAAAAAATGAATTTTTAAGTGTACGAAAAAACTAAGTTACGATGCTACCTTAAAAGGGAGATGTGATGTGGACGTCTAACAGGACGGGACTTGAGATTTGATAAGAGTTTTTGGGGAAACAGGAGGAAGAGGAGGAGACACGAATGTGTTTTTAGAGGAAGCTGGTACGCTTGTTTTGAATTGCACAATAGAAAGTGCTGGTAGTACAAGTATATTAAGGTGGAAGGAACAAATATTTTAAACATTTATATTAAAATATTTAAGAATTCAGGATAAACCGGTATTTGTTCATTCAAAAGATAGGTCTGAATCAAAATCAATGAGTTGTTTATTTCAAAACTTTCCAACAAAACTGATATCTTAAAAAGTGCATAATTTAAACTTTGAAATAATTTAAAGTTTATAACTTAAATATATAGTAAAAGATAACAAGAATAGAGCTGGCAAGTTTGGGGTTCAACTAAATATTGAAGGTGGAACTGAGTAGGGTACGGAATTCACATCTGTATTATATTATGAAGAAGTTATATTTTTGTAGGATATTTTACCAAGGCCTTCCAACTAACTTAAGGAGTAAGACTAAACAAATGGAATACCAAAGCAAAAATAGAATATATGCGGAAAAATGGAACATATATGTATGTATATGATCAAACCACAATAAGAAAATGGGAAAACAAGACTAAGATCTTCCAACCGTAACAAGCAGTCTTCGTCAGAGTCAAAAACCCAACTGCTTGGGTTTTTGACTCTGACGAAGACTGCTTCTTACGGTTGAAAGATCTTAATCTTGTTTTCCCATTTTCTTATTGTGGTTTGATCACTGATTGTTATTTCACGTGTTTATTTGAAATCTTTATATATATATATATATATATAATATATATATTAATATATATATCTTTATATATAAATATAAATCTAAATATATATAAATCTTTATATATATATATATATATATATATATATATATTAAAAATTATGTTAATTTTTATTTTTGTCCTTTTGCCAGTGAATTTTTCACACTTTCTGAATATAGTTTTCCAACTTTTTGTTAAGATATAAAGCAATTCGCCAATCATTGGAATCCTTCAGAATATTTATTATTTATAATGAGTTTGTAAAAAAAGAAAAAAAAATAGATACGAAGAATAAAAGATTTGGCGAATTGCTTTATATCTTACCAGAAGGATGGAAAACCATATTCAGAAAGTTTGAAAAATTCACATACAAAATGACAAGAATAAAAATTGACTTAATTTTTAACAAAACATGTTTGAATGAAGGTCTGCTCCCAAAATACAGATGTATATCTATATAACTAAAGAACAATACGAGCTTTCAGCTGTCATTCGCCATCCTCAGATACAAACTAAAATTAATTAAGGCTAATGCACTGAAGTTAAAATAAAATAAGTGTCTACACAAATACTGGGTGTATTTGTAAATACACCTGTGCTTTAGGAAGTAAAGCTAAGGTAGGAGTGAGGGGAGGGGGAGGTATGCATGGTGACAGGGTCGGCCAAAACTACCTGTGGAATATATATAAATATATATATATACGAGTATATGTACATATATTACGTAAGAAGCAGTTTTCGTTAGAGTTTCAGTAAATTCAGTTTCAAACAGCTCAGTTTGTACACTCTCCTCTTAATGACATAAAGTTAGCAAATATTTTTTTTGTTTTACCAAGTTTTTAAAAATCTATCTAAATACACTTCAGTTTGGTAAAATGTAGGACTCTCTATGTAGAATGTTTATTCTGCGGTATCCCAGAGGACCAATATTCGGTATATGTGTGTTCTCTTGTGAGACTGCTCCTGTAAGTTAGATTAGCCTAACTCTGAAACTAAAATACTTTTAAGTGTATTGTTTGTTTGTTTAAATGAAACTTTTAAGTTGGCCATTCTGCTAGTATTTAAACCTGATTCTACATGTTAAGATATGACAGTTCAATTCAGTCTGCTTTTCCATTCCTTACCCTGAGCATGCGAATCTCCCTGAGGGCTATCTTGCGACTGTTGACATCCTCTTCCGTCTCCAAGAACTTCTTGATGGCCACCACCTGGCCAGACTGCCGATGGCGACATTTCAGTACCTTTCCATACGACCCTTCTCCAACAACCTTTATGTACTCATATTTCTCCATCATCGGGCCCTTTCATCCTGCCACTCTGCTTCCACTGAAACAACAAATCAATCCCATATTTGTAGCATAGTTTGTATATGATGTATAATACTAAATGATAATGCTGAGTTAGAATATCTTTTTTCTCTAAAACATGAAGACACAGCACTATACAAATTGGTTCTACGTTATATTTTATCTGCTTTTAAGCACTTACTGTGTTTCATCATAAAATATTTAAACAGAGCATCATCGTTGACAGCTTCATTAGTGCAATACTAAATTTGTAAATTTGTTTCTTATATAGTTACCGGCTAGTAGCTCTCATATCCTCCAAGACTTCACAGAAGCTTGAGGCTTTTCAATCATTTATATGCTATTTCTGACACTCTTTTCTTTCAATCTGTTTCTAATAATGAAACAGTGCAAGAAATCTGTTGTAGTATAGGTAGTTTTTCAATTAAAAATTACCTTTACACTCTTGGAACTGTTTATAAGAGAAAAAACATATTTTTGCCAATCAGAGGTTTAAGGCATGAAAAAAAATATATTCCTTATTAATTCTCTAATCACTTTTTAAAGTAGAAAATTAAGTTTATTATTAAATATAAAGAAAAGAGATAGAAAGGTAAAGGGAGAGAGAGAGAGAGAGGGAGGGAGAGGAGAGACAAAAGGAGAGAGAAGAGAGATAGTTGATATAGAATACAGTTGGAAGAGGCCGAGAAAGAGAGTGAGACAGACGAAGAAATAGGTATACGTAGAAGATAAAGAGAGAGAGATATAAGAGGAAGGCGAGAGATTCGATATACAAGAGAAAATGGGTATAGATGGATAGATAAAGAGAGGGTGAGAGAGAGGGATGGAGAGAGAGAGAGAGAGAGAGTGAGAAGGCGAGAGGAATTAAACACTCTATCAAAAGCCATAACCCTCTTTATTTGGACAACTTGAATTGCCTAGTCTATAATATATAAAAGTTGTTTTATTATTTACAGACCTACAGATTTACTATAAATCTGCAAAAGTTTATGTCTATTCCTAACAATGGAGTATAATGTACGATTTACGAGTACATATAACACGTGCTTTTGCTCAATGCTAGTATGTCATCACAATAGCAAAGCTCACCCACTCAACCGTAACTAAAAGTTAATGGAGTCAAATTTTTGATGTGGAAATAAATAATTGAAATTGAAAGCTAATACGAATTAGCCTACTTGTCGTTGACATGGTTAAACAGGTTTAGAAGCGTGCAGTTCATTAATATTTTATGAGCATTTATAGAAACGGTATAAATGTAGGATTTACATTATATAAAACAAGAATCGTATTAGCTATTATTTGATCAGAATGCTAGATAACTAAAAAGGAATACAAGTGAAGACTGGAGATTGTTGAAATAGGGAGTGTTAAGTGACTTGAAGGTGGCGAACACATGAATGACAATGAAGCAGTATTTTGCAAAGGGTTGAATCTTGCATTGAAAGACATGAATTATGAATGACAATAGGAGAAATACAATAATAGGTGAATACGTGCAATGGAACAATATTAATATTAATGTAAAAACAACTTGAGACTGGTTCGAGAATTGTCACGTTTTGAAATTTAAAAATAGGTAGTGACTGAACTTCAACAGTGCTTGAACAGTGATTTGTAACTTATTGTGAAGGGAAAAGACATTTCAATGCTGATCACGTGTGTCAACGACTGCGCATGTCCGATTAACATAGTGACACCAGCTTTCAACTTTGAATCATTATTTCTGTTTTGTTTTTTTTATTTTGCATACAATACTGCATATTACCAATCCTACAGAGGTTGGTGTACGTTACGCCTAACAGTGGATAGATTTTTTTAAACCACAAGCTCCTGTTGGAATCATTTGTTTGTGCCATACAAGTAAATGGAAGCTCCTCTTCAATGGATACACCACTTTAACATCAGTATTCGAGATAGAAGGCTTATCATTGTTAACTGTAACTTTAACTAACTTCTGTCGTACTCACAATATACAGGGTGGTACGTAACCTTCAGCTAAGGGAGAGATAAAGACATTTGGTTTTACACAAAAGTTTTTTCAAATGATACATTGTTCAAACAATGAAAAAATTATAAGGCTGCAATCTTTTGTGTGGTAACTACATAAGTTTTGAACATCTTGGAATCTTGAAGGATATGATCGACGTAGGAATTCAAAGAGATTAGCATCAAACTCAAGTTCTTCCAACACTTCTTGCAGATGTCTCATAAGCTTGGCTTTTTCATGGCGATCAGTATCGACTTCTGGTATCATTTGAGCTTCCACTCTGTCTTTAAGAATTGCTCCCATGTGTTCAGCAGGGTTTAAGTCTGGTCAATTTCCAGCCTACTCAATTCGATCAAAGAAATCAATCCCAGAGCTTTTCATCTGTTGTTGTGTCCCAGCTACTTGAAAGGGTGAACCACTGTCGTGGGGAAAACACACTTCAGCTGGATCCAACACATTATTAGAGTCCTTCAAAAACGGAATTACGTTTTCTTCAAAACTTTAATTTGCGAAAGTACACTCCTGTTCAAGTCATTCCACTTTAATTATGCTCTTCAGGCACTTTACAGTGAAGAACAAAAAATATCACAAAATATGCGCAAATATAAACACAAAAAACAGTCCATATAGTTTACTAAAACTAGAAGGATGATTTCAAAACGCTATACATAGTAAGAAGGTTAAGTCATTTCTTAATTTCATTTACTATATTATCCCTTTTAAAATTGCTGAACTTTGACATTTATTGTAAACTGTTGAAATTATTTGGTTACTTATTCACGATACTGCGTATCACGAAGTCTGTGTTTATTTCTTGTGAAAAAGTATATATAAGCTATTTTTAAACTTTTTTGCGGATTTAAAGATATTGCGATTAAACTGAATAATTAAGGAGGTCATCTGCTATTCCCTGATTCTGCTGTTAAATAGTGTTGTAGCTTTTCACCGAAAAACTTACAAAATCAGATAGGAACACGAAATCTCGTTTAATGAATTTGAGTAGACATAAAAAAATTGATATATATGAATTGTAACAGATTTAGATTAAATAATATGTGGAACCACAACATTTTAAACTCTTGAACAGTGATTCTAATGTAGTTCGTCTCAGTATCTCTGAACTCGTGAGTGCGATTGTATCTCTCTAGGGCATACTGCGTTATTTGCCATGCTATAATAGCAGTCTCCAGTACTGATGTATATGTAACAAGATTGCGACTGCTACTACTCTAATACTACTACTCCTACTATTACTACAACTACTACGGTTACTACTCTTACTACTTCTACTATTATTGTTACTACTACCACTGCTAGTTCTACAACTAGTAATACTACAGAAGGTGATTTTGTTAATACGAGTATATAGTAAATTCAACAGAAATGATTTATCATAAGTTCTAACATCAGTGAAAAAAAAAACGTTGCGTGTAAAGTAAGACGACTTTCATTTACATAATTATAAACTATTAGTCTTATTCATGTGAAAAGGTTGTAAGAAAAATAATAATTAACTAAACGGGCTTTTTGTTTAGAAATCTGTTATAATTTTATTCATATTTGTATCGTAGACCATTATGGTTAATTTTTAAATCTATCGTAATTTGTTATAATTAACCAATCAACTACAGGTTATTGTAATCCATACTGATAGAAAAAGAAGGTTATCTACGAAATGATGGGTTAATATAATGAAATCAGAATGTGAATAATTTTTAACAATTACTATTGTTTACCTCCAGTTCTTAATTTCAATAATTGATATAAGTTCAGAGGAATGAATCACATGAGATCGTGATTTAATGCAAAGCTAATTATTTCGCCAGTGCAAAGCTTACGACTGAATCAAGATTGGGTATCTTGTCACTTGGAACTTGGAACGCTGATATAAAGCAGCAAGTAGCAGCCTTGCTGTTTACACAATAAGCTAGTTTTCTGCTTTCACGATTTCAGAGTACAATTTAGCTCAAATATTATTAAAATTGTCAAAATTAAAAGGTTTTTAACAATAAAAATGTTAAAAGTACATTTATCAATTTACTAAATAGTGATCTTGTTTCGCAATATCTACACGCAATATACATATTGCAAATAAAATAAGAACTCAAAATTACTGCGAATTTAAATATAGTAAAAAAGAATTAAAAAAACAGGAACTTTGTTTTCATAAAAAGTACACCTTAGAAAAGAGCAACAGTGCAGCTGTTATGAATATATGAAAAAAAAGCAAGTAGAGGAATTGGTTGTTTCTTGTTAGACCTAAGAGGAACTTGTATATGATTGTTAGTGATTGTAGTTCTTTAGGTTTTTGAAATGTCTTGCACACACACGCGCACGCACACAAAACTATACAAACACACGCGCACACACCATTCATACACACACACTCTCTCTCTCTCTCTCTCTCACACACACACACACACACACACACACACACACACACACACATGCACTATACACTGCGCGCACACGCTCTCACATAAGACACACAAAATAAGGACGAAGTATAGGAAAGTAAAAGCTACAACAAATATTCATATAATAACTTCGATTTTTTCAGAGTAATTTTTGTATTTATTTAAAAAAAATGCTCACACCATAACATTACGATATGTATAATTGTATAATGTTTGTAATGAATGACGGTAAAGTATATAATGCAATTGCCTTTAAGATATTTGCATAATTATGTCTGCAATTTATTCATATACCTATTACTTTCACAACGTCTCCAATGATATTGCAATATACTTGTGAACGTTGGAAAAAGCATTTATGACAAGATTAAAAGCCTAAGAAATAGGTCATCATGGTATATAATTTATACAATGACCACGTGAAATGATAACATTCGTTTAAAACAAAGTAAACATTGAGAAACCGGTCTTAAATCTTACGGTGTTTGTTTTGATTAAACGATTTTAGAAACAGTTTATAATTTTTTTACAATTGTACTGAAACGTGATTTGTTACTTCTTTCTCACTCTCACTTGCTCTCTCTCTCTCACTCTCTCTCTCTCTCTCTTCTCTCTCACAAGCACACACACATACATACACACACACGGGGAGACAGAGAGACACGGAGGGATCAAATTACAGAACTTATTTTATTTCACTCTGAGGACCTCAACTTTCCGTTGATTACCCGATTTCCATTTTTTGACCCGACTACAATACTTCCATATTTCTTTTATATTTCCTATAAAGAGTAAATAAATGAAAAAAAAACCTCCTATCAAAATGGCTCATGGCTTTCGTTTACCTTTAGGTAACTGGGAAATTGCTTAAAAAATATAAAAAAAATCGTTTATGTAGTTAAAAATTTATTGGTGACCTGAGAGCAGTTTTAAATGTAAGCTAGAGGGGATATAAAGTTAAGTTAAAATGAAAGTGGTTTCCTAAAGTAGGAGTGGAAAAGAGTTGAGCTGATAGTAAGAGGGCTTGGAAAAGATCCAATCTATAATCTACAGAGGGCTTGAATAGACTCGAGCGTCTTGGCAGCAAGCGAGTGTATATTTAGTAACTCTGTAGCTTGCTTTGGGGTCTGCGACAAAAAACACTGATCGATAACCAAAACTCTTTACCAAATAAACACCGCTCTTGACTTTGTCCCTTCAGGACCCTTTCCAGATGACTTGCTCGGGCATTTCCTTTCGAGAGGGCCATGGCGTATTGCTTGACAGAATAAACAGCAACAACTTTCAGTGTATAAGATCAATATTTCATATTTCAATAGAGCTGGATAAAACACTCTACCAGCAATTAAACTGAAAGTAATTGTTGGTGAGTGAGAGAGAGAAAGTGAGAGTGAATGTAATAAATCCGTTACTAGGAGGGAATATTAACATTTGGTTTAACAATTATGTTCTCTACACTTAATTACCAATGTTATAAATGCAAATACCTTTCAAATCAATGTAATTCTCTCGACCTATACACCGTTAGACTGGCCTTAATAACTGGACAATCCTCTTAGGGCCAGTGGTACAGCTTCTCATTCATCACCAAGTATAAAAGGTCTTTTCAAATCAAAACTCTACTGAGCCCTAAACTTCAACCTTCAACTTTGTAGCCTTCTCGTAAACATGCATATCACTATTACTTAATAAAGTAAGAAAATAAGACCTAGTTATATAGCTGTAACAATAATAAAAAAAATATTAGAAATATAAAAAAATAAAACTATAACAGAACTAAAGAAGAAAATACAGAAAGATCAAAGAATTTTTAAAGATATAACTATACAAAAATTGCATTAATAAGTAAAAGTATTCAAAATATAATGTGTAATGAGTAATACAAATTATGAAGTAAATAAATTGTCTAGTATGAAAAAATATTTTCCTAGTGAACAGATTTTAATATACATAACGATTGTTTTATTTATGTTTTTGTTTGGTTCCATTTAGTCTTTTAGTCATATTTGCTTAAATTTTACTTATAATTTATATTTTTTTGAGTTTAGTATTTTGTTTATAGCATTGACATTTGATTTAAGTTTGCATGTATGGTAATTTACAGAAAAAAATGTGAGAGGCTTGCAGAAACATATCACTTTTTTTAGTAGGAGTAAAACTTATGTTAAAACAAACACAATGGATATACAAGCCATTTTAACAAAGAAAGAACTTATCAACATTATTATTCAATAAGAATAAATAACATTAACGAGAAAGATTCAGCCTTCTATGCAGTAATCAAACAACGTATATTTGGCTGTGATGGGAAATTATTTACACTAACGATAAACATAAACAAACAAAAACAATGCTTAAAAGTTATTTATAAAGAAATATTCTACAACCATTCACTGTAGAACTTCTATGACAAATTTTGATAGCTTTATTCAATAATTTTGAGTTCTTAAGTTCTTGGTTTTAATAGCAGTTTTAATAGCTTTGATTTCTATAAACTCTTACCCTATCTAAGTTTGTCTAATTGTTTTGAAATTACTTCTACTGATATATTTACACACGATATAATTTTCTACTTGTTTATTTGTACGTTTATTTTGTTTCCTTGTTTGTTTTCCGAGGCCCACACTTATAATGTTTCCACCTTTATAATGTCTCATATATTTATACACGATATAATTTTCTACTTGTTTATTTGTACATTTAGTTTGTTTTCCAAGGCCCACACTTATAATGTTTTCACCTTTATAATGTCTCATATATTTATACACGATATAATTTTCTACTTGTTTATTTGTACGTTTAGTTTGTTTCCTGGTTTGTTTTCTAAGGCCCACACTTACAATGTTTTCACCTTATAATACTGTTCTAAGGGTAAAATTTGTGGCTCATTTATTATTTGGCTCCTATTTTAGTAATGGGCGAGCCAAATTACCTACATTAGGAGTTGGTAATTCTACATTAGGAGCTCTAAATTTTGCCTAACTCAAGTGTATTCAAAAAAGGCATCTTTAGAGAATCTCACATCGTACAGGCTCGGGACCGACGGTATTACGTCCTGTCCAAGGAATGAAGTGTTCATTTTTATTAAACTCCCACGTGAATAAATCTAGGGTCAGGTTGGCATCGAACCCCGGATGTACCAGTTCAGAGGCGAGTACTTCAACCCCTAGGATAACCTGGCTCCCCATTTGTACGTTTAGTAGAGCCTATATTAACTCTGTTTTATAAGTTTAATAAAAATATTATAACAAATAATTTAAACATCGGCAATGAACATATGTTTGAACTTAAAAAGAAGTGTGTAAAGTCCGACTTATATAATTCTATTTATCAAAAATATAGAGTTAGTTTTAAGAACATCCACGTGTATTCATTTGTTCCTGTAACTATTACGAGGGGGGCCAGGCTAGCTCAGTGGTTACGTTTTCACCTTTGAACTGATAGGACCGGGGTTCAATCCTCACCTGGCCCTCGATTTATTCACGCGGGAGGTGAATAAATCTGAGCACGTCGTCCCTCGGAGAAGGACGTTAAACCGTCGGTCCCGAGCCTGTACGATGTCAGGTACTCGTTAAAGATCCCTACTCTAAATACATTTGAGTTAGGCAAAATTTAGGACTCCCACTGTAGAATCAATCTTCATTGTGTGGTATCACAAAGGGCCAATGCTTGGCCTACGTGCGTTCCCTTGTGGGACTGCCACTGCAACCTAACCTAACCTAACCTAACTATTCCGAGTGTCTAAATGGAGATCTCAGTTTTGTTTATTCTTTGTATGTGTTCTTTTTGTAAAGTTTCAGTTGTTGCTCTCTTGGGCCATTTCTCTTCTTTCAAGAAATATATTTATACAATAAAATTTATCAGGATTCGGTCAGTTCTTCAGATTCAAATTAAACTCTCATTACAGAGATTTTGGTTTTTATTTAAACCCTTTTAAATAACCCTTTTTAAATAGGCCTACAAAATAGAAAAAATGTAAAAATAATACAATCACTTAAAAATAGAAAGTACATAAAAGGCGCAAAGAGATAAAAATAAGAAAATACAACAGGAATTATAAAATCAAGTAACTTATAGAATTATGTACAGAAGAACTTACAAACATACTGTAGCATGTTTGAGTTTTGAGTCATTGTATTATTTGTTATATCTTCTCTTTTTTTTTGGCCTATAAAAAAGGTTTTAAATAGAAACGGAAGGTTTAATTTGAACCTGAAGAACTTTGTCCTGATAAGTTTTATTTTGTTTCTACTTAACGGTAGTTACTTTTAACAATAGATATATAACAACATATCACTATAAACACGTGAAATAACAATCAACGTTATATTGAATTACAGTAAACGCATAGATTAAATAAAAACAACCAAACTGTTGCATAAAAAAAGCATTACTTATTTTTTTTTTCAACCGATTCTCTAGCGGGTGATAACGTCAGCCGTTTATCGGCTTTTTGTTTGATCGGTGATTCTACAGATTCTACATTGGCAGTCCTAAATTTGGCCTAACTCAAGTGCATTTCGAGTAGGCATCTTTAACGAGTACCTGGCATCGTACAGGCTCGGGACCATCGGCTTAACGTCCTCTCGCCCTTAACATACTAGCCCAGAGATGAGTTACGTTAGCCACTGGGCTAACCTAGCCCTCATTAATCATTTAGAAATAGAACTAAGATCGTTCAACCTAAACAATTGGTCTTTAAAAATACACTCAAACTGAAACGAGTGACAGAGGAAATTTGGAAGGGCATTCAGGCGTAATATAGAAAAGAGAGATATTTTAATGAAATTAATGATATGAAATGGAAACAGCAAGCTAGGCAACTGCTAGTAAAAAAAAAACTTCAATAATAAATAAGAAAAATGCTATCAAGTTGTCAACTTTAGTAAACAATGTTATTACTCTCATGAACAGTAGGTCTAATATGCATAAACCATTAGTGAAGTTTATAATATTTGGAGTTTTAAATAAACTATGTCCATCATCTATATGTGACCATATTATAGTTGCCTACTTTGCACAATGCTTTCAATTATTTATTAGTATAAAGAAGACAAAACTTTGTTCCCATCAAACAACTGTGTATTGATGACGCCATTTTAAGTTAAACACGCCATTTTAAGGCATTAGCAGTCAGTACTATGAATATTTTATAGCAACATTTACATCGAATTTTAAGTAAGACCATCTTTGAATTCTCTAGAAGAGTATTTAAGCATTTTAACTTATTTATTATCATTAGAAAAAAACAATTTCAAAACAAAGAATACTTTGCGACCTGAGAAGTAGGGTCCCATGTCTCAAGATGTGGTAAAATTATTACTGATTGATTTTAAGCTGTTTTTTTTTTATTCCCATAAAGAACGTTTTGTTAGCATCTTTTAAAACTTTGTAAATTTAAAGAGGTATTTTAATGTGCAAGCAATAGCAATAATGTAAATTTTATCAGTAAAGAATTGAGGAGATCAAACTCATAATGTTATCTAAAATGTGTTTCTAGGAACAAATATTTTAACATTTCTGGGATGGGCAGAATACAATTGAACATAAGGAAGTGCAGTGCTGAGTTTTCTAAACACACTTATACGTAAGTTTTTAGATGATCTATGCATGAAGATGTCTATTAAAGTCTATTGATAATTTATTTCTTCATTTGGAATTAGATTATTGCCAGAAATGAGTTTAATTTTTTGGAGAAAGGCATAAAATGTACCGATAAAATTTAACTGATATCCATTAAGTAGAACATAAATCCTAGTATAATCTATGTAAACATTTAAGTTTTAGGATAATTTTATCTATAAATTACTTAGGAGGTGTGTGATAAGCAATTATAATTTGGAAGATTACATTTTTTTTCTCAGTAAAAGGAGCGAATTATTAACGGATTCCATCAGTAGGAATGTTTAAAAATTGGTTAAAGACGCATTAGTAAAGAGATTTTACATCAAAACTAATCACTGTATAATCTTCCTTAAGAATGGCGTTCTTTCAATCTTCCTTGAACTTCTTATCCAGGAAGTATTTATCATGTGTTTTCGTTTCTAGGGCGGATCTGTTATTCTTCCTCATAATGTCTATTTGTTAAAATATTGACGTTTGTTCTCGTTATGGGGTGTAATTTATATAAATAATATTAAATGAAACGAGATTAGGTTAGATTGCAGTGGCAGTCCCATTAGAGAACACACGTAGGCTAAACATTGGCCCTTTGTGATACAACACAAAGAAGATTGATGATTAATTATGGGGGCCATAATTTTGCCTAACTCGTGTATACAGAGTAGGGCTCTTTAACAAGTACCAGGCATTGAAAGGGCTCAGTAATATAATACCCGCGTGAATAAATTCAGGGCCAGAGTGGGTATTGAACCACGAATCTGCAGTCCCAAGGCAAGCATGTGTTGCCACTCGGCAAACTTGACACAAAAAAACGCCAATATAATATTTTATATATATATATATATATATATATATATATATATATATATGATCAAACCACAATAAGAAATGGGAAAACAAGACTAAGATCTTTCAACCGTAACAAGCGGTCTTCGTCAGAGTCAAAAACCCAACTCTGACTGACGAAGACCGCTTGTTACGGTTGAAAGATCTTAGTCTTGTTTTCCCATTTCTTATTGTGGTTTGATCATTGATTGTTGTTTTCACGTGTTTATGTGAAATCTTTATATATATATATATATATATATATATATATATGTAACATGACAAAAAACATTGTAAAGATAAGAAGGGTCAATATATATATAAAGAGTCGGTTGACTCTTTATTGCTTCATTCGCGCTCCGTTCTTCGACGTGGGGAGATCTCTCTTCTAGTCTACTCCTGATGACGAACAACAGTTCGAAATATTGAATTCTGTAAGTGTTCTTCCTAATCTTTGTTCTGTGTCGTGCTTTGTGTAATTTTAAGTTTTATATATATATATAAATTGATAAAAGTATCAACCGTGGAATAGAAACAAAACAAAAGTTTATTGAGACTCGGTCAGTTTTTCAAGTTCAAATTAAACTCCCAATGCCAACGTTTCGTTTTTTATTTAAAACCTTTTTGATAAGCAGAAGTATACATTTTGAAACAAAAAAACTAAGTATTACATTACAAATTATTTCATAAAGAAAAATAGTCTGTGAATTTCAACAACAACTGTCTAGTTGTAATAAACATACGACACTGACAGTTGTTCTTCATTCAAACTAGACAGTTGTTGTTAAAATTCACTGACTATTTTTCTTTGTAAAATAATTTGTTATGTAACACTTAGTTTTTCTGTTTCAAAATTTATACTTTTGCCTATGAAAAAGGTTTTAAATAATAATTGAAACGTTGGCATTGAGAGTTTAATTTAAACCTGAAGAACTGACCGAGTCCCGAGTTTTGTATATATATATAATATATATATATATATAATATAAAAAAAGTTAAAAAGGGTGTATTTGTTCAGTCAATCTTTGCTAAGTGTATATGGCAAAAACAAACTGCAATAGTGGTTAGAAGAATAAGAATGATACGTTGATTCTGTTAGAGTTCCTATTGTTTGAAATTGTGTAGACGTGTAAGAGGGGTAAATGAGAAACAATTTAAAGGTAACAATGAAGTCCTTGCAACCCGACACCTTTATCTAGTTAAACAAGACATGCCTGTGTGAATTAGTATTTATTTAAGAGACAGGTTCACAACTGGTCTCTCTGAGCTAGCGACAACTCTTTAAGTTGTAACATAGTAAGGTTTAGTAACAAAGGACATGACAAGTCTGTAGGACTTGTTTCCGTTAAACGTTAGATGTATTCATGGAGTTAGAACGCATATCAAGACAAAGTTTGTGATACATTGAAAACTGCCTTTTCCTCTTTCACAAACGTCAAGAACAAGGTTTTTGCAATTTAATTAAAAATCACAAAGATATTTTACAGTATATAAACTAAAATGTGCTCCAAGTTATTGTTTGAACAGTGGAAAAAATATTGGATCTAAAGTTACTAAAAGCAAGCCTGCCAGAATAAACAACAATTTTGATTGTTTGCTTCTAGAAAATTTATTTATCTAATGATAATCAGTAAAATTTAATCAATTTTTACATGTATTGCTGAGACATTGTAAAAAAAAGTAAATAAGCAGTACAATATATAAAAAAAATCAGTATTTTATGATACAAATTTGATTTATAGAATTGATGTGATTACTTTTAAAAAATATGCAAGCCTAACTTATCTGATGTTGTATAAAATATAAATAAAAAGAGTAGAATATTATAAGAACGAAAAAATTCAATGATTTTAGGTATAGAAAATTTATTTTTGAATTGAGGTGTTTACTTTTAAAAAAACATTTAAGCCTGTCTTGTTTGAAGTAATCGCACGATTTATATTTCCTCATCCCTTCCTATTGAAAACCTGTTTATATACAATATGTCCAACAAACATAATACATATGTGTCTCTATAGTTGATAAAAGATTCAGGAAAACTATATATTTAAATTATATACTCGTATTATATAGATTAAGAAAAAAATATTTAAATTTGTATAATTTTATTAGGTTGCATCAGTGTTTAGGTCATTTATGACATGCTTGAATTAAGAAAATTTTTCGTTCATTAAGTGACTTTTAGTATAGACAATTAACTTATTTTTATAGTATTTTCTCCAAAATGATGTAGACATGTTTCAAGTAAACAATTGCTTCCCATGGGTTCGTATGAAGGGCTAAGTTATTAAGGAGTTTTTCCCTCTCCTCAACGTTTTCTCTTTTACTTCTTGAATCTTCAGTAAATCTTCATCCATTTTCTTACCGAAAACTTCAAATCCTTTTAGTATTTTCCTTATATATCTTCCTTTAAGGTTAGTGGTCTGAATCAGTCTAACTGTCGTAACTGCTAGACTGATCAATCCTGATCCGGTCCTAACAATTGTATCTAGTCAATAAATGTCAAGACTTCCTCCAAAAGTAAATATATATATATATATATATTTCAGGTACTCACCACAAATTAAAGAAGATAGTCGCTCTAAGGCCTTTCGCTTTCACGTCGTCAGAGAGCAAGTGAATACAAGTTGTAAGCAGGTTATGACCTGCTTACAACTTGTATTCACTTGCTCTCTGACGACGTGAAAGCGAAAGGCCTTAGAGCGACTATCTCTTTAATTTGTGGTGAGTTACCTGAATATTTATATCACGTGTTATTGTGACAATTTTCTATATATATATATATAATATATATATATATATATATATATATATATATATATATATATTGTATACTTTGGGAGCAGACCTTCTTTTAAACATACCTCATTAAAGATCTTGCCAACATTAGTTTAGTATGTTTCCTACATACCTTTTCAAGGTTTCGAATGCTTCTTTTCCATCTTTGTGGTATCATATAAATTAACTCACCGATTTTTTTATCTTTAAATATATTTTTCATTTTACATGTCCGACGTTTCAGTCTACGTTGACCATTCTCAAGGATTCTATATACAAGGTTTTTTTAACAATTCTAATAAATACTTATTTACAATAACAATTACATCACTTCTATCAAACATAACTAATAATACAATATTCTTTTAAAAAAAAAAAAAAAACACTACCTTAATAAAATTGAGTAACAGGTTTGCTACAAAATTCCCTACATGAACTTTTTCACAACATTATTTAAATCACTAAATAGTTATTTTTTACGAATGTAACTTTAAAATTCTGGAAAAACAACAGGACTGATCATTAAGGTTCGGCTTCTTTTCCTTTATGCATAATGATTCAATTATATGCAGCCTCGTGTGATTATTGTCTGCATATAATACTTCAATGTTGTCTTCCAGCATTTTTCTACTTAGCCTGCTTTTATGTATGTTCATTGTGTGTTCTTTCGGTCCTCCGGCTGCGAGATGCATCGTAAGTCTGCGTGAAAGTGTTGTCGTCGTAGAACCAATATAGCTCGATTTTAGGAGCTCACAGTCTCCTATAGTGCAATTATATCTGTACACTACATTGGTTTTTTGTAGTTGTGTTTTTTGTTCTAGGTTGTTCCTAATTATCATATTTGCTGTGCAGGAACTGTTGTAGTAAATACTAATATTTAGCTTGTCTGCCGAGTTAACACATGTTGTATTTCTTTTAATTATAGCCTTCAAAATTCTTTCATCCTTTTTATATTCATTAGAGAATTGATTCTTATAATACACCGTTTGTATTCTTCCTTCTTCACCCAGCTGATGCTCTTGATTATTGTTTGAATTTAGATTCTTCATATATTTCCTTAAAATATTGTCGAAGTGTTGGTTACTATAACCATTGTTGACCAATACTTGTTTAATCCTTTCAACTGCTTGGTCGAATAGAGGCCAGTCAGACGATGTCTTGAATGCTCTATGTATAAGTGCCTTAATTGTTCCATCTTTATATCTTTCTGGGCACTCACTTTGTGCATTTAAATAAACTCCTGCATGCGTTGGTTTAACATATACTGATGTTTCATATTTCCTGTAATTCTGGTTTATTCTTACATCCAGAAAGTTGATATTATTGTTGACACTGAATTCCTTTGTGAATTTTAAAACTGATGCCTCTTCAAGTGCTTTTTTTAAACACTCAATTTCTTGTTCGTTATTCACCACTAAGAAGCAGTCATCAACGTAACGGCAGTACACATGGGGCTTGACTATACATTCTGTGTTAACACACTATTCTCTACATGGCACATGTAAAAGTTTGCAAATGTTACTCCAAGGGGAGAACCCATGGCAACGCCATCTATTTGATAATATAAGCTCCCATCAATATGTGTAAAAGGATTTTTAGTAGTGCAACTACGAAGTAAACTTTCCAGAATTACTCTTGAAAAGGGAGGAGGAGTTAGAGTCGGATGTTCATATGCTAAATCACAAATAATTTCAATAGTTTTTTCTACTGGAACATTTGTGAAAAGAGATTCAACATCTAGAGAGGCCATGGTTCCTTTAGGCTCAGTGGCTCGTAGTATTTCTAAGAATTCATCAGTGGATTTAAGTAGATACTTAGCAGGTAGGTAAGGAGTAATAATTTTATTTAGTGCTTTAGCAGTACCATAAGTGGGTGTATTAACTTGAGAAATTATATTTCGTAAGGGGTTACCTGCTTTGTGCGTTTTGACATTACCGTATATGTAACCAGGGCTAAATTCACCTATGATAGGCTTCAGAATTTTCTCCTTCTTTCCTTTATTAGCTTCTTTAATTAGCTTATTAATCTCAATTTTCAATTTATTGGTAGGGTTTCGAGAAATCTTTTTAAATGGAGTTTATTTAAATGCACAAAGTGAGTGCCCAGAAAGATATAAAGATGGAACAATTAAGGCACTTATACATAGAGCATTCAAGACATCGTCTGACTGGCCTCTATTCGACCAAGCAGTTGAAAGGATTAAACAAGTATTGGTCAACAATGGTTATAGTAACCAACACTTCGACAATATTTTAAGGAAATATATGAAGAATCTAAATTCAAACAATAATCAAGAGCATCAGCTGGGTGAAGAAGGAAGAATACAAACGGTGTATTATAAGAATCAATTCTCTAATGAATATAAAAAGGATGAAAGAATTTTGAAGGCTATAATTAAAAGAAATACAACATGTGTTAACTCGGCAGACAAGCTAAATATTAGTATTACTACAACAGTTCCTGCACAGCAAATATGATAATTAGGAACAACCTAGAACAAAAAACACAACTACAAAAAACCAATGTAGTGTACAGATATAATTGCACTATAGGAGACTGTGAGCTCCTAAAATCGAGCTATATTGGTTCTACGACGACAACACTTTCACGCAGACTTACGATGCATCTCGCAGCCGGAGGACCGAAAGAACACACAATGAACATACATAAAAGCAGGCTAAGTAGAAAAATGCTGGAAGACAACATTGAAGTATTATATGCAGACAATAATCACACGAGGCTGCATATAATTGAATCATTATGCATAAAGGAAAAGAAGCCGAACCTTAATGATCAGTCCTGTTGTTTTTCCAGAATTTTAAAGTTACATTCGTAAAAAATAACTATTTAGTGATTTAAATAATGTTGTGAAAAAGTTCATGTAGGGAATTTTGTAGCAAACCTGTTACTCAATTTTATTAAGGTAGTGTTTTTTTTTTTTTTTTTTTTAAAAGAATATTGTATTATTAGTTATGTTTGATAGAAGTGATGTAATTGTTATTGTAAATAAGTATTTATTAGAATTGTTAAAAAAACCTTGTATATAGAATCCTTGAGAATGGTCAACGTAGACTGAAACGTCGGACATGTAAAATGAAAAATATATTTAAAGATAAAAAAATCGGTGAGTTAATTTATATGATACCACAAAGATGGAAAAGAAGCATTCGAAACCTTGAAAAGGTATGTAGGAAACATACTAAACTTAATGTTGGCAAGATCTTTAATGAGGTATATATATATATATTATACTTTTTCGTTGGAAATGCTATCCAAAACGGACAAATATAGTTCATTGGAGACCCAACCGTCTCCAACCGTCTCTGAACCAGTGCGCTTGGTTTCCCTCTCTTATCTCTCCTGAAGACGGTTCAAACCGAAAATTAGAGACTGTAAGTGTGTTCTTTTGATTTCTCTATGTTTCTTTGTCTATATTGAACTATATATATATTTATATATATGTTCGATGGAAGCAGGTCTTCCCTTAAGCATATGTTTTTAAAATTAGCAGTATCTTCTGCATTGACCACCATCTTACGGAAACTCTCTAGCTTCCTTATCATTCTGCGGTGAAATTCTGGTAGATTACAAAGAATATTAGCAAAAGATATGTCCACATACAATAACCTTGAAGCGAAACTCAAAACCACTTTTAAAAACAGTTTTAATAACTACATATATTCAACTAAAGGCATTATACCATCAAAATACTACTAACTCTACTAAAATTAACAACTAGGGATATTGTAAACTACATTAATAAAATACTGCGAAACAAAACTATAAGTAATAAAAAACTACAAGCTTTTGTCTTTCATATGACACCATCATCATAAATAATACTAATTAAGGCTAATGAACACAAGTTAATATTAGAAACTAGTTTACAAGTAATGTTAGAAACGTATTCAAGGAAGGAATTACCTTTGTATTTTAGATTAATTTCAACCGTTTTTTTGGTGATTTATGAAAAACTGAACACAGGTCATAAACTATATACGGGTGTATACATTTTCAATAAAACGGCAGTTTTCAGTATGGAATAAGTTCAGTTTAAGCTAAAGTCAGTGAGTTGTACAAGGTTTTTGGTATAGTTGGTAAGAGTTAGTAGTGAAGGGAGGAATTAAAGAGTGGCTGGGGGGGTGAGCTGGGACTGCACGAAGATGGGTCTGTCGTGTCATTAGAACTCTCCAGTCGAACGCGATCCCCACATCATCCGCAACCAAACGTCACTTCCATAAACATCAGCCACAACTCACCCCTTTCTCTCACACAACTTGCTTTATAATGGCTCCCATTCCTTCTTTAGTTTCATCATCTGACATATTTATTGAAACTACTTACTCTAATACTCATACGTATACAAACGTTGATCAAATCACAATATGAAATGGGAAAAAAAGACTAAGATCTTTCAACATATACAGCTATGTATATACATATGTGCATACAAACGTATACACACACACACACACACACACACACACACCACTTACAGACACAACCATAGTTGAGAAACTTTTTTTTTTTGAATTCAAGGAACCTTAAAACGTGTATTTCTTTAGCAATTCTTAGTTTTGAATATATTGTAGCAAATACAAATGTATATATGTTATGATAGCAATAGATTAAAAATAATTGAAGCACTATAAATTAAAGATTTGAATCCTGTTATAAATGCACAAATAAGTGATATGAATGTTATACCTAGTTGCAGAAACTTTGATAGCTCCTACAAATTAGTAATCGATGTAAGCGAATTCGATGCCCCTGTGAATGGTGATGACCAATCGGCTGAGTAGCCATGAGAGGCCGGGTGACTGGTTGGGCTGGCTAGTATAGTCAACCAATCGCATGCGGTGTTTAATGCTTCTTCTATCAATGTCTCCGAAGAAATCAATAAGAACGTCTCCATGCAAATATATATATATATATTTATTTTATTTTTTTCACTATTTTTTATTAATTTTATTCTACTTTAAAATAAATAAATAAAAAAAGAATCTTTTATCTCGACTCTTTAGTTCGTTTTTTGTTTTTCTTCTTCTCGGCAGAACTGCTTTAGCCCTCACCCTGTGTGTTCTTTAGCTGACTGTTGTTCTTCCGTCAATTCACTTCTTCGCCTGAGGACGACCACCATAACGGTCGAAATATTGAAAAACAGAGTCTTTGTTGTGTTTCTTTCTATGTTTCACAGTATATTTAAGTATATATATATATATACGTTTCAAAGTAAACTAGATACACAATACAAGGAAAAACAGACTTACAGTCTCTAATTATCGTTTTAACCATCATAACGTTACTTCTTTGAAAATACTCGTTTTACTCATGGGAATACTCGTTGAGACTGATAAAGTTGACTGACTGATAAAGAATTCTACAAAGTTCTTTTTTTAATGTAAAAAAAATCAGACATTTTTTTATTGAGTTTTGCTCTCAAATTTTGTAAGTCACTGTAAATAAGTTCAAGATGTACAGCAAGTAATCAATTATTTCAAGTTGAAGTTTCAAATTTTCTGGCTATATTTCCTTTTGTAGTTATCAGAAGTTTTGGGTGCCTACTGTAACCTTAACTAGAGGTACGTACAACATAAGTCTTGTTGACAATCGAATGAATTTTGGTTTTGGTTTAATGTGTCTGTCGTGTTGACGTAGTATCAAATTCATTGATAATCAGTAATGGTTTCATTTGCTTTAATGTGGTTGTATCTAGGTTATTAGTTATAAAAAAGCTTAAATCATTGGTCTAGAATAATCTGACATGTTATTTTTACTGTTATTATTATTGTTATCATTATTATTAATATTTTACTGCTTTACTGAATATCATAGAATTCGTGAACACCATCGCCATATAGGTCCTATCCTGCATTCGTTTGTAGTTGTTAAATTCAACATCAGACTTTAAGTTCTGTAATAAACATCACAGGGACCAGGTTAGCCCAGTAGGAACATCCTTGCCTCTGGAATGGTACATCCGTGCTTCAATACCTACTGTTGCCCTCGGTTTAATCACGTGGGAGGTGAATAAATCTGATCAAGACATCCCTTAGAGAGGATGTTAAGCCATCTCTCCCTTGCCTGTACGATGTCAGGCACTGACTCGTGCCTACGATTGGGATAGGAAAAATTGAATACTCTAAATGAAGAATCAGTCTTCACTGTGTAGCGTCACAAAATATCAATGATCAGCAAATGTGTGTTCCCTTGTGGGACTGACACTGCAATTCAGCCAAACCTACATTACCTTAGAGAATTTTTTAATTATTACTGTAATTACTACTTATAATAAAATAATTTTTATGAATATTTTTTCAAATAATACTATTTTCATGCCTTTATTAAACTACTAAATCTCCCCAATTTCATGTTATAAAGTTTAAATAACCGTGACTACCAATATATAAGACATTGGAAGGAAAGAAAAGGAGACCAGTAGTTATTAAGGTTAGGGTATCAAACAAAACAGCTTCAAAGACTCTTCATGGTAGAATTATTAGGGGTACTAGAGAGTCATTGGAGTCATCTTCACTCGAATATAAAGACTGTGCAGTAACAACCGTAGGCGTGGATTACGCGTCATTGACTAGAACATACAAATATATTGCTTGAATTATATCATCAAAACTCTATTCTGTAATGTATCATTAACATAACATTATCAGTTATAAAACTTATTTACCAGTGCATAGGCAGAAACTAAAACATTCAGGCATTTCACCTAAAAGATACCATCAAAGCATTTAGCTTGATTTTAAATGCAAATTTTAGAATTATTTGTTCACGCTTATCCGGATTCAACCAGTGCTGAAATATAAAGTTGGTGAATATTTTGATGGTATGATAAACTCGCTACGTTTAGTAAATTGGAGTGTAGAAGTAAATTGCAAGGCTTGTCCATGATAGGTGACCAGCTGCAAGGACACACCCGTAAATCTTTTATCAACTAATTTATTGATTACCCTCTTTTACTTGTTCTTCTTTTTTTTAAAAAAAAAATTCGAGGAAACTGAAGGAGGTTACATTATTGTTTCATACTAATGTCTCTAGTTTTCTAGGTTAATGTGAAAACATGAATTCAACTTGACTACAACTGTGTATCTTGATGTAGTGTCATGCGTTGTCCGGGAAAAAAAAAAATATTTCACAATATAAAATAAAATCATTTTCTACAAATTATTATTTTTATTTATTTGTAAAATATGTAGAAACAATTCAGGAGTACTGAGTTCGCAATCATGATTTGATGATGGTCGGGAAATCACAGCAGAAACTATAGAGAAAAATAAAGCAACTGTTTTGTCACAGAAGTTTTTTTTAGTTTTTTTTCATACTTTTTTTGAGAAAACTTTGGAAGCGATTTTCTTCTATACTGAAAAATGGGTTCTTCTGAATTGTTTCTAAATATCATGGATGATTATTTATAAAAATAAATCCAGTCTCTGCTGAAAACTTACACTTAACTTACTGTTTTACAAAATAACCTTCTGAGTATTAATATGAAATATTATTCATCATTTTTAAAAATAACAGGAATTGATATTTAAAATTAATTGACATTATATTACTTTACCTTAAATTCACACACACACACACACACACACACACATACACACACACACACACACACATACACACACACACACACACACACACACACACACCAAATATATATATATATATATATATATATATATATATATATAACACTATTTTTCTATATTACCAATGTTTGGTCTAGGTTCAATAATACAACACCTTTAAGCCGACGTGTCGTCTGTATTTGTAAACACCCTCAGGGCTACATCAGTACAGAATTTAATTACAATAACATGAAAAGTAATTATATTATAATATTTAATTAATAATGGTTATAATAATAATGGTTAAATGTTTGTGTTCAAATCAGCTAGTGTGCTGCCCTATTGACAGTTTTTCGAACCTTCTAATCAGACTTGAGAGCTCAAAACAACCTCGATTTTTTATCAAAATCTCGATAAAAAAGAAAAATAGTGTTAAATATATGTGGTCGAGATAAGGAAATCATTCGTATATATATATGTAAACGTTTGGAGCAGCCCTTCTTCAATGCATGCTTTTAAAAACTGGATGTCTGTTTCCACTTGGTTCAATTTCGTCTTATATTTTTCTAAATTAACGAATTTTTTTTTTAATTTGACTTTTAAGTTGATTTAATTTTTAAGTTGAACTCTGAATTAAAGAAAAAAAATTGTAATATAGAAAAATATAAGACGAAATTGAACCAAGTGGAAACAGATATCCAGTTTTTAAAAGCATATATATATCAATGTTCAAGTCCCAAAAAGAAATGAGAAAAAAGACTATGATCTTTCCATCATAACAAGAGTTCTCTCTATCTCTCTCTCTCTTACACACACACACGCACAGAAAACTATACAAACACGCGTGCGCGCACACGCACACTCCATTCACACACACGTGCACACACACACACACACACACACACACACACACACATACACACACACACAATTCACAAACAATGCGCACACACACACACACACACACACATACATATAATAAAACAATGTCATCTCACCTTTCAAAATGTCATCTGAAGTTATAAACAGCACACTGTAAAATGATATTGATACATTCAAATCACATGGAGAGATGTTGAAATGATATATGCTAAAATGTGAATGGCTTTAGAGAAAATGGAAACAAAAAAAAATAAGGTAACTCTAAGAATAGTGAGTGTGACAAGTTATAATATATATAGATGTATAATGTATACACATAAATTATTTAATGTAGTTATTTTCTTGTCATATTGACCACTAACAAACGTGCCCGTCTTTGACTGTTTCAAAAATTTGTGATGATCCATGGTATTCCAAAATATCATTAGAAAATATAGAATAGTAGAAAATATCATTATTAGTACAGTGAAAAGCAAATGCCTCTGTATACACTATATTAGCTGTCTCTCCTTCAGTTTTATGGAAGAACAAGGAGTTGGAACCTCTGACTCTTGGGCAAGCAAACTACAGTTGACAATGTGAGAAAAACTTGGTATCATACACTTCAATTCCTGAGGTAGACAAAGTTTCCCTTGCGTCTTACTTACCTTCATTGCGAAACAGACGCCGACGAGACATTGCAATCATTTGAATGGAAACGGATAGCGGTTCGGAATCAATCGTATGCGTTGTGTACACACAGAGACTCCCTAGTACCACACCCAGTGTGTAGACATACAAAAACCTATTTTCACAGTTTCAGCTCGCTATGTCTTCCGGTGGCTGAGTTTAATTGTAAAAAAAAAAACTCTGTGGACAAACCGATAGAAAGAAAATTTTTTACGGGTGGATTCGGTTTCTTTAATGCATGAAATGTAAAGATAACTTGAAATGAGTCAGTTCTAAACAATACACTGACAAAAACCTTTCATTTATTTATACAGATGTTTCTTGATTAGAGTATTTAACTGAAAGTGTTTTATTTACCTTTCGAACAGACAGAATATTTGATTAAACGATATCGACCTGAATAGTAGACTCCTCTGATCAACTCCAATATGGTCACCTCTATAGCCAATATCCTAAAACAACTGCATATAAACTACCCCTATGCATAACTGTGCCCATTTATTTTGAAAATGAATTGATACAATGGATTTGCCTTCAATACCTGTTACTGTCTTTCAAAAACCATTTCATCTCATTGACATGTTCTGCCAGTTTTTTTATTTATTTTTTTTCCCACTTCAACTACAAAAAATAATTGTTATAAGAAGTGATTCTAAATTATTATTTTACAATTAACGGGGATGTATATAGGGAATGAGTGGTCACCCGTTGGTGCCACTCAATATCATGGTTACCCTCACAGATGGTTTAACTTAGAAGGTCTCGTGGCCATTTTCTTTTTAAGCGCTTATGGGGGTTTGAGGGTATTACAGGTGAATAAAGGGTTTGAACGAGTGGATTGGGGTGGGTTTGTAATCTGTTGTGGAATAATTTGTAACGTTCCATTGCTAAGTTCTGGACAGATGGGACTTTGAGGTCTTAGTGTATGATTTTGTTGGGGACGTAAAAAGGTAAGTAAGATAATTTTTGATTGTAGGGATTGCAACGGTTGTATGTTGAATGGTTTGGTGGAACCCCAAATTTCTATACCATATGCCCAGAAAGGCTTTAGGACTGCGTTGTATATATGTAGTTTGTCTGTTAGTATAAGTCTTGATTTTGAGTCTAAAAGTCTTATGAGAAGTTTGTAACGTCTGTTGATCTCTGTGCGTTTAAGTTAGGTATTGTTTTATAAAGAAAGCTTATTTTACTATATATTATGAGTCAGTTTTGTGGTTGTATATTGAAGCAGTATTATGGCTTTCCCAAAATTATTTAAAATAACAGCATCTATGAAATGAGGTTTCAGGCAAACAGGTAGTGTCTCATTAATAATTAACCCTGTTTGCATGAATATTGACCAACCCTATTGGGGAGTTGGCAAATCTTGTACAAATCAACGCATGGGATGAGTTGTAAAACTGTTAATGTCGAGTCTATAAAATTTCAGGTACTCGTTGAAAATATGTACTCTAATATTCTTGAGTGAAGTGACTTTAAGATTTTTGATAAGATGATGCTCTATCATAAATAATAAGGGTGCCAAGTAATAAATGAGCCTTGTTTACCACAAAGAAGCTTTTTTTTTATTTTACACGTTTCGTGTTCATCGTCAGATAAACTTCTACAATGCAAATTACAGGTTAAAAGTATTCAAAAATAACAGGAATTTTGTGCAATTAAATGAAAAGGGAATGATATACCCAAAATGTAGGAGTAGACGACCGAGCAGAGACCAGCCTTCAACTGAGAAACTTAGGTCATGTGAAATAGAGTGGGGAAGAGATAGTTAAAGATAAGGAACAAAGGAGTATGGTATGCTCAAAAAACAATGGTGTGCTCAAATGCAAGCCAGAAAAACACTATTGTAGAAGAAAGAGGCTTTTTTTTCATATACTATCTTATAGAAAAAATTTGAGAAAATTTGGCCATCCCTGCATTTACTCATTAAGACACGTGATGAACATTGATTTAAGGTTTTATTTATTTTAAAAGCTTCCAAGTTTGAAATTTCTTTGAATTATCTGTTAAAATATAAGTTTGCGAGGTTTTTGTTGGGGTAAAAGCTATGATTGAGTGTGACTAGATGTTTTGCAAATTGTGAAATGGTTAATGAGTTAACCATACAGATATAACAAAACCAATAATGTAGAATTGGGAAATAAGTTTTAATTCACATTTTAATTTTGCATGTAAGTATTCCAGTCATTATATTAGTAAAATCTTGAACGACAAAAAAAAAACAGAAAAAACTTCTTCATAAGTTGATTTTTTTGATTATGAAGTATTTGTAACACGAAAAAGAAAATAATTCTTGGACGAAAAACATTTGGTTTTCAAAATGTAATTTGAATGTTTTAACTTTTAATAGTATTTTATTAAAATATATTTACTAAAAACCATGTGCTTTGAAATTTATCTTAAATATTTACTAACGGCATTTTGAATAAGAGTATAATAATAATGTATAGTATGTATTCATAGAGTTATGTATATGTATACAGAACTGAATGCATAAAGCTTGCAAAGTTCGATCTTTTATCGAAGTCAGTAATTGGTAGTTAACAAAATGATTGATAGAAACTAGGAAGAGTTAGAGGGAGGAGATAAAGTGCAACAGAGAGGGGAGAATGATGTTAAAGCATTCAGGACAAGCAGAGTGAAAGAAGCAGATAGTAGATGAAAGCTGAATTGAGATAATGAGCAGCAGTAATAATATATTTCCTGGAAATCTGTACAGCACGCTTTCGCAATAAACCCTCTTTTGAGTATGAAAATATTTATTTATCAAGTGGTCTTACCTCTAGCAGTTCCCAAGCTTTCGAATAAACTCACACATACAGCATAACGGTTACATTTAAAATACAAATAAATTCGAAGGAACTTATATATATATATATATATATAAATATATATATCACTGCAAAATATGAGACTGTAAACTCCTAAACTCCACTTACATTGGTGCAACAACCACAACTTTATCCAGACGCCTCACGATGCACCTAGCTACAGGAGGACCCAAGGACCACACAGAAAGGTTACATAAAGTGAAGTTGACCAGGGAAATGCTTACAAACAATACCGAAATACTATATCAAGAACGCGATCACAGCAGATTAGGTATTGTAGAGGCCCTGAATATTTTTGAAAAGAGACCCAGTATCAATAATCAAACTGCAAGTTTTGCAAACATATTGAAGTTGCACATGGGACAGTTCCAACCTCAACATATAGGAAATTCAACAAGGAATGAAGAAACTGAAGACACACCTGTGTGTGTATAACAGGCATTGCAACCTGCCAGTTTAATTGTTTATATTTATATTTTGTTAGTCGAATGTTAAAATTTAGTTTTTGATAAAAAATGTTAAATAGTTTAAAATAGTATGTGTTCAAAAATCACCCAGTAGATGATCGAAGAAGACCGAAACATCAGTAAAAATAAAAAAATGGACAACAAAACATATGGTGAGTTATTACACCTAGTTCCTAAAGAAATGAAAGTAAGACTTCGAGATTTGGAAAAGAAATCCAAAAAACTAATTAAGACAAAAGTGGGCAGAAAATTTAATCACACACACACACACACACACACACACACACATTTATATATATATATATATATATATATATATAATATATATAGAGAGAGAGAGAGAGAGAGAGAAGGAGAGCGAGAGGGAGAGAGAGAGAGAGACAGAGAGGTGAGATTAAATTTTCTGCCTACTTTTGTCTTGATCAGTTTTTTGGATTTCTTTTCCGAATCTCGTATTAGTCCTTTAAATTCTCAAGGAACTAGGTATATTAACTCACCATATGATTTTCTGTCCATTTTTAATCGTATTTATTATAACCGACGTTTCGCTCTTCTTTGACCATCTACAGGGTTATTTTTGAACACATATCCATAGTATCTTAAAAACTATTTAACCATTTTATCTAAAACTTAATTTTAGCAGTCAAATAACACGATAGAAATATAAAGTAAACAGTAAAGATGGCAGGTTGCAATTCCTGTTATATGCCCACAGGTGAGTCTTCAGTTTCTTCTGTCCTTGTTAAATTCCCTATTTGTTGAGATTGGACTGTCTCCAACCGTCTCTGAACCAGTGTACTTGGTTTCCCTCTCTTATCTCTCTTGAAGACGGTTCAAACCGAAAATTAGAGACTGTAAGTGTGTTCTTTTGATTTCTTTGGTTTCTTTGTCTATATTGAACTATATTTGTCCGTTTTGGATCGTATTTCCAACGAAAAAGTATATATATATATATATATATATATATAACAAATTCAATAATATATCAATCGTTGGATAGAATAGGTGTATAATGTAATCGGATTTCGGTCAATTTTCCAGGATCAAAATCAAACTCTCAATGCCGACGTATCGGTTTTATTAAAACCGAAACGTCCGCATTGAGAGTTTGATTTTGATACTGGAAAATTGACTTAATCCCGATTACATTATACACCTATATATATATATATATATGTATATATATATATATATTACCTTTTTGATCGTTCATGCTAGGAGCTTTTTCTAGTATGAACAGCGCTTCTAATATCCTGAGTCTTCTTCCGTCCTTTTCTTTTGATATAATTCTAGTATTATTCACCATAGTTTCCCTCGAAATTTTTGTTTTATGAATCTTTTGGAAGTGTTCTTTGGGGGCTCCTGAAACCAGATGCATCGTCAGCCTCCTAGAAAGGGTAGTAGTTGTTGATCCTATATATGAGTATTTTTGGAATTCACAGTTTCCCAGTGGACATTGAAACTCATATACTAGGTTCGTTTGTTTCAGCGGCTGTTTCTTCTCATGCTGGTTCCTTATAATCAGTTGCGTGGTGGTTTTGTTCCTATAGAAAATAATAAGCTGGATCCTGTCTTCTTGCTTTTTAACCTTGATATTGTTTTTTAATATTGTTTTAATTATTCTTTCGTCTGTTTTATAGCTGTCCGAAAATTGGTTTTCATAGTATATCTTGTAGGTAGTTTGCTTTGTTACTTCATCTCCCTCATTTTTTTTTTTCTTCTGATTAATATAGTTTTTAAGAGTCTCATCAAATTCACTGTTCTTGTAGCCATTGTTGATAAAAACCTGCTTTAAATTTTCTATCGCTCTGTTGAAGGTTTCCCAACAGAGGTTTCCCTCCTACCCTTTCTAGGAGGCTGACGATGCATCTGGTTTCAGGAGCCCCCAAAGAACACTTCCAAAAGATTCATAAAACAAAAATTTCGAGGGAAACTATGGTGAATAATACTAGAATTATAGCAAAAGAAAAGGACGGAAGAAGACTCAGGATATTAGAAGCGCTGTTCATACTAGAAAAAGCTCCTAGCATGAACGATCAAAAAGGTAATTTTGCCAACCAGTTGCGCTTGTTTGGAAACCTAGGGCTAGTTATGCCAACACTGACAACCCCTAACCTGTCTGTGTAACCTTCAGTTAACTTGTTCACTTATTGTTTTTGCAATGTAATTTAACTATTAGATTCATTTGTTAAGTGTAATTGTAATTAATTGTGTGTTTTGCTGAAGATGGTGAACGTACACCGAAACATGTTCAATAATAAAATAACAAATTATGGTGAATTAATTTTTCAGTTGAGTTCTGAGTTGAAGAAAAAATTTCGTAATTTGGAAAAATATAAGACAAAATTAAATCAAGTGGAAACAGACATCCAGTTTTTAAAAGCATGTATTGAAGAAGGACTGCTCCCAACTTTTACAAATATATATATATATATATATAATATATATATAATAAAGATTTCACATAAACACGTGAAATAGCAATCAATGATCAAACCACAATAAGAAATGGGAAAACAAGACTAAGATCTTTCAACCGTAACAAGCGGTCTTCGTCAGAGTCAAAAACTGCTTGTTACGGTTGAAAGATCTTATTCTTGTTTTCCCATTTCTTATTGTGGTTTGATCATTGATATATATTATATATATATATATATATATATAGTGTTAAACTGAATTGAAATATTATTAAAATTGTCAAAATTAAAAGGTTTTTAACAATAAAAATGTTAAAAGTACATTTATCAATTTACTAAATAGTGATCTTGTTTCGCAATATCTACACGCAATATACATATTGCAAATAAAATAAGAACTCAAAATTACTGCAAATTTAAATATAGTAAAAAAGAATTAAAAAAACAGGAACTTTGTTTTCATAAAAAGTACACCTTAGAAAAGAGCAACAGTGCAGCTGTTATGAATATATGAAAAAAAAACAAGTAGAGGAATTGGTTGTTTCTTGTTAGACCTAAGAGGAACTTGTATATGATTGTTAGTGATTGTAGTTCTTTAGGTTTTTGAAATGTCTTGCACACACACACACACGTGCACGCGCGCACACAAAACTATACAAACACACGCGCACACACCATTCATACACACACACACACTCTCTCTCCCTCTCTCTCTCTCTCACACACACACACACACACACCACACACACACACACATGCACTATACACTGCGCGCACACGCTCTCACATAAGACAAACAAAATAAGGACGAAGTATAGGAAAGTAAAAGCGACAACAAATATTCATATAATAACTTCGATTTTTTCAGAGTAATTTTTGTATTTATTTAAAAAAAATGCTTACATTACGATATGTTTAATTGCATAATGTTTGTAATGAATGACGGTAAAGTATATAATGCAATTGCCTTTAAGATATTTGCATAATTATGTCTGCAATTTATTCATATACCTATTACTTTCACAACGTCTCCAATGATATTGCAAGATACTTGTGAACGTTGGAAAAAGCATTTATGACAAGATTAAAAGCCTAAGAAACAGATCATCATGGTCTATAATTTATACAATAACCACGTGAAATGAGAACATTCGTTTAAAACAAAGTAAATATTGAGAAACCGGACTTTAATCTTACGGTGTTTGTTTTGATTAAACGATTTTAGTAACAGTTTATAATTTTTTTTACAATTATACTGAAACGTGATTTGTTACTTCTTTCTCACTCTCACTTGCTCTCTCTCTCTCTCTCTCACAAGCACACACACATACATACACACACACGGGGAGACAGAGAGACACGGAGGGATCAAATTACAGAACTTATTTTATTTCACTCTGAGGACCTCAACTTTCCGTTGATTACCCGATTTCCATTTTTTGACCCGACTACAATACTTCCATATTTCTTTTATATTTCCTATAGAGAGTAAATAAATGAAAAAAAAACCTCCTATCAAAATGGCTCATGGCTTTCGTTTACCTTTAGGTAACTGGGAAATTGCTTAAAAAATATAAAAAAAAATCGTTTATGTAGTTAAAAATTTATTGGTGACCTGAGAGCAGTTTTAAATGTAAGCTAGAGGGGATATAAAGTTAAGTTAAAATGAAAGTGGTTTCCTAAAGTAGGAGTGGAAAAGAGTTGAGCTGATAGTAAGAGGGCTTGGAAAAGATCCAATCTATAATCTACAGAGGGCTTGAATAGACTCGAGCGTCTTGGCAGCAAGCGAGTGTATATTTAGTAACTCTGTAGCTTGCTTTGGGGTCTGCGACAAAAAACACTGATCGATAACCAAAACTCTTTACCAAATAAACACCGCTCTTGACTTTGTCCCTTCAGGACCCTTTCCAGATGACTTGCTCGGGCATTTCCTTTCGAGAGGGCCATGGGGTATTGCTTGACAGAATAAACAGCAACAACTTTCAGTGTATAAGATCAATATTTCATATTTCAATAGAGCTGGATAAAACACTCTACCAGCAATTAAACTGAAAGTAATTGCTGGTGAGTGAGAGAGAGAAAGTGAGAGTGAATGTAATAAATCCGTTACTAGGAGGGAATATTAACATTTGGTTTAACAATTATGTTCTCTACACTTAATTACCAATGTTATAAATGCAAATACCTTTCAAATCAATGTAATTCTCTTGACCTATACACCGTTAGACTGGCCTTAATAACTGGACAATCCTCTTAGGGCCAGTGGTACAGCTTCTCATTCATCACCAAGTATAAAAGGTCTTTTCAAATCAAAACTCTACTGAGCCCTAAACTTCAACCTTCAACTTTGTAGCCTTCTCGTAAACATGCATATCACTATTACTTAATAAAGTAAGAAAATAAGACCTAGTTATATAGCTGTAACAATAATAAAAAAAGTATTAGAAATATAAAAAAATAAAACTATAACAGAACTAAAGAAGAAAATACAGAAAGATCAAAGAATTTTTAAAGATATAACTATACAAAAATTGCATTAATAAGTAAAAGTATTCAAAATATAATGTGTAATGAGTAATACAAATTATGAAGTAAATAAATTGTCTAGTATGAAAAAATATTTTCCTAGTGAACAGATTTTAATATACATAACGATTGTTTTATTTATGTTTTTGTTTGGTTCCATTTAGTCTTTTAGTCATATTTGCTTAAATTTTACTTATAATTTATATTTCTTTGAGTGTAGTATTTTGTTTTTAGCATTGACATTTGATTTAAGTTTGCATGTATGGTAATTTACAGAAAAAAATGTGAGAGGCTTGCAGAAACATATCACTTTTTTTAGTAGGAGTAAAACTTATGTTAAAACAAACACAATGGATATACAAACCATTTTAACAAAGAAAGAACTTATCAACATTATTATTCAATAAGAATAAATAACATTAACGAGAAAGATTCAGCCTTCTATGCAGTAATCAAACAACGTATATTTGCTGTGATGGGAAATTATTTACACTAACGATAAACATAAACAAACAAAAACAATGCTTAAAAGTTATTTATAAAGAAATATTCTACAACCATTCACTGTAGAACATCTATGACAAATTTTTATAGCTTTATTCAATAATTTTGAGTTCTTAAGTTCTTGGTTTTAATAGCAGTTTTAATAGCTTTGATTTCTATAAACTCTTACCCTATCTAAGTTTATCTAATTGTTTTGAAATTACTTCTACTGATATATTTACACACGATATAATTTTCTACTTGTTTATTTGTACGTTTATTTTGTTTCCTTGTTTGTTTTCCAAGGCCCACACTTATAATGTTTCCACCTTTATAATGTCTCATATATTTATACACGATATAATTTTCTACTTGTTTATTTGTACATTTAGTTTGTTTTCCAAGGCCCACACTTATAATGTTTTCACCTTTATAATGTCTCATATATTTATACACGATATAATTTTCTACTTGTTTATTTGTACATTTAGTTTGTTTTCCAAGGCCCACACTTATAATGTTTCCACCTTTATAATGTCTCATATATTTATACACGATATAATTTTCTACTTGTTTATTTGTACGTTTAGTTTGTTTCCTGGTTTGTTTTCTAAGGCCCACACTTACAATGTTTTCACCTTATAATACTGTTCTAAGGGTAAAATTTGTGGCTCATTTATTATTTGGCTCCTATTTTAGTAATGGGCGAGCCAAATTACCTACATTAGGAGTTGGTAATTCTACATTAGGAGCTCTAAATTTTGCCTAACTCAAGTGTATTCAAAAAAGGCATCTTTAGAGAATCTCACATCGTACAGGCTCGGGACCGACGGTATTACGTCCTGTCCAAGGAATGAAGTGTTCATTTTTATTAAACTCCCACGTGAATAAATCTAGGGTCAGGTTGGCATCGAACCCCGGATGTACCCGTTCAGAGGCGAGTACTTCAACCCCTAGGATAACCTGGCTCCCCATTTGTACGTTTAGTAGAGCCTATATTAACTCTGTTTTATAAGTTTAATAAAAATATTATAACAAATAATTTAAACATCGGCAATGAACATATGTTTGAACTTAAAAAGAAGTGTGTAAAGTCCGACTTATATAATTCTATTTATCAAAAATATAGAGTTAGTTTTAAGAACATCCACGTGTATTCATTTGTTCCTGTAACTATTACGAGGGGGGCCAGGCTAGCTCAGTGGTTACGTTTTCACCTTTGAACTGATAGGACCGGGGTTCAATCCTCACCTGGCCCTCGATTTATTCACGCGGGAGGTGAATAAATCTGAGCACGTCATCCCTCGGAGAAGGACGTTAAACCGTCGGTCCCTTGCCTGTACGATGTCAGGTACTCGTTAAAGATCCCTACTCTAAATACATTTGAGTTAGGCAAAATTTAGGACTCCCACTGTAGAATCAATCTTCATTGTGTGGTATCACAAAGGGCCAATGCTTGGCCTACGTGCGTTCCCTTGTGGGACTGCCACTGCAACCTAACCTAACCTAACCTAACTATTCCGAGTGTCTAAATGGAGATCTCAGTTTTGTTTATTCTTTGTATGTGTTCTTTTTGTGAAGTTTCAGTTGTTGCTCTCTTGGGCCATTTCTCTTTTTTCAAGAAATATATTTATTCAATAAAATTTATCAGGATTCGGTCAGTTCTTCAGATTCAAATTAAACTCTCATTACAGAGATTTTGGTTTTTATTTAAACCCTTTTAAATAGGCCTACAAAACAGAAAAAATGTAAAAATAATACAATCACTTAAAAATAGAAAGTACATAAAAGGCGCAAAGAGATAAAAATAAGAAAATACAACAGGAATTATAAAATCAAGTAACTTATAGAATTATGTACAGAAGAACTTACAAACATACTGTAGCATGTTTGAGTTTTAAGTCATTGTATTATTTGTTATATCTTCTCTTTTCTTTTTGGCCTATGAAAAAGGTTTTAAATAGAAACGGAAGGTTTAATTTGAACCTGAAGAACTTTGTCCTCATAAGTTTTATTTTGTTCTACTTAACGGTAGTTACTTTTAACAATAGATATATAACAATATATCACAATAAACACGTGAAATAACAATCAACGTTATATTTAATTACAGTAAACGCATAGATTAAATAAAAACAACCAAACTGTTGCATAAAAAAAGCATTACTCATTTTTTTTTTCAACCGATTCTCTAGCGGGTGATAACGTCAGCCGTTTATCGGCTTTTTGTTTGATCGGTGATTCTACAGATTCTACATTGGCAGTCCTAAATTTGGCCTAACTCAAGTGCATTTCGAGTAGGCATCTTTAACGAGTACCTGACATCGTACAGGCTCGGGACCATCAGCTTAACGTCCTCTCGCCCTTAACATACTAGCCCAGAGATGAGTACGTTAGCCACTGGGCTAACCTAGCCCTCATTAATCATTTAGAAATAGAACTAAGATCGTTCAATCTAAGATCGTTCAAACAATTGGTCTTTAAAAATACACTCAAACTGAAACGAGTGACAGAGGACATTTGGAAGGGCATTCAGGCGTAATATAGAAAAGAGAGATATTTTAATGAAATTAATGATATGAAATGGGAACAGCAAGCTAGGCAACTGCTAGTAAAAAAAAAACTTCAATAATAAATAAGAAAAATGCTATCAAGTTGTCAACTTTAGTAAACAATGTTATTACTCTCATGAACAGTAGGTCTAATATGCATAAACCATTAGTGAAGTTTATAATATTTGGAGTTTTAAATAAACTATGTCCATCATCTATATGTAACCATATTATAGTCTGCCTACTTTGCACAATGCTTTCAATTATTTATTAGTATAAAGAAGACAAAACTTTGTTCCCATCAAACAACTGTGTATTGATGACGCCATTTTAAGTTAAACACGCCATTTTAAGGCATTAGCAGTCAGTACTATGAATATTTTATAGCAACATTTACATCGAATTTTAAGTAAGACCATCTTTGAATTCTCTAGAAGAGTATTTAAGCATTTTAACTTATTTATTATCATTAGAAAAAAACAATTTCAAAACAAAGAATACTTTGCGACCTGAGAAGTAGGGTCCCATGTCTCAAGATGTGGTAAAATTATACTGATTGATTTTAAGCTGTTTTTTTTTTTTTATTCCCATAAAGAACGTTTTGTTAGCATCTTTTAAAACTTTGTAAATTTAAAGAGGTATTTTAATGTGCAAGCAATAGCAATAATGTAAATTTTATTAGTAAAGAATTGAGGAGATCAAACTCATAATGTTATCTAAAATGTGTTTCTAGGAACAAATATTTTAACATTTCTGGGATGGGCAGAATACAATTGAACATAGCAGTGCTGAGTTTTCTAAACACACTTATACGTAAGTTTTTAGATGATCTATGCATGAAGATGTCTATTAAAGTCTATTGATAATTTATTTCTTCATTTGGAATTAGATTATTGCCAGAAATGAGTTTAATTTTTTGGAGAAAGGCATAAAATGTACCGATAAAATTTAACTGAACCATTAAGTAGAACATAATCCTAGGTATAATCTATGTAAACATTTAAGTTTTAGGAAATTTTATCTATAAATTACTTAGGAGGTGTGTGATAAGCAATTATAATTTGGAAGATTACATTTTTTTTTCTCAGTAAAAGGAGCGAATAATTAACGGATTCCATCAGTAGGAATGTTTAAAAATTGGTTAAAGACGCATTAGTAAAGAGATTTTACATCAAAACTAATCACTGTACAATCTTCCTTAAGAATGGCGTTCTTTCAATCTTCCTTGAACTTCTTATCCAGGAAGTATTTATCATGTGTTTTCGTTTCTAGGGCGGATCTGTTATTCTTCCTCATAATGTCTATTTGTTAAAATATTGACGTTTGTTCTCGTTATGGGGAGTAATTTATATAAATAATATTAAATGCAACGAGATTAGGTTAGATTGCAGTGGCAGTCCCATTAGAGAACACACGTAGGCTAAACATTGGCCCTTTGTGATACAACACAAAGAAGATTGATGATTAATTATGGGGGCCATAATTTTGCCTAACTCGTATATACAGAGTAGGGCTCTTTAACAAGTACCAGGCATTGAAAGGGCTCAGTAATATAATACCCGCGTGAATAAATTCAGGGCCAGAGTGGGTATTGAACCACGAATCTGCCAGTCCCAAGGCAAGCATGTTGCCACTCGGCAAACTTGACACAAAAAACGCCAATATAATATATATATATATATATATATATATATATATATTTATTATATATATATAATTAATATATTTTATATATGATCAAACCACAATATGAAATGGAAAAACAAGACTAAGACCTTTCAATCGTAACAAGTGGTCTTCGTCAGAGGAAAAAAACCCAACTTTTTAATGTTGATTTGTTTTGGTTTGGATCTATCGATTGTTTATTTCACGTGTTTATGTGTAATTATTCTTTATATTAATTTATATATTTATATATAATATGATATACATAATATGTGTGGTTAATTTATCAACGACACTATACTCTAGCAATTTTAGTACTTTTATGTATTAGATTGCAAATAAAGTAAATTTACACTAACGCACAACACACACACACACACACACACATACTTAGAAAGGCAGAAAAAATGAACTAAAACGAATGAGTTTTTCTTGTTAATATTAGACTGTAGTGTTCACAGTTGAGTATAGCATATTATACAATATATAATATAGCTTTGTTGAAAGTTCAATCACCTTGAAAGGTTTGCAAATCGGCCCATCGATCCAGGATGGTCGATACCACAACCGGAACACTCTTTGCTAAGATCCACAGATAAGAGCACAACGAGAGATATACTTAAGAGCAAAGGGTTCTCGTAAAGGGCTTCCCTTAAGGGTTGCGTGACCGATCACATTGGCCTCAGGCTGAAAGGTTCATAGGGCCAAAACACTATCAATTATTCAGCCTGCACTGTCATTTTATCAGCTGCTACGAACCTTGTTCAATAGCTGTACAAACATTCATCATTAAACGATAAAAAAATACAACATTCTCGTTACTTATTCCACTTAGAATTATACCTATATATGACCTTGACCTTGTTGTAACAATCATATAAACTAATATAGAAAAAATTGCACTAATCAAATACACTTTTCGATGTCAAAAGAATATATAAATGTGGGACACTACCAATGTCAATCTTTTTAACTGCTAGTTAAAAGGGAATATCCAAACGACCTCTAAAGTATGCAAAGGAGTTTGCATTATGACTGTGACATGGTATGTTCTTAACACACACAGGCAGTTAATCAAATTTCCAGGTAATCAAATAGTGATCTCTATACTTATGCAATAATTCCAAAGCAATAGAATAATTACAACAATATCCTTATGTCAATGTATAACAAAATAATCCATAGTTGAAATAACTGATTTATCAATAAATTTCTCTTTGCTACTGTACATATTAAAATGTAATAAATTACCAAATAGTAGTAATAGTAGTGCTAATTGTAAAACAATCATGTTGTAGCCCTGAAGATGACATAAATATCTGTCGAAACGTCGGCAAAAGGACTAGTTTAAAATCATTGGACCTCAACCCTCAAAAAAAAAAAAAAAAAAAAAAAAATTACATCATATAAATATTGGGTCAAGAAAACAAATCATGTATATATATATATTGGTATAAATAGGCAGCAGATCCTCTTATAAACAGGTGTCATTAAAATTAACCGCAGTCTCGGCATTCACGATCTTAAGACTGAGAGATTCGATGCTACGAACTAACCTCCTGCTAACAGGGTTCAACTGGAAAAGGAGTTGGCCAAGTGACTTGTTAAATTAAAATCGATGGCTCATGCTTAGTCATTGCTTTTAATAGATTAAAAGGATTAGTACAGGATAATATAAAGAGAAGGTCAAAGGTCGATAAAGAACAAGAAACAAGCGGTTAGAATAAAAAAGTTGATATATATATATTTCATATATATATATGTATATATATATGGATTAATTTACCACAATGAAAACAATTTTTGAAACAATGCTCTAAGGCCTTTCGTCAACACATCTTCAGAGAGCAGGTGAACTAAAAAAAATAAATACTTGTTAACTTGGTTGATTGAAGTTTCCAGAATTGTTGGCAACCCTGAATGTGTTTAATGATGAAGTTTTCATCTGTTTAATTATTCCGCTAATCAAACCTTCATCTAATTTGTAGAGTCCTAGGCTATTGTTCATCAACTTCTCATAAAAGTTCTTTATGAGCGCACTTTCCACGATTTCAGAAAGAAGAAGAATTATCGTGGAAAGTGCGCTCATAAAGAACTTTTATGAGAAGTTGATGAACAATAGCCTAGGACTCTACAAATTAGATGAAGTTTTGATTAGCGGAATAATTAAACAGATGAAAACTTCATCATTAAACACATTCAGGGTTGCCAACAATTCTGGAAACTTCAATCAACCAAGTTAACAAGTATTTATTTTTTTTAGTTCACCTGCTCTCTGAAGATGTGTTGACGAAAGGCCTTAGAGCATTGTTTCAAAAATTGTTTTCATTATGGTAAATTAATCCATCTATTATATTATATATAATATATATATAGCATTTTATGAAATGATTTGAAAAAACTAAGTAAACGAAATTCGCAAGAGGAAAACACATACAAGATAGCACAAAAGCTACATTTCAACTGCATCGTCAACAGGTAGAAAAATGGTGAGCAGATTCTCAGACAATGAAGCTCTTACTTGTTTTTAGCTGTACGAGGTGTGTAAATAAAGTAGTGAGACTGATTTTTTTTAAATTTTCTATTCAAATATAATTACAATGTGATATTGTCACCTTCAAAATAGTTCCCTTCGGAAGCCACACAGCGCTGGAGACGGTCCTTCCAATCATTGTAGCATTGCTGGAACTCGGATTCTGGAATGGCCTTCAGCTGGTCGGTTACAGCAGTTTGTATGTTTTGTAGTGTCCCGAAATGAGTTCCCTTGAGGTGATTTTTCAATCTCGGGAAGAGGAAAAAGTCACAAGGACTCAAGTTGGTGGAATAAGGAGGCTGAGGAGCAACAGGAATGTTTTTACTGGCCAAAAAAACTCGTTTATTGAGATGGCAGTGTGACAGGGCGCGTTGTCGTGATGCAACACCCACTTGTCTTTGATGTTGGCCGCACACGAAGGACTCTTTTTCGAAGTGTGATTCAAATTCAACTGTTTCCCCGATCATTCTGCTGTCAAGCGTCGATCTGAACGCACAAGGTTCCGTACTCTGTTGACATTTTCATCGGTGTTTGCACTTGAAGGCCTTCCGCTTCGTGGTTCATCTCAATCGACTCTCTTCCAAACATACCTTTCTTTTGAACAGTTTTTGAAATTTTTTTGATAATTTCAAATCATCTTGATAAAATAATTCACCAACTAAATCAAGATGATTTGGAGTTATCAAGGAAATTCGAAAAACTGCTCAAAAGAAAGGTATGTTTGATTAAGGCAATTCAGTTTAACACAATTCAGTTTAACACAATTTGAATAAATAAGGTCTGCTCCCTATTTATACTAATATATATATATATATATATATATTTATGCAATCCAAAAGAACTGATGGCAGGAAAATAAAGTATGACACAGAGAAATAAACGTAACAAAGGAATCATTATGAATATTTTAATTCATACCGTTATGGTAGTCGTTCTCAGGAGAAGAAGTGAAGTAACGGAGGACGGCAGTCAACTGACAATTTGTGCTGTCTGTCGTCTCTACGTCAAATCTGAGAACGACCACCATAATCGTCGAAATATTGAGGAGTCAGTCCTCTGCTGTTTATTTCTATGTGTCACAGTTTATTTTAAGCGACGTATATATATATATTAGTCTTTAAATTATCATTAATTGTGTATATTTATAATTTGATGATGTTTTAACTTTGTAACCTTGATGTAACATAAAAAAACACTTGGTTGAAACATATTTAATTTTTATAAAGAAAGGCAAATATTTTGTCTTTTATTGGTATATTTGTCAAAATATATTTTGTTGAAGTGAAATGAAGCAAATGAAGGGAAAAAGAAACAACATAACAGTGTAGTTATAAAGGAAAAGGACTTTCTTTCCCATAATACAACTGTCATCTGATTTTTCTTATATTAAAGCAAAGGGGAATACATCTCGAATGTATATAATAAATAAATTGTCACTTAACTTCAGAAGTTCTTGACTATTTTTAGTACGTTTTTTCTCATTAATTCTTGTATATACACAATTAAATATGATCAATAGCAACATCATTTTATACTATTGTTAGTATCATGCATAGTCCTGTAAAACTTTTTCAGAAAATACACTATAAACTTATTACATATCTTTCTGTTCAACCGTACTTCCACAGTGATTACACAAGATTTATAATTTTTTTTTATAATTAAAACTCATCTAAAATAAGGCTAAAATACTAATGAAAATCTATCTTTAGAACTATCAAAAATACCATCAGTTGAATAATTTTGGCTGCCAAAAGCAAACGGCTATAATGTCAACGAATATTTCACTGGGGTTTTGATTATCTCCGGCTTCCATAATAACTTCACAGTTTTGTGTACTTTGCAATAAATTTCAAAAGTGATAATCATCTCTAGGATGTTTAATATATATTGATGTTTTTTTTTGTCACGACATTATTATGATTCCGTTATGGAATTTATTAAGATATACAGAGCTGATAATGATGAAATATTTAAATAAACATTTTATGCTAAAACTTGTATCGGTTCAGAGCCCAAAGTCTTTAGTTGTCAAACATTAGCGTTCTCATACTATAATCTAGGCAGCAATTTTTTCGATTCAGTCTTTTTTGTATAACACAATAAATTACTGTGATTTTTAATAGATTCAAATCTCTGCTACCACTGATATCCATATTACCACACACCTATTTTTATTTATTGCGTAAACCGATGCTCTAGCAGGTAATAACATCTGCCGTTTACCGGTTTTTTGTTGGATCGGTGATTCGACAGATTCAACAATGGGAGTCTTAAATTTTGCCTAACTCAAGTGCATTTCAAGAAGGGATGATTAACGGGTACCTGACATCGTATAGGCTCGGTACCAACAGCTTAACATCCTCTCCGAGGGACAACGTAGTCAGATTTATTGACCTCCCGAATGAAAAATTGAGGGCAGATGAAGATCGAACTCCGAACTACCAGCCCAGAGGCGATTGCGTTCACCACTGAGCTAACCTGGCCCGTTGTAACACACCATTACTAATTGTCGAACAGTAGTGCCACACGTCTTCTTATAGGTAGGAATGTGATGGATGATTTAGCCGTTTTTAAAGGTTCACATGTAATGAATATTTAACATTGTCGATCTCTTCTAACACTGATATTGGGCCCAGAGTAACGTGCTCGCCTCTGAGCTAGGTCTGGGGTTTAATACCCACTCTGTCTCTCGATAAGTTTACCTGGTAGGTGAATGTTTCATTAGAATTCTCGTTTCTTCCTTTTCAATCCGTAGCCTGAATATTCTAGGTGTCACATCTGAGACCTAAAAGAATCTTTTCCCTTTATTCTGTTCTTGAAAACATGTTCAGTTATTAGTTGTTTATACTGAACAGGGTCATCTCTGTTGATGTAACTTAACTAACTTCACAAGTAATAAAGGTGAATGTAGTGGCTTTGGGAAGAAGTTTAATGGAATACTGTTCTGCTCGGTTTATAGCAGATCTAGTAGGGTGTGAAGGGACTCAATCTATCCCTAAAGGGCTGTTATTGGATCAATGCCCAGCTCATTTCTACAGCAATCCCATTCGGCAAGCAACTCGTCTTGTACTTCTATAAAACCATCAATAAACAGATCTTTTCTTTTCATGAACTACATCGAATGATTCAAAATTTTTTTTATGTGGTCTTGAGATTTAACATGTGCTCTTGAGATCAGAGACATTCAACTCTGCACTAATTAATAGAGTTCATAGAATTGGAAAAGCGTGTCATTTTCAATCGTTACCAAGGCTTCAGAAATTGGGAAGTGATTTACGTTCATGAATCTATAACTCATGCCCATATTTACCAAAACTGTTTCAGTAAAATAAACATTGGTCGAAGTGCATCTGATTTTCTTATTTTTAACTTAACAAAACTGACGTAAGGATTTAGTTATTCCTATTATATATTAGTGACATTCAATGATCAAACCACAATAAGAAATGGGAAAACAAGACTAAGATCTTTCAACCGTAACGAGCGGTCTTCGTCAGAGTCAAAAACCCAACTGCAACGTCTTGAAGAAGACCGCTTGTTACGGTTGCAAGATATATATATAAATATATATATAATGATCAAACCACAATAAGAAATGGAAAAACGAGACTAAGATCTTTCAACCTTAACAAGTCTTGTTTTCCCATTTCTTATTGTGGTTTGATTATTGATTATTATTTCACGTGTTTATGTGAAATCTTTTTATATTAGTGACATGTAAACTAACAAAAATAATAATCATTATAATTAAATTGAGAGGTTAAAGTTTAAAATCCATCAAACTTCTGCATGGCTTCTGTATTGCAGTATACCAGGTGTGATGAAAAAGATAGCTGACTTTGTAAATTTCGAGTGCTCTGTACTCTCGATTTCAAAATTTTGTTGTTGCTGTGTTGTGTGTAAACGTTTGTGTTTTCAGCGATTTATTTTGCTGTTGTTGATAATGGAACAGAGAGTTTGTATTTTTTTTGTATAAAATGGTAAGCACTCTTAAAATTTTGACAGTAAGGTACAGTGAGTCAAGTTGAGCAAAAAAAGGTTATGAGTGATTTAAGTTATTCTACAGGTAATTATCTTTTTAACCGCAAAAAATTACCGATCACGAAAACACAAGTCTAATCTTTATGCATCTCGCATAAAAAAACACATAAATCTTATAACGAGTATATTATACGGGTATAATATGTACAACGACTCCATTGCTAAATAGTATCATAACATATTTTTACATAAAAACAATTTTCTGAGAAATAAGGAATGATCTAGTCAATAATAAATCCCGTTCCTTACGTATGTTATTTGAAACATACGTAAATAACAATTACGTATTTGCAATAACATGCGTTATTATAAGTACGTAAATACGTGAATTTTTCTTTCTGCCATCATATGAGCTATTCTAACTTGATTTCTTAAAATTAAAGTAAAATAAAGCTTTGAAACTGAAATAAACATAAACATAAAAAGATAACATTAAACTGAAAAAGTGTAACATTGGTATTTTGTTATACCGTGTCAAGGTATAAATCGGAAAAGTTACGAATTTAAACGATAAAATAATTATAAAATAGACAAGTAAATATTTAGGGTGTACAATTCCATATATTATATAGATTTTTTAGGGTTCCATTATATTGTTTAGCCTTACTGATATATGGATTAAGCAGAATACATAGACATTAGAAATTAGTCAAATATATCAACATGAGAGACTTAAAGGCAATACTTCTTCTGTGTCTCATAAAACACATCCCTATTTAAGTGAGCCAATTTTAGTTTGTCTGGTGTCAGGGATTTTCAGAAAAACTAAACCAGTGAAATATACCATCAGAGACTTATAGGTAATCCTAGCACTTTGTCCCTTAAAAGCCATGGTTGTTTAGCCTGTCATTAATTCGATAATTGGCTTCATTTCTATCTATTGAGCAACTCAATGGTTGGGTCGTTTTTGAGAGATTACATTTTTGTAGAACGATTTATCACTTTGATCTCCTTCAATGTAGTTACTTTTGTTTATGAGATGGTTTGAGTACAAACTTCAAATAACTTTATTTATTTTGCATTCAAATGATCTTGTCAGATTAATCTATACACTTATAAACCTCTGATTACCAATCTTGTATATTTTCTTGATACCGTGATTTGCCTGAGTAAATAATAAAATAAAAGTATAATTTTTTATACTTTAATAAAACAAAGGGAACTTTTTTTATAATTCTTTTCGAAAACCTGATATAAATAACGTTTTTTATACTTATAAAAACTCTGTTAGTCTTTATTACCCGGTGCTTGTTTGTTTGCACACAGGTTAAACTTGGAATACCTGTTAATTTGAGTTTGTTCCCAAATATTTAAATAAATATTAAAGAAAACTGTCAGTAATATATTACTTTACAAATAACGGCATTAAAAAAAGAAGAATCAAAAATAAATTATCTCAACATACGAGTAATTCAGATAAATTAATGACTCCCGATGCAAAAATCTATTACAAATATGGAATAAACCTAAATTCATATGGTTTATGGTGTGTGGAGAATGTTTGAGTAGCTATTATTTCTCCATTTCACTTTCCAGTAAGCATAGCTATACTGGTCACGCCACAATCGGATTGTGCCACGTCTTCTCACGTGATATGGAATTTACAGTTTGTTTTACCTGAATCGGAGGATGACCTTTCAAAATAACAAAACTTAAGTTCATCCTTACAGTTACAATTGAGAAAGAGGAAGAGACAATTTCTCACTTTCTCTGTCAATGCCCTGGTCTGGCTCAAAGAAGGAAAGAATCACTAGGAGAATACTTCTTTGACAATCTTGATAACTTACCATCCACTGGTATCAGGGATCTGTCTAGATTTATTGTTCTCTCGAAATGGTTCGAGTGGACCAGTGACGGGGGAGAATAGCCACAATTTCTCTTTGTGGTATCACAAGGGGCCGGCTTGCGGCCTATGTGTGTTCTCTCTTGGGACGGCCACTGTAACCTAACCTAACCTAACCTACAGTTACAATTTGTGTATGTTGACTGGAATACAAGCCAGAGGTGTTTTGTAACTTCTTATTAACTTAATTAAATATGATATTCCACTTCACATAATTAAAATATCAGAAACATGAAGTTGTACCAGTGTTTGCATTCAAATAATAATGTCTGAAAGTTGTATACATTAGAATTAATCACATCCAAAATAAGTGTTATTGACAACTGTTTTTTTTAAATTAGATTAATAACAAACTACCATGATCCCTAGAAATGCCACATTCTGCTTTTGAAGAGGTGTGAAAATTATGATATATATACAGAATTGAGGTTGCTTTATGCATGAATACGAGGGAGGCCAGGTTAACCCAATTGCAACCTACTAACTTCTGAACTGGTAGGTCTGCCCTTCGTTACCCACTCTGGCCCTCGATTTATTTACGTGAGAAGTGAATACCCTTAGATAGGACGTTAAGCTATTGGTCCCAAGCCTACATGATGTCAGGTACTCGTCAAAGATCCCTACTCTAAATACACTTGAGTTAGGCAAAATTTGAGACTCCTAATGTAGAATCAATCATTGTGTGGTATCCCAAAGAGCAAATGCTCGGCCAATGTGTGGACTGCCACTACAACCTAACCTGACCTATGGATGAATTCAATATGGTTTTGAAGAAATCTGAGGCAACATTTTCAAAAAAGAAGAAATAATTTTAATTAAACGAAACATCAATCCATTACTCTTCCGTAATTACTAATCATCAGTAACAGGCAGCCTAACCGTAGTCAGTTAATAAATATTCCTTTGCCTTATCCGATAATGCGTGTTATACGTGGATTTAATGTTTTAATATATAGATAATCAGTTTTCAATCGTAATAACTCATATTTCAAATTGATTAATTATATAAGCATCCTGAATTTTAAAATAAAATGTATTTTTAAATCTATGATATAAAATTAAATAATATCATATAGTTTATAAATATCACAATCAGACTTATTCTCAGTATACAATTTTTATTCTTTTTCCCCAATATCTCCTATATAAATTTAGCTAACCAGAGAAGTTTAAATTATTCAACCGAAGAAATATACTGCTACTTTGTTTTTAACTTAACTATTACTAATTATGTTTATATAAACCAAACGAAATTATAATAAAAACATAATGCCAATATATTAATATGTAAACTAACTGATAACGTCACCTAACTGATAAAGAAGAGGGATAATTGCATCTTCGATTGATTCTACATTGGGAGTCCTACATTTTGCCTAACTCAAATGTATTTAGAGTAAGGATCTTTAACGAGTATCTCAAATTTATTTACCTCTAACATGAATAGTTGGAGTTGGTATTGAACCTCGGTCCTACCAGTTCAGAGGTGAGAACGTTACCACTGGGCTAGCTGACTCTTTCGTTCCATTTAAGTAGTACAATATTTAATAATAATGATTATTAGTATTAGAGATGGTAAAGATGAGAAAAATTTGTTTAGATTTCTGCATTGATTTTTACAATTAATACTTCATTGCAGGTGGGGGGTATTTACTTAGGCACTTAGTGTTGGACTCCTAGTTAAACCTGAATACTAACTAACTCCCTTTTCTTCAAGGACACTAGCCTGAACCGTTTTCCACATTAGGTCAGACTATGTCAGCCTATGCCTTAGGTAGGGCAGTCTTCTTTTAGAATTGTTTTCTAAACTCTTCTAAGTTACTCTTTTTGATTGTTAATACGTTTGTTATCAGCCAATCTAACATAATCCACACCTCAGCACTCCGGATCTCTGGAGAGAATATGCCGATCCTGTTCACCAAGTCTCTTTTCTGGCTAATTCATTTTGAGCATAAGAAGGATGTGTTCCACATTGCCTATCGATGATCAATACAGACACTCGGATGTCTGGTGCTTTCCTATCTTGTATAGGTAGGCGCGGAAGTAAGTATCCAAGCTTGATGAGAAATTTCATAAAGTAATACCCCACCTCTCCATGACCTCTCTCAACCCACAATCGAACATCTGTAATTAGCTTAAAGTTCCAGTGCCCTCTAGTCTCATGGTCCCACATATCTTGCCATCCGTCCAAAGTGCGTCTCCTCTTTTCTAAGATAGCAGATTCTCAACTGACTTCTTCCTTTATTCGGTAAATGACCTCCCTTTCTCTTCCCAGTAGGCCAACTGGAATGAAGCCAGCTATCGCCAGGACTGCTGGCTCTCATAAAGCGTAATAAGCTCAGCATAACCTTAAAGCTGCTCTCTTTTATCTGTGAGCAGTCTTTATCGGTGATATTATAATAATAACAATAATAATATTAATAATAACAACAACAATATTGATAATAATAATATTAATGAAACGTCTTCCGCCCTCTGCGATCGCTGACCCTTTTTAATAGTATGAAAAAATATATAGTGCAGGATGAGAACATATTGGGTAGTTTGCATACTAGCTGGATTAAGAAGCTGCTTGCTGCATAAAATGAAAAAAGTTGTGTATCCTCGATCGAACAAAATCTAATTTTTAAAGTGCAGTTAATTTTATCTTAACTTTATATTTGCCGCTTTTAAATCGGGCATTATTTATTATTTTTAGAAGAATCGATTTACTTCTTGCCTGAATTTATGTCATGCCATTTTCAGCAAAAGAGAGTAAAATCAGTAAAATAATATTTGTTCTTTTCATTTTTTTTTCTTTGAAAATAGAATTTATGATGCGTAAAAAGAAAATGTAATATACGATTTGTTGGCTTTCTGGATTATTGAAGTGAATACGGAAGGATTTTCAGACTCTCTCAGCTTTAGTGGAATACTCCAACATCTGAGAAATTATGTTCTTTATTTTTAAAGTACCAAGTTTTTAAGATTTAAATAAAATTATAACTTATATTCACATATTAAGTTATATGTGCGTCATATGTTAAGTAATCATTTCTATAAGTTATTATATTAGTATTTAGTGATTTAATTTTATTCAGTAGCTAATCACCAATATGTTTAGAAACTTCACATTGTGTTCCCTTATTAAAAAAAAAATCAGACACGTGAATTTGAAATGTTTAAACAAAAACACAAATGTCCGTTTTAACACACAACAAATGGGTAAATTACAGATTACACAGGATTCCCATTTCCCATATAACAATGCTAAAGTTGAAAGGCCATTATTGTGGTCATTGGAAATAATTAGAATACATACGCATAAATATTTACAATTTCTGATATATTTTAAATTTATTGATTCAGAATATGAATTTTACGTGATGATGACCAACGTGATGATGGCCCAAAGCTCTATCAATTGATGTCTCTTGGACTATTAATGTGGAAATTCCAACCGCATGAACAGAAAACCGCCCACAAGATTGAAGCCACCAGCTCAAAAATTGTAAAAACATAAGCTGCTGCTAATTTTAACTAAATATATAAAAAGATATATATATATATATATATATATAATTGTAAATAGCGCCCCATATTTGGCTTGTATCTGCTTCTTACACAATTTCTCCAGTTTCCGGAATTCCTTCCTCGTCTCTTCATTAAAACTAAAAGTCTATCACCAATATTACTAGTCGACATGTTTCGAATGTACCACAGCATCATCAGGACAATAATGAAGAGTAATAGTAGGAAAGCTAGTTATTACAATATAAATGGATTATTATGGAAAGTTTACAGGGCATCGCCCTGTATCACGGCGCATTATGGGGATTAAGTAGGGTGGTTGGCTCACCTACTACCTGGCTAATCTGGGTGTTTTCTGTTTGCAATAGTTTTAAAATTTGACAAGAATTATTAACTTGATATTTTATGCTGGTTGCTTTTCTTGAATAATTATTGCTTCTAATAGTTGTAATTTAAAATGATTTCTTTCTCGAGCGATAATTTCGTGGAATTTTACCATCATTTCTCTTGTGAGATTTTACGGGCCTCACAGCTCCCGATATTACATGAGTACTCATATACATGATTTGTTTATGTATGTAATATTTATTATGTCATGTAATATCGGGAGCTGTGAGGCCTGTAAAAGCTCATATATAGGAATGACTTAAACTTCATTGTCTAGAAGAATTACTATGCACCCTTCTGCCGGCGCGCCAAAATGACATACAACAGCAGTCCATAAGACAAAACTCACCAGAGAAATGATGGTAAATTTCACGAAAATTATCGCTCGAGAAAGAAATCATTTTATATTACAACTATTAGAAGCAATAATTATTCAAGAAAAGCAACACCATAAATATCCAAGTTAATAATTCTTGTCAAATTTAAACTATTTGCAAACAGAAACACCCAGATTAGCCAGGTAGTAGGTGAGCCCAACCACCCTACCTTAATCCCCCATAATGCCCCGTGATACAGGGCGATGCCCTGTAAACTTTCCATTAATAATCCATCTCTTATATATATATAACTAGCTTTCCTACTATACTCTCATTATTGTCCTGATGATGAATGTGGTACATTCGAAACATGTCGACTAGTAATATTGGTGATAGACTTTATAGTTTTAATGAAGAGACGAGGAAGGAATTCCGGAAACTGGAGAAATTGTGTAAGAAGCAGATACAAGCCAAATATGGGGCGTTATTAACAATATATGTTTAAATGAAGGACTGCTTCCAACTTTTACAAATATATATATATATATCTATATATATATATATATATATATATATAATACTCAAAATTTGAAAAAAACGATCCAAACTGGACGCAAATCAGTTCAAAAATGAAGAAAAGCAACACACAGGGAAAGAGACACACTTACAAACTCAAATTTTATATAAAAGGTTTCTGGCGTGCTTGGTCGCTCATTCTCTTTTCTCCTGAAGACGGATCATCCGAAAATTTGAGTTTGTAAGTGTGTATCTTTCTCTGTGTGTTACTTTTCTTCATTTTTGAACTGATTATATATATATATATATATATGCATGCTTTGTTGAACACGACAGAGTAGTTCCTTTCTATTAGCTTATAGACAGGAACTAAGCTGTGGTGTGCAACAAAGCATGCATATCTGAAGGACTGCTACCAAAATATACTAATATATCAAACCACAATATGAAATGGAAAAACAAGACTAAGACCTTTCAATCGTAACAAGTGGTCTTCGTCAGAGTAAAAAAACCAACTTTTTATATTGTGGTTTGGTCATCGATTGTTTATTTCACGTGTTTATGTGAAATCTTTATATATATATATATATATATATATATATATATATATAATATTTGTGGTTAATTTATTTGCTAGTTAATACTCTAGCAATTTTAGTACTTTTGTGTATCAGATTGCAAATAAAGTAAATTTACACTCACGCACAGCACATACACACATACACACACACACACACACACACACACACACACACACACACACACACACACACACACACACACACACACACACACACACACACACACACACACACACACACTTCACACACACACACACACTTCACACACACACACACACACATACTTAGAAAGGCAGAAAAAATGAACTAAAACGAATGAGTTTTTCTTGTTAATATTAGACTGTAGTTTTCACAGTTGAGTATAGCATATTATACAATATATAATATAGCTTTGTTGAAAGTTCAATCACCTTGAAAGGTTTGCAAATCGGCCATCGATCCAGGATGGTCGATACAACAACCGGAACACTCTTTGCTAAGATCCACAGATAAGAGCACAAACGAGAGATATACTTAAGAGCAAAGGGTTCTCGTAAAGGCTTCCCTTAAGGGTTGCGTGACCGATCACATTGGCCTCAGGCTGAAAGGTTCATAGGGCCAAAACACTATCAATTATTCAGCCTGCACTGTCATTTTATCAGCTGCTACGAACCTTGTTCAATAGCTGTACAAACATTCATCATTAAACGATAAGAAAATACAACATTCTCGTTACTTATTCCACTTAGAATTATACCTATATATGACCTTGACCTTGTTGTAACAATCATATAAACTAATATAGAAAAAATTGCACTAATCAAATACACTTTTCGATGTCAAAAGAATATATAAATGTCGGACACTACCAATGTCAATCTTTTTAACTGCTAGTTAAAAGGGAATATCCAAACAACCTCTAAAGTATGCAAAGGAGTTTGCATTATGACTGTGACATGGTATGTTCTTAACACACACAGGCAGTTAATCAAATTTCCAGGTAATCAAATAGTGATCTCTATACTTATGCAATAATTCCAAAGCAATAGAATAATTACAACAATATCTTTATGTCAATGTATAACAAAATAATCCATAGTCGAAATAACTGATTTATCAATAAATTCCTGTTTGCTACTGTACATATTAAAATGTAATAAATTACCAAATAGTAGTAATAGTAGTGCTAATTGTAAAACAAGCATGTTGTAGCCCTGAAGATGACATAAATATCTGTCGAAACGTCGGCAAAAGGACTAGTTTAAAATCATTGGACCTCAACCCTCAAAAAAAAAAAAAAAAAAAATTACATCATATAAATATTGGGTCAAGAAAACAAATCATGTATATATATTGGTATAAATAGGCAGCAGATCCTCTTATAAACAGGTGTCATTAAAATTAACCGCAGTCTCGGCATTCACGATCTTAAGACTGAGAGATTCCATGCTACGAACTAACCTCCTGCTAACAGGGTTCAACTGGAAAAGGAGTTGGCCAAGTGACTTGTTAAATTAAAATCGATGACTCATGCTTAGTCATTGCTTTTAATAGATTAAAAGGATTAGTACAGGATAATATAAAGAGAAGGTCAAAGGTCGATAAAGAACAAGAAACAAGCGGTTAGAATAAAATAGTTGATATATATATATTTCATATATATATGTATATATATATGGATTAATTTACCACAATGAAAACAATTTTTGAAACAATGCTCTAAGGCCTTTCGTCAACACATCTTCAGAGAGCAGGTGAACTAAAAAAAAATAAATACTTGTTAACTTGGCTGATTGAAGTTTCCAGAATTGTTGGCAACCCTGAATGTGTTTAATGATGAAGTTTTTATCTGTTTAATTCCGCTAATCAAAACTTCATCTAATTTGTAGAGTCCTAGGCTATTGTTCATCAACTTCTCATAAAAGTTCTTTATGAGCGCACTTTCCACGATTTCAGAAAGAAGAAGAATTATCGTGGAAAGTACGCTCATAAAAAACTTTTATGAGAAGTTGATGAACAATAGCCTAGGACTCTACAAATTAGATGAAGTTTTGATTAGCGGAATAATTAAACAGATGAAAACTTCATCATTAAACACATTCAGGGTTGCCAACAATTCTGAAAACTTCAATCAACCAAGTTAAAAAGTATTTATTTTTTTTAGTTCACCTGCTCTCTGAAGATGTGTTGACGAAAGGCCTTAGAGCATTGTTTCAAAAATTTTCATTATGGTAAATTAATCCATCTATTATATCAAGTGTTATTTTGATTTTTATTCATATATATATATATAGCATTTTATGAAATGATTTGAAAAAACTAAGTAAACGAAATTCGCAAGAGGAAAACACATACAAGATAGCACAAAAGCTACATTTCAACTGCATCGTCAACAGGTAGAAAAATGGTGATCAGATTCTCAGACAATGAAGCTCTTACTTGTTTTTAGCTGTATTGTTTATATACACTGTATAAGTATTCATGTAATTAAGTTTATATTTGAAGACTCTCTTTACTTCGTCTACACCAAGGTTCGGGAAACGTTTTTTTACCCATCGACCCCTTCATAGAATATTTGTCTTTATATCGACCTACCCCCACCATTTTCACACATATGTAAAAGTTATATACTCGAGATATATGAACCAAAAATATATCTTATATCGTATTGTTCTGTGTTCCATGTTATATACTGAGACAATAATCTATCTTCAAATATATAACATAACAAGGAATAGCAAAATCTACTTTTTAGGTATTACCTGTTGGGTTGTATATTTAGCAATCTTGCAAATATATTTAATGTATTCTCAAATGACTTTATTACTTTTAAGTACTAATTAAGTGTATAAAAAAAATAATGATAATGTCCTCTATTTGATCATCTAAAAGCAAAAGTACAAGAGTATAATAAAAAAAATTATTAAAACAATTTCCAGATGGAACAAAGTTAATATTCAGTTAGTTTTAAGCAGCATTAAAGAAGTTGATTTCTCTTTTTTTTGTCTTTAAAATTGTTCCACTAAGTGTTTAACATTTTAATGGATATTAGAAGCAGTAATGATTTTCTGTTTAATGAATATGCATTATTCCAAAATTCAAGAATTAATAAATACGACGGAACATAAATAGCAGATATTTACATTTATTTATTTCCTTTATAAATTGCAAATTTCTCTATTTCTCTGATTCAAAATAGAGCTCGTTTGTTTTCTTTTTCATTTTATACCTGGTGGATTGTTTTAACAACTACTATGTTAGCACAGATAACACGAAAAAGAAAATAATTCTTGGACGAAAAACATTTGGTTTTCAAAATGTAATTTGAATGCTTTGACTTTTAATAATATTTTATCAAAATATATTTACTAAAAAGCATGTGCTTTGAAATTTATCTTAAACATTTACTAACGGTATTTTGAATAAGAGCGAAAAAATTAAAAATATTGTATAGTATGTATGGTATTCATAGAGTTATGTATATGTATACAGAACTAAATGCATAAAGGTTGCAAAGTTCCATCTTTTATGGAAGTCAGTAATTGGAAGTTAACAAAATGATTAATAGATACAAGGAAGAGTTAGAGGGAGGAGATAAAGTGCAACAGAGAGGGGAAAATGATATTAAAGCATTTAGGAAAAGCAGAGTGAAAGAGGTAGAAAGTAGATGAAAGCTGAATTGAGATAATGAGCAGCAGTAATAATATGATATTTCCTGGAAATCTGTACAGCACGCTTTCGCAATAAACCCTCTTTTGAGTATGAAAATATTGATTTATCAAGTGGTCTTACCTCTAGCAGTTCCCAAGCTTTCGAATAAACTCACACATACAGCATAACGGTTACATATAAAATACAAATTAGAAAGAACTTATATATATATATATATATATATATATTTTGCCTACTTTTGTCTTGATCAGGAACTAGGTATATTAACTCACCATATGATTTTCTGTCCATTTTTAATCGTATTTATTATTACTGACGTTTTTACATACATTAGAACTTCTAATTTCTACATACATCGGTCCAACAACCACAACTTTATCTAGACACATCACGATTCACCTAGCTGCAGGAGGAGCTAAGGACCATACAGAAAGGTTACATAAAGTAAAGCTAACCAGGGACATGCTTACAAACAACACTGAAATATTATTTCAAGGAAGAAATGAAATCAAGTGAAATGAAATCATATTCAAGTGAAATGAAACTATTACACTTGATAAACTAAACATTACTTGATAACAACAGGTTGCAACGTCTGGTTTAGGGAATCATAGCGTGAAATCGGACATTCATATTTTAAACGCATACATATATATATGTCAATGATCAAACAACAATAAGAAATGGGAAAACAAGACTAAGATCTTTCAACCGTAACAAGCAGTCTTCGTCAGAGTCAGTTGGTCAGTTGGGTTTTTGACCCTGACGAAGACTGCTTGTTACGGTTGAAAGATCTTAGTCTTGTTTTCCCATTTCTTATTGTGGTTTGATCACTGATTGTAATTTCACGTGTTTATGTGAAATATATATATATACTTCAATATAGACAAAGAAACATAGAGAAATCAAAAGAACACACTTACAGTCTCTAATTTTTGGTTTGAACCGTCTTCAGGAGAGATAAGAGAGGGAAACCAAGTGCACTGGTTCAGAGACGGTTGGAGACCGTCTCCAACCGTCTCTGAACCAGTGCACTTGGTTTCCCTCTCTTATCTCTCCTGAAGACGGTTCAAACCAAAAATTAGAGACTGTAAGTGTGTTCTTTTGATTTCTCTATGTTTCTTTGTCTATATTGAACTATATTTGTCCGTTTTGGATCGTATTTCCAACGAAAAAGTATATATATACGAGGGTCGTCCAGAAAATAAGTTCCGTTTTGGTCTGTAGGGCGGTAGGAGTGGTTTTTGCCAAATCTGGCAACACCGCTCGAAAGAGGAGAGGTGGGGGAATAGAATGAGAGGTGGGGGACCTCAGTCGGTCATTACCAACGTCAGGCAGGTTTGAAATGGAGCCCTCCATGTCACGTCCCCGCCACCTCGATCCCCGTTCCCTCTCGAGTTGTTTTGCGCGGAGTGATTCAATTTCTTTTATGCACAGGGTTTCAAATCAGTTTCAAATTCACGAACAGCTCATTTCTGTTTATGGAGAAGGTGTAATGAGTGAATCAATGGTGAGGAGATGGGTACGTGAATTTTAAGGCGGGAAGACATTCAGCTCTCTAGGGACCCACTGGGGCGGAAACTTTCCGAAAGTCAAGTTTTTCTGAGACGATCTCATGATGAGGGATCGTGAGATGGTCTGGGAAACTCAGGTGGAGTTCATCCAGGGTTGAACGACGATCTTTGCGAATAGCATTGTCGATTTCTGCGACAATTTCGTCCGTCACAACTGAGGGTCTGCCGCTCCCACTTTCATCCTCAAGTGAATGTTCTCCCGCCTTAAATTCACGTACCCATCTCCTCACCATTGATTCACTCATTACACCTTCTCCATAAACAGAAATGAGCTGTTCGTGAATTTGAACTGATTTGAAACCCTGTGCATAAAGAATTGAATCACTCCGCGCAAAACAACTCGAGAGGAACGGGGGATCGAGGTGGCGGGACGTGACATGGAGGGCTCCATTTCAACTACCTGCCCTGACGTTGGTAATTGACCGACTGAGGTCCCCCACCTCTCATTCTATTCCCCCCACCTCTCCTCTTTCGAGCAGTGTTGCCGGATTTGGCAAAAACCACTCCTACCGCCCTACAGACCAAAACGGAACTTATTTTCTGGACGACCCTCGTATATATATATATATAATGTATTAAACTGAATTGACTTAATCAAACATACCTTTCTTTTGAACAGTTTTTGAAATTTTTTTGATAATTTCAAATCATCTTGATAAAATAATTCACCAACTAAATCAAGATGATTTGGAGTTATCAAGGAAATTCGAAAAACTGCTCAAAAGAAAGGTATGTTTGATTAAGGCAATTCAGTTTAACACAATTCAGTTTAACACAATTTGAATAAATAAGGTCTGCTCCCTATTTATACTAATATATATATATATATATATATTTATGCAATCCAAAAGAACTGATGGCAGGAAAATAAAGTATGACACAGAGAAATAAACGTAACAAAGGAATCATTATGAATATTTTAATTCATACCGTTATGGTAGTCGTTCTCAGGAGAAGAAGTGAAGTAACGGAGGACGGCAGTCAACTGACAATTTGTGCTGTCTGTCGTCTCTACGTCAAATCTGAGAACGACCACCATAATCGTCGAAATATTGAGGAGTCAGTCCTCTGCTGTTTATTTCTATGTGTCACAGTTTATTTTAAGCGACGTATATATATATATTAGTCTTTAAATTATCATTAATTGTGTATATTTATAATTTGATGATGTTTTAACTTTGTAACCTTGATGTAACATAAAAAAACACTTGGTTGAAACATATTTAATTTTTATAAAGAAAGGCAAATATTTTGTCTTTTATTGGTATATTTGTCAAAATATATTTTGTTGAAGTGAAATGAAGCAAATGAAGGGAAAAAGAAACAACATAACAGTGTAGTTATAAAGGAAAAGGACTTTCTTTCCCATAATACAACTGTCATCTGATTTTTCTTATATTAAAGCAAAGGGGAATACATCTCGAATGTATATAATAAATAAATTGTCACTTAACTTCAGAAGTTCTTGACTATTTTTAGTACGTTTTTTCTCATTAATTCTTGTATATACACAATTAAATATGATCAATAGCAACATCATTTTATACTATTGTTAGTATCATGCATAGTCCTGTAAAACTTTTTCAGAAAATACACTATAAACTTATTACATATCTTTCTGTTCAACCGTACTTCCACAGTGATTACACAAGATTTATAATTTTTTTTTATAATTAAAACTCATCTAAAATAAGGCTAAAATACTAATGAAAATCTATCTTTAGAACTATCAAAAATACCATCAGTTGAATAATTTTGGCTGCCAAAAGCAAACGGCTATAATGTCAACGAATATTTCACTGGGGTTTTGATTATCTCCGGCTTCCATAATAACTTCACAGTTTTGTGTACTTTGCAATAAATTTCAAAAGTGATAATCATCTCTAGGATGTTTAATATATATTGATGTTTTTTTTTGTCACGACATTATTATGATTCCGTTATGGAATTTATTAAGATATACAGAGCTGATAATGATGAAATATTTAAATAAACATTTTATGCTAAAACTTGTATCGGTTCAGAGCCCAAAGTCTTTAGTTGTCAAACATTAGCGTTCTCATACCATAATCTAGGCAGCAATTTTTTCGATTCAGTCTTTTTTGTATAACACAATAAATTACTGTGATTTTTAGTAGATTCAAATCTCTGCTACCACTGATATCCATATTGCCACACACCTATTTTTATTTATTGCGTAAACCGATGCTCTAGCAGGTAATAACATCTGCCGTTTACCGGTTTTTTGTTGGATCGGTGATTCGACAGATTCAACAATGGGAGTCTTAAATTTTGCCTAACTCAAGTGCATTTCAAGAAGGGATGATTAACGGGTACCTGACATCGTATAGGCTCGGTACCAACAGCTTAACATCCTCTCCGAGGGACAACGTAGTCAGATTTATTGACCTCCCGAATGAAAAATTGAGGGCAGATGAAGATCGAACTCCGGACTACCAGCCCAGAGGCGATTGCGTTCACCACTGAGCTAACCTGGCCCGTTGTAACACACCATTACTAATTGTCGAACAGTAGTGCCACACGTCTTCTTATAGGTAGGAATGTGATGGATGATTTAGCCGTTTTTAAAGGTTCACATGTAATGAATATTTAACATTGTCGATCTCTTCTAACACTGATATTGGGCCCAGAGTAACGTGCTCGCCTCTGAGCTAGGTCTGGGGTTTAATACCCACTCTGTCTCTCGATAAGTTTACCTGGTAGGTGAATGTTTCATTAGAATTCTCGTTTCTTCCTTTTCAATCCGTAGCCTGAATATTCTAGGTGTCACATCTGAGACCTAAAAGAATCTTTTCCCTTTATTCTGTTCTTGAAAACATGTTCAGTTATTAGTTGTTTATACTGAACAGGGTCATCTCTGTTGATGTAACTTAACTAACTTCACAAGTAATAAAGGTGAATGTAGTGGCTTTGGGAAGAAGTTTAATGGAATACTGTTCTGCTCGGTTTATAGCAGATCTAGTAGGGTGTGAAGGGACTCAATCTATCCCTAAAGGGCTGTTATTGGATCAATGCCCAGCTCATTTCTACAGCAATCCCATTCGGCAAGCAACTCGTCTTGTACTTCTATAAAACCATCAATAAACAGATCTTTTCTTTTCATGAACTACATCGAATGATTCAAAATTTTTTTTATGTGGTCTTGAGATTTAACATGTGCTCTTGAGATCAGAGACATTCAACTCTGCACTAATTAATAGAGTTCATAGAATTGGAAAAGCGTGTCATTTTCAATCGTTACCAAGGCTTCAGAAATTGGGAAGTGATTTACGTTCATGAATCTATAATTCATGCCCATATTTACCAAAACTGTTTCAGTAAAATAAACATTGGTCGAAGTGCATCTGATTTTCTTATTTTTAACTTAACAAAACTGACGTAAGGATTTAGTTATTCCTATTATATATTAGTGACATTCAATGATCAAACCACAATAAGAAATGGGAAAACAAGACTAAGATCTTTCAACCGTAACAAGCGGTCTTCGTCAGAGTCAAAAACCCAACTGCAACGTCTTGAAGAAGACCGCTTGTTACGGTTGCAAGATATATATATAAATATATATATAATGATCAAACCACAATAAGAAATGGAAAAACGAGACTAAGATCTTTCAACCTTAACAAGTCTTGTTTTCCCATTTCTTATTGTGGTTTGATCATTGATTGTTATTTTACGTGTTTTTGTGAAATCTTTTTATATTAGTGACATGTAAACTAACAAAAATAATAATCATTATAATTAAATTGAGAGGTTAAAGTTTAAAATCCATCAAACTTCTGCATGGCTTCTGTATTGCAGTATACCAGGTGTGATGAAAAAGATAGCTGACTTTGTAAATTTCGAGTGCTCTGTACTCTCGATTTCAAAATTTTGTTGTTGCTGTGTTGTGTGTAAACGTTTGTGTTTTCAGCGATTTATTTTGCTGTTGTTGATAATGGAACAGAGAGTTTGTATTTTTTTTGTATAAAATGGTAAGCACTCTTAAAATTTTGACAGTAAGGTACAGTGAGTCAAGTTGAGCAAAAAAAGGTTATGAGTGATTTAAGTTATTCTACAGGTAATTATCTTTTTAACCGCAAAAAATTACCGATCACGAAAACACAAGTCTAATCTTTATGCATCTCGCATAAAAAAACACATAAATCTTATAACGAGTATATTATACGGGTATAATATGTACAACGACTCCATTGCTAAATAGTATCATAACATATTTTTACATAAAAACAATTTTCTGAGAAATAAGGAATGATCTAGTCAATAATAAATCCCGTTCCTTACGTATGTTATTTGAAACATACGTAAATAACAATTACGTATTTGCAATAACATGCGTTATTATAAGTACGTAAATACGTGAATTTTTCTTTCTGCCATCATATGAGCTATTCTAACTTGATTTCTTAAAATTAAAGTAAAATAAAGCTTTGAAACTGAAATAAACATAAACATAAAAAGATAACATTAAACTGAAAAAGTGTAACATTGGTATTTTGTTATACCGTGTCAAGGTATAAATCGGAAAAGTTACGAATTTAAACGATAAAATAATTATAAAATAGACAAGTAAATATTTAGGGTGTACAATTCCATATATTATATAGATTTTTTAGGGTTCCATTATATTGTTTAGCCTTACTGATATATGGATTAAGCAGAATACATAGACATTAGAAATTAGTCAAATATATCAACATGAGAGACTTAAAGGCAATACTTCTTCTGTGTCTCATAAAACACATCCCTATTTAAGTGAGCCAATTTTAGTTTGTCTGGTGTCAGGGATTTTCAGAAAAACTAAACCAGTGAAATATACCATCAGAGACTTATAGGTAATCCTAGCACTTTGTCCCTTAAAAGCCATGGTTGTTTAGCCTGTCATTAATTCGATAATTGGCTTCATTTCTATCTATTGAGCAACTCAATGGTTGGGTCGTTTTTGAGAGATTACATTTTTGTAGAACGATTTATCACTTTGATCTCCTTCAATGTAGTTACTTTTGTTTATGAGATGGTTTGAGTACAAACTTCAAATAACTTTATTTATTTTGCATTCAAATGATCTTGTCAGATTAATCTATACACTTATAAACCTCTGATTACCAATCTTGTATATTTTCTTGATACCGTGATTTGCCTGAGTAAATAATAAAATAAAAGTATAATTTTTTATACTTTAATAAAACAAAGGGAACTTTTTTTATAATTCTTTTCGAAAACCTGATATAAATAACGTTTTTTATACTTATAAAAACTCTGTTAGTCTTTATTACCCGGTGCTTGTTTGTTTGCACACAGGTTAAACTTGGAATACCTGTTAATTTGAGTTTGTTCCCAAATATTTAAATAAATATTAAAGAAAACTGTCAGTAATATATTACTTTACAAATAACGGCATTAAAAAAAGAAGAATCAAAAATAAATTATCTCAACATACGAGTAATTCAGATAAATTAATGACTCCCGATGCAAAAATCTATTACAAATATGGAATAAACCTAAATTCATATGGTTTATGGTGTGTGGAGAATGTTTGAGTAGCTATTATTTCTCCATTTCACTTTCCAGTAAGCATAGCTATACTGGTCACGCCACAATCGGATTGTGCCACGTCTTCTCACGTGATATGGAATTTACAGTTTGTTTTACCTGAATCGGAGGATGACCTTTCAAAATAACAAAACTTAAGTTCATCCTTACAGTTACAATTGAGAAAGAGGAAGAGACAATTTCTCACTTTCTCTGTCAATGCCCTGGTCTGGCTCAAAGAAGGAAAGAATCACTAGGAGAATACTTCTTTGACAATCTTGATAACTTACCATCCACTGGTATCAGGGATCTGTCTAGATTTATTGTTCTCTCGAAATGGTTCGAGTGGACCAGTGACGGGGGAGAATAGCCACAATTTCTCTTTGTGGTATCACAAGGGGCCGGCTTGCGGCCTATGTGTGTTCTCTCTTGGGACGGCCACTGTAACCTAACCTAACCTAACCTACAGTTACAATTTGTGTATGTTGACTGGAATACAAGCCAGAGGTGTTTTGTAACTTCTTATTAACTTAATTAAATATGATATTCCACTTCACATAATTAAAATATCAGAAACATGAAGTTGTACCAGTGTTTGCATTCAAATAATAATGTCTGAAAGTTGTATACATTAGAATTAATCACATCCAAAATAAGTGTTATTGACAACTGTTTTTTTTAAATTAGATTAATAACAAACTACCATGATCCCTAGAAATGCCACATTCTGCTTTTGAAGAGGTGTGAAAATTATGATATATATACAGAATTGAGGTTGCTTTATGCATGAATACGAGGGAGGCCAGGTTAACCCAATTGCAACCTACTAACTTCTGAACTGGTAGGTCTGCCCTTCGTTACCCACTCTGGCCCTCGATTTATTTACGTGAGAAGTGAATACCCTTAGATAGGACGTTAAGCTATTGGTCCCAAGCCTACATGATGTCAGGTACTCGTCAAAGATCCCTACTCTAAATACACTTGAGTTAGGCAAAATTTGAGACTCCTAATGTAGAATCAATCATTGTGTGGTATCCCAAAGAGCAAATGCTCGGCCAATGTGTGGACTGCCACTACAACCTAACCTGACCTATGGATGAATTCAATATGGTTTTGAAGAAATCTGAGGCAACATTTTCAAAAAAGAAGAAATAATTTTAATTAAACGAAACATCAATCCATTACTCTTCCGTAATTACTAATCATCAGTAACAGGCAGCCTAACCGTAGTCAGTTAATAAATATTCCTTTGCCTTATCCGATAATGCGTGTTATACGTGGATTTAATGTTTTAATATATAGATAATCAGTTTTCAATCGTAATAACTCATATTTCAAATTGATTAATTATATAAGCATCCTGAATTTTAAAATAAAATGTATTTTTAAATCTATGATATAAAATTAAATAATATCATATAGTTTATAAATATCACAATCAGACTTATTCTCAGTATACAATTTTTATTCTTTTTCCCCAATATCTCCTATATAAATTTAGCTAACCAGAGAAGTTTAAATTATTCAACCGAAGAAATATACTGCTACTTTGTTTTTAACTTAACTATTACTAATTATGTTTATATAAACCAAACGAAATTATAATAAAAACATAATGCCAATATATTAATATGTAAACTAACTGATAACGTCACCTAACTGATAAAGAAGAGGGATAATTGCATCTTCGATTGATTCTACATTGGGAGTCCTACATTTTGCCTAACTCAAATGTATTTAGAGTAAGGATCTTTAACGAGTATCTCAAATTTATTTACCTCTAACATGAATAGTTGGAGTTGGTATTGAACCTCGGTCCTACCAGTTCAGAGGTGAGAACGTTACCACTGGGCTAGCTGACTCTTTCGTTCCATTTAAGTAGTACAATATTTAATAATAATGATTATTAGTATTAGAGATGGTAAAGATGAGAAAAATTTGTTTAGATTTCTGCATTGATTTTTACAATTAATACTTCATTGCAGGTGGGGGGTATTTACTTAGGCACTTAGTGTTGGACTCCTAGTTAAACCTGAATACTAACTAACTCCCTTTTCTTCAAGGACACTAGCCTGAACCGTTTTCCACATTAGGTCAGACTATGTCAGCCTATGCCTTAGGTAGGGCAGTCTTCTTTTAGAATTGTTTTCTAAACTCTTCTAAGTTACTCTTTTTGATTGTTAATACGTTTGTTATCAGCCAATCTAACATAATCCACACCTCAGCACTCCGGATCTCTGGAGAGAATATGCCGATCCTGTTCACCAAGTCTCTTTTCTGGCTAATTCATTTTGAGCATAAGAAGGATGTGTTCCACATTGCCTATCGATGATCAATACAGACACTCGGATGTCTGGTGCTTTCCTATCTTGTATAGGTAGGCGCGGAAGTAAGTATCCAAGCTTGATGAGAAATTTCATAAAGTAATACCCCACCTCTCCATGACCTCTCTCAACCCACAATCGAACATCTGTAATTAGCTTAAAGTTCCAGTGCCCTCTAGTCTCATGGTCCCACATATCTTGCCATCCGTCCAAAGTGCGTCTCCTCTTTTCTAAGATAGCAGATTCTCAACTGACTTCTTCCTTTATTCGGTAAATGACCTCCCTTTCTCTTCCCAGTAGGCCAACTGGAATGAAGCCAGCTATCGCCAGGACTGCTGGCTCTCATAAAGCGTAATAAGCTCAGCATAACCTTAAAGCTGCTCTCTTTTATCTGTGAGCAGTCTTTATCGGTGATATTATAATAATAACAATAATAATATTAATAATAACAACAACAATATTGATAATAATAATATTAATGAAACGTCTTCCGCCCTCTGCGATCGCTGACCCTTTTTAATAGTATGAAAAAATATATAGTGCAGGATGAGAACATATTGGGTAGTTTGCATACTAGCTGGATTAAGAAGCTGCTTGCTGCATAAAATGAAAAAAGTTGTGTATCCTCGATCGAACAAAATCTAATTTTTAAAGTGCAGTTAATTTTATCTTAACTTTATATTTGCCGCTTTTAAATCGGGCATTATTTATTATTTTTAGAAGAATCGATTTACTTCTTGCCTGAATTTATGTCATGCCATTTTCAGCAAAAGAGAGTAAAATCAGTAAAATAATATTTGTTCTTTTCATTTTTTTTTCTTTGAAAATAGAATTTATGATGCGTAAAAAGAAAATGTAATATACGATTTGTTGGCTTTCTGGATTATTGAAGTGAATACGGAAGGATTTTCAGACTCTCTCAGCTTTAGTGGAATACTCCAACATCTGAGAAATTATGTTCTTTATTTTTAAAGTACCAAGTTTTTAAGATTTAAATAAAATTATAACTTATATTCACATATTAAGTTATATGTGCGTCATATGTTAAGTAATCATTTCTATAAGTTATTATATTAGTATTTAGTGATTTAATTTTATTCAGTAGCTAATCACCAATATGTTTAGAAACTTCACATTGTGTTCCCTTATTAAAAAAAAAATCAGACACGTGAATTTGAAATGTTTAAACAAAAACACAAATGTCCGTTTTAACACACAACAAATGGGTAAATTACAGATTACACAGGATTCCCATTTCCCATATAACAATGCTAAAGTTGAAAGGCCATTATTGTGGTCATTGGAAATAATTAGAATACATACGCATAAATATTTACAATTTCTGATATATTTTAAATTTATTGATTCAGAATATGAATTTTACGTGATGATGACCAACGTGATGATGGCCCAAAGCTCTATCAATTGATGTCTCTTGGACTATTAATGTGGAAATTCCAACCGCATGAACAGAAAACCGCCCACAAGATTGAAGCCACCAGCTCAAAAATTGTAAAAACATAAGCTGCTGCTAATTTTAACTAAATATATAAAAAGATATATATATATATATATATATATAATTGTAAATAGCGCCCCATATTTGGCTTGTATCTGCTTCTTACACAATTTCTCCAGTTTCCGGAATTCCTTCCTCGTCTCTTCATTAAAACTAAAAGTCTATCACCAATATTACTAGTCGACATGTTTCGAATGTACCACAGCATCATCAGGACAATAATGAAGAGTAATAGTAGGAAAGCTAGTTATTACAATATAAATGGATTATTATGGAAAGTTTACAGGGCATCGCCCTGTATCACGGCGCATTATGGGGATTAAGTAGGGTGGTTGGCTCACCTACTACCTGGCTAATCTGGGTGTTTTCTGTTTGCAATAGTTTTAAAATTTGACAAGAATTATTAACTTGGATATTTATGGCTGGTTGCTTTTCTTGAATAATTATTGCTTCTAATAGTTGTAATTTAAAATGATTTCTTTCTCGAGCGATAATTTTCGTGGAATTTACCATCATTTCTCTTGTGAGATTTTACGGGCCTCACAGCTCCCGATATTACATGAGTACTCATATACATGATTTGTTTATGTATGTAATATTTATTATGTCATGTAATATCGGGAGCTGTGAGGCCTGTAAAAGCTCATATATAGGAATGACTTAAACTTCATTGTCTAGAAGAATTACTATGCACCCTTCTGCCGGCGCGCCAAAATGACATACAACAGCAGTCCATAAGACAAAACTCACCAGAGAAATGATGGTAAATTTCACGAAAATTATCGCTCGAGAAAGAAATCATTTTATATTACAACTATTAGAAGCAATAATTATTCAAGAAAAGCAACAAGCCATAAATATCCAAGTTAATAATTCTTGTCAAATTTTAAAACTATTTGCAAACAGAAACACCCAGATTAGCCAGGTAGTAGGTGAGCCCAACCACCCTACCTTAATCCCCCATAATGCCCCGTGATACAGGGCGATGCCCTGTAAACTTTCCATTAATAATCCATCTCTATATATATATATAACTAGCTTTCCTACTATTACTCTCATTATTGTCCTGATGATGAATGTGGTACATTCGAAACATGTCGACTAGTAATATTGGTGATAGACTTTATAGTTTTAATGAAGAGACGAGGAAGGAATTCCGGAAACTGGAGAAATTGTGTAAGAAGCAGATACAAGCCAAATATGGGGCGTTATTTAACAATATATGTTTAAATGAAGGACTGCTTCCAACTTTTACAAATATATATATACTCAAAATTTGAAAAAAACGATCCAAACTGGACGCAAATCAGTTCAAAAATGAAGAAAAGCAACACACAGGGAAAGAGACACACTTACAAACTCAAATTTTATATAAAAGGTTTCTGGCGTGCTTGGTCGCTCATTCTCTTTTCTCCTGAAGACGGATCATCCGAAAATTTGAGTTTGTAAGTGTGTATCTTTCTCTGTGTGTTACTTTTCTTCATTTTTGAACTGATTATATATATATATATATGCATGCTTTGTTGAACACGACAGAGTAGTTCCTTTCTATTAGCTTATAGACAGGAACTAAGCTGTGGTGTGCAACAAAGCATGCATATCTGAAGGACTGCTACCAAAATATACTAATATATCAAACCACAATATGAAATGGAAAAACAAGACTAAGACCTTTCAATCGTAACAAGTGGTCTTCGTCAGAGTAAAAAAACCCAACTTTTTATATTGTGGTTTGGTCATCGATTGTTTATTTCACGTGTTTATGTGAAATCTTTATATATATATATATATAATATTTGTGGTTAATTTATTTGCTAGTTAATACTCTAGCAATTTTAGTACTTTTGTGTATCAGATTGCAAATAAAGTAAATTTACACTCACGCACAGCACATACACACATACACACACACACACACACACACACACACACACACACACACACACACACACACACACACACACACACACACACACACACACACACACACACACACACACACTTCACACACACACACACACTTCACACACACACACACACACATACTTAGAAAGGCAGAAAAAATGAACTAAAACGAATGAGTTTTTCTTGTTAATATTAGACTGTAGTTTTCACAGTTGAGTATAGCATATATACAATATATAATATAGCTTTGTTGAAAGTTCAATCACCTTGAAGGTTTGCAAATCGGCCATCGATCCAGGATGGTCGATACAACAACCGGAACACTCTTTGCTAAGATCCACAGATAAGAGCACAAACGAGAGATATACTTAAGAGCAAAGGGTTCTCGTAAAGGCTTCCCTTAAGGGTTGCGTGACCGATCACATTGGCCTCAGGCTGAAAGGTTCATAGGGCCAAAACACTATCAATTATTCAGCCTGCACTGTCATTTTATCAGCTGCTACGAACCTTGTTCAATAGCTGTACAAACATTCATCATTAAACGATAAGAAAATACAACATTCTCGTTACTTATTCCACTTAGAATTATACCTATATATGACCTTGACCTTGTTGTAACAATCATATAAACTAATATAGAAAAAATTGCACTAATCAAATACACTTTTCGATGTCAAAAGAATATATAAATGTCGGACACTACCAATGTCAATCTTTTTAACTGCTAGTTAAAAGGGAATATCCAAACAACCTCTAAAGTATGCAAAGGAGTTTGCATTATGACTGTGACATGGTATGTTCTTAACACACACAGGCAGTTAATCAAATTTCCAGGTAATCAAATAGTGATCTCTATACTTATGCAATAATTCCAAAGCAATAGAATAATTACAACAATATCTTTATGTCAATGTATAACAAAATAATCCATAGTCGAAATAACTGATTTATCAATAAATTCCTGTTTGCTACTGTACATATTAAAATGTAATAAATTACCAAATAGTAGTAATAGTAGTGCTAATTGTAAAACAAGCATGTTGTAGCCCTGAAGATGACATAAATATCTGTCGAAACGTCGGCAAAAGGACTAGTTTAAAATCATTGGACCTCAACCCTCAAAAAAAAAAAAAAAAAAAATTACATCATATAAATATTGGGTCAAGAAAACAAATCATGTATATATATTGGTATAAATAGGCAGCAGATCCTCTTATAAACAGGTGTCATTAAAATTAACCGCAGTCTCGGCATTCACGATCTTAAGACTGAGAGATTCCATGCTACGAACTACCTCCTGCTAACAGGGTTCAACTGGAAAGGAGTTGGCCAAGTGACTTGTTAAATTAAAATCGATGACTCATGCTTAGTCATTGCTTTTAATAGATTAAAAGGATTAGTACAGGATAATATAAAGAGAAGGTCAAAGGTCGATAAAGAACAAGAAACAAGCGGTTAGAATAAAATAGTTGATATATATATATTTCATATATATATGTATATATATATGGATTAATTTACCACAATGAAAACAATTTTTGAAACAATGCTCTAAGGCCTTTCGTCAACACATCTTCAGAGAGCAGGTGAACTAAAAAAAAATAAATACTTGTTAACTTGGCTGATTGAAGTTTCCAGAATTGTTGGCAACCCTGAATGTGTTTAATGATGAAGTTTTTATCTGTTTAATTCCGCTAATCAAAACTTCATCTAATTTGTAGAGTCCTAGGCTATTGTTCATCAACTTCTCATAAAAGTTCTTTATGAGCGCACTTTCCACGATTTCAGAAAGAAGAAGAATTATCGTGGAAAGTACGCTCATAAAAAACTTTTATGAGAAGTTGATGAACAATAGCCTAGGACTCTACAAATTAGATGAAGTTTTGATTAGCGGAATAATTAAACAGATGAAAACTTCATCATTAAACACATTCAGGGTTGCCAACAATTCTGAAAACTTCAATCAACCAAGTTAACAAGTATTTATTTTTTTTAGTTCACCTGCTCTCTGAAGATGTGTTGACGAAAGGCCTTAGAGCATTGTTTCAAAAATTTTCATTATGGTAAATTAATCCATCTATTATATCAAGTGTTATTTTGATTTTTATTCATATATATATATAGCATTTTATGAAATGATTTGAAAAAACTAAGTAAACGAAATTCGCAAGAGGAAAACACATACAAGATAGCACAAAAGCTACATTTCAACTGCATCGTCAACAGGTAGAAAAATGGTGATCAGATTCTCAGACAATGAAGCTCTTACTTGTTTTTAGCTGTATTGTTTATATACACTGTATAAGTATTCATGTAATTAAGTTTATATTTGAAGACTCTCTTTACTTCGTCTACACCAAGGTTCGGGAAACGTTTTTTTACCCATCGACCCCTTCTAGAATATTTGTCTTTATATCGACCTACCCCCACCATTTTCACACATATGTAAAAGTTATATACTCGAGATATATGAACCAAAAATATATCTTATATCGTATTGTTCTGTGTTCCATGTTATATACTGAGACAATAATCTATCTTCAAATATATAACATAACAAGGAATAGCAAAATCTACTTTTTAGGTATTACCTGTTGGGTTGTATATTTAGCAATCTTGCAAATATATTTAATGTATTCTCAAATGACTTTATTACTTTTAAGTACTAATTAAGTGTATAAAAAAAATAATGATAATGTCCTCTATTTGATCATCTAAAAGCAAAAGTACAAGAGTATAATAAAAAAAATTATTAAAACAATTTCCAGATGGAACAAAGTTAATATTCAGTTAGTTTTAAGCAGCATTAAAGAAGTTGATTTCTCTTTTTTTTGTCTTTAAAATTGTTCCACTAAGTGTTTAACATTTTAATGGATATTAGAAGCAGTAATGATTTTCTGTTTAATGAATATGCATTATTCCAAAATTCAAGAATTAATAAATACGACGGAACATAAATAGCAGATATTTACATTTATTTATTTCCTTTATAAATTGCAAATTTCTCTATTTCTCTGATTCAAAATAGAGCTCGTTTGTTTTCTTTTTCATTTTATACCTGGTGGATTGTTTTAACAACTACTATGTTAGCACAGATGGTGCAAATGCATATAGTCTGGAAACATTTCCAAGGCTCTGTGAATTCTCTGAATCATGCAATTATTTTTAGGATAATTATCCTACATATATAATTATAGTTAATTCTGTTTGAAATATTGAAATTAATTTATTTCATTATAAAATATATGTATATATATTAATACAACAAAATATCACAATAAAAATAGAATAAATGAAGAAATGAAAATCAATATGCAGAATAAGGAAAATGACTAACACATTTCAACCAAAACCAGTACCCTTCGTCAGAGTCCAACTGATGACTCTGTTGTCATTTGTATTTTGGCAAAGGGCACTTGTTTTAGTTGAAAGATCTTAGTGATTTTTCAGATATCTTACTACGCTTCAGACGTTTTTTTAAATATATATAATAAATATATCGGCCATCTATATATATATTATATATAATATATATATATATATATATAGACATCGCCAGTGGACGCATTTACGTCTCCGTTCCTTCATTCTTTCTCCCTTTATTTTCTTTCTTTCTACTCTCCTGAAGACGGCAAGACGCCGAAATTATCGAGATTCGTGAGTGTTCGTCCTTTTTCTTGTGTTCTCTAGCTGTAACTTTAATTATATATATAACAGATTATATATATAACAGTGTTGAGGTTATTTGTAATGTTATCTTATTAGTCTAGTCGAAGGTTTTGTCCGGCTAACATTGTTGTTCCTTTAAATAATGTAAATTTCATTTTCTTAGTTAAAAAATTCTTACTTCTGCCTATGAAAAAGGTTTTAAAAAAACCGAAACGTTGGCAACGAGAGTTTATTTTTATCCTGGAAAATTGACCGAACCCCGATTAGAGAACACACCTATTTAATTATATATATATATATATATATAAATATAATATATAATAAAAATTAAAAGAAACGGTTCAGCAGACATTTTTAAATAAAATAAATTCAAAACGAAGGAAACACACAGAAAGACACAGACATAACTCACATCGATACATCAACGATTAAGTCACCGCCCTGCCTTCCTGCGGGATTCTTTGCTCTTCACACCTCCTGATGACGACGATGGTCGAAATATCGATGTGAGTTATGTCTGTGTCTAGATAGCTATCTTATTAGTCTAGTCGAAGGTTTTGTCCGGTTAACATTGTTGTTCCTTTAAATAATGTAAATTTAATTTTCTTAGTTAAAAAATTCTTACTTCTGCCTATGAAAAAGGTTTTAAATAAAACCGAAACGTTGGCAACGAGAGTTTAATTTTTTTTCCTGGAAAATTGACCGAACCCCGATTAGAGAACACACCTATATATATATATATATATAAAGGGTCCATAGACAAATGACATGGCTTGTGCGGATAAGGTGCCATGTAAAAGGGACGAATGCAGTGTTGATACGACGTTAGAGGGAGCGGCTGGCGGCAATTGGAAATGTCAGCCAATGGGGGAGACATTGGAATTTGGATTGGTTTTGAGTTGATTCAACCTGGCCAGGCTCTTGTTATTGCCTTTTCGCTTTACTCTTATTGAACAGCCATCTTTGATTGACAGCTTGCTGAGACGGCTGGGTTGCTGTTTAGTAGGAAACAAGTAGGTCACATCCAGAGACATCTAGCTAAAACTTAAAAAAAAAAAACAAACAGCTTCCAGTCAACTTGATGTTGAAAAAGTGACGTAAGTTACAGGTGAAACTCATTACCAGTCACGCTCATAATGCAAGAAAATGATTTCATATCATTACAGGAATGTTTTTGAAATTTTTAGAGTGAAGGGGCATATCTATGTGCCTCTGGTAGAGAGAGGAGATAGAGTGAAACAAAGGGGAGAGAAATAAGAAAGATAGAAAGGGGGATAGTAAGGGAGAGGGAGAGAGATGAGATAGTGAACATGAGAGAAGAGAGAAAGAGGGAGATACAAAAGAAAATGGGGGGATAGATAGAGAAGAATAGACTCTGAACAACAGATTTAGAGGGAGAGAAGAGAGATGGAGTGGTGAGAGACAATACGAAAGTATGAGAGAGAGAGGAGAGAGACAGACAGAGTGAGAGAAGACAAGTAAGGAAAAAAGTGGGAGATAAAAAAAACAGGGAGATGGGTAGAAAAATGAGATAGAGAGATATTAGAGCTAGAGAGAGTTAGTGAGAGGAAATGAGAGAGCAAGAGAGAGAGAGAGGAGATAACTAAGAATAAGAACGAAAGGGAAGATGTATAAGAAAGAGGGAAGATAGAAGAGAGAGGGAGGAGAGATTGAGGGATAGAGTGAGTGAGAAACAATGAGAGAGTAAGAGGGAGAGAGATAATAGGAAAGCAGGAGACAGGATGAGAGTGATTGAGAATTGATCTGCACATTATTCTTCAGGGCCTCAGGAAAGTAGGCAACAGTTGTTCAGTCCAGGTGACTACGTCATCCCCGTTAATGCAGATATTCCTCACACCACCATAATGATTTTAAAATTACCAATGTTCTTTAATTTAGTATTACGTAATAGAGACCTATTATAGCACCATCCGCCTCAAATTTCTACCATACAGCAACGTAATATACAATGAGAAGTCAACTTTATTACATTTATTTATTTGTTTATTTGTTAAACAAACAAACAACAATTTTATGCATAATCTGGAGAGGTGTACATTAAAGTTTACTTAATGGTAAAATAATAAAAAAATATAATCAACTATATTTTAAAAATAATGGTTTTTTGAAGTGAGTACAATGTATTGAAAATGAATATGACATATTTGATTAGACCAATTCGTAAATTATCGGAATTTTTATTTATTCTGAACCATTGCATTTGAATAATGAAATAAAACAAGTAATATCATTGACTTAAATCCGATCATGAAGCTAATAAAATAAGAGTGGTTACTATAACTAGAAAAATAATTTTATATCACACATTGAAATATATTACTAACCATATCTAATAACCAATCTAATCTCATATGTATACAAAGTGATGAATTAACATACCGGGAAATAATTTATAAAAACATAAATAAATAGGAAAATTTATAATTAAATAAGTCTAAACATTTGTTACATGAACAAATTCAAATTCTTCTGGTTAGAATAAAATGAAATAAAAATACTATTATATTATTTAATGAGAATGATCATAGTTTTGCCAACATCAATACTTAATGCCAATCACTCATTTCATTTATAGAGTGATATTCAAAAACATAGATATTTCAAAGATTAATGATAAGTTCTCTGCAAATGACGTAAGTAAATAGTTCGATTTTTATTTATCAAAAACATATTTTTTAATTATTTAAATGTTAATATAATTTTGTTTGATTTATTACACATGCATACGATAAGTTGTCTAATTTATTTTGTTGACTGATAAGTGGAAAGAAGTAACCAATTAAAAGTAAATGTCATAGTAATTTACTTGGTTGTATTTTAAGATTTAATATAATTTACGACCAGCATTTCGAAAATTGCTCTGATGATAGTAATTATTCCTATTAGTGTTATATTCCCTGTTGAATCATTAAAAATTGGTAACATGTTTTTCTTCTTTTTACATTTTTTTTTTCCATTTTATGAAAAATACGATATACTCGTACAATATTTAATGTCGCTAAAATAACTAGAAATGTGGAAAGAAAATAATATTTATTTTAACATAAAGCTCCTTTTATATATATTGAGCAGAATAAATAATATATTTTTTTTTCATTTGAGGAGCTGTACATCTCCTCAATGTCATTTTTACCAGTAATCCAGGTATGAAAAATATTTCAATATCGAAAGAAAAAGTGAGATGTTGTTGGTGGGTAAAGGATTTATCCTTTAGGTTCTTTTATTCGTTTTGGCAATATTCTTTCCAATTCAATTAAGATCTGTGAGTAAATTGGAACCCTAAAAGTGTTACCAATTGAAGATAGACTTGAGTGATTTTTTTCTCATACTGCTAAAAAGTGGTGTTAGCAGAAAAAGACAAACATTTTTTTGGTAATTTTATATATTATTGGAAACATTTATTACTTTACTATAAGTAAAGTATAATGATCGTGAAAAAATTCGATCTCGAGATTTTGACGGAATTACATGTTTTGAGGTCCCAGAAGCCGTTTTATGAATTTTTTACGATTATGTCTGAGTGTGTGTGGGTGGGTAGGTGTGTGTGTGGGTGGGTGGGTGGATGTGTGGGTGGGTGGGTGGGTGGGTGAGTGTGTTAGCATTGCTTGTTACCACGCTACGTTCCAGAATCTTTGATGGAACAAGTTGATATTTTACACAAAATTAGGCCCCATAGGGAAGAAGATCCCTATTGTTTGGGAAGAATTATGCATGATGGGAAAGTCACTTTTTTTGCCAAAAACCGTTTTTTAAAAAACATTTATTTCTCCTAAACTGATAACCCTAGAGTTTTGGAATTTTGACATTATCTTTGAGGTTACAAAAACAACAAACGAAAAATATATTCAGAATTTTAAAACAACAGGAAATATTTTTTTTTTAATAAAATGTAAACATTTTGACTTATAATTCAATCTAAAACCTTGTGATAGCGATACAAGCCATACTCTTTGACGGATCAAAATGAAACTCTGACTAAAATTAGAACATTTTGTGGAGTATGAGTTGAGATTTTTTTTCAAAATTACTTTCGGTAAAGGGGCGTTACAGTACGATTTCTGGTTTCAGAAAATGTTTTTTTGACACTAAACGGCTGATTAAAAAATAATGGCAATTTGACCAAAAATGAAACAAAAAATTAGCAGTCCAGAAAAAAAAATCATGAAGTTTCAATTACGGGAAAGAGCTATAACGCTATAAAAACTGTTTGTTTATCTTAGACTAAGAGATCACCTGCTATACTTGGCGATTTTTTTATATTTTTTTACATTGTTTACATTGACAGAAATTTTTTTAGCGAATCCACTAATATAAAATTGATTTTATAAAGGATTTTAAAGTTTAAATTGTTTATTGTATATTATTATATAGAGGAATAATATTGTGCAGGAAAATGATAACACTCACTCAGAAAAGATTCGTATATATGTTATTTGACAAAGGGGAAGGAAAATGATCTGATAAAATACTTAGTAGCCATAAAATTCCCAGTATAATAATTCTGTAAAAAAAAAAAAGGTAAAAGACAATTCAAAATTGAAATTTTTCGTTTAGAGATTAATAAATGTAATTACCGTACATGTTTAATTATAAATCACCTAAAATCAACATTATCTTCGCTGTTTATGATGTTTTTCAGAGAAAAAAGGGTATTTTCCTGTTTTAATTTGAAAATTTTACTTTAATATCCAATGTAGAAGGATGTCAAGTAAACGATGTAAGAAATCCACTAGCTATTTGAACAAAAGTCATGTTCTCTTGTAGGAGAATATTTCGTATCAAGAAATGTTCACTTTGGTTTTTCAAAAATATTATTACTGCTGTAGTTATACTAAAGAAATTATTTGCATCAGCTGTGTGATGTACAAAATTAAGCTGATATATTGATATGTCCTTCAATCACTATCTGTACTACCTCAGGAATGAAAGACTAATAATCATATCCCATTTAGATGTTTACGTTATGCTTAAATGAGACGTTATGTGTTATATACTCAAGAAATTTGATAGTAAGTTACTTATAGTAAAGTTGAGTGTAGGCCACTCCAGATTTTTTACATTGCTTACATTGACTTAGAAATTTTATGAGCGAATCCACTGAGATAAAATTGATGTTTATAATGGAAAAATTAAAATAATGGTGTGATACACAAAAATAAACTTATATATTGAGAAGTCTATCAATCTCTATCTGTACTACGTCAGGAATGAAAGACTAATAAGCATCTCCCATTTAGACGATTATATTATGCTTAAATGGTACATTATATATTATATACTCAAGAAGTTTGATATTAAGTTTAATTATAGTAAGTATGTAGGCCACTCCAGATTTTTTAGTAGTGTCATCAAAACTTCATAGAAATTTATGGAAATATATGGACACGATTGATGGTTTATAAATCTCAATCAGTCCGTTTTGTTCCGTATATTCATTTAATAGTTCAGACAACTTTTAAAAGAAATAGGTTTAGAAATTACTTTTATTAATTTATATTACGACTAATTAATTTAATTTATATTGGTAATATATTTATTGTTTTTAAAGAAATAGTTTAATTCGTTTCTTTGTATGTTTGATTATTATTTATAAAAGAAATACTGATAGAAGGGGACTATTTTAAAATGAGATAATTTAGATGGCATTTGATTGGTGGACCGGTAGAGCTAAGTCATTCTAAAAAGGCGGCATTACACTCCTTGTTTAGTCCTCCGCGTCCTTCCTGGAACCTTTCAAACTGTTTTAACCTCTCTATAGATTGTTGTGTTCACTAGTTAATTTTCTTAATAATACTTCAAATAGTAAGTACAAATTCCTTTTTAACTTATTTTTGTAAACTTAATGATTTCCCAATTAGTTTAATGCTAAATATTATTACTTTCATAATTAGTAATTGAAACGATTTCACAAACTAGATAAACTAAACCAGCAGAAACAATACACATAAAAGATTTCACAAAAACTTACTATTATATTTCGACTGTTTCATAGAAAGATATAATTTGCTACGAAGAAAAGCGACTTTCATGTGTGTTGTTTCTCTGGAATTATTTTCATAAAAATATATCAAAATAATTAATTAGTTCCTGAATAATTACTACTAAACATTTAATAAATATAATAAAGCATTGAATAGATTTATTTTTAGTTAATTTATGTTATTTTAAACCTCATTCACTTAATTAGTTATAGCGAAAACGATTAAAAGTACTTAACAATAGATTATTTAAATTTATTACCCTATATTTATCAAATTAAGAGTTTGTTCGTCTCTGTTTCCTATTGCTTTTGAGAAATGTTGTAATCCATTTGAAAATTTGAAATGATTTAATGACATAATGTGAGATGTATGAAGAATAAAATTATATGTAAAAAATGAATGCTAATCAAACATATAATTTCTGATGTTTTCATTTATACAACTTCTAAATTATATTGAAAAGCCGACTTTAATTTGATTTGAGTATACAAAACTGGCTAATCACTGATATATTTTTTCTCAATATATATTTACAGCAACGTTATAACCGAATATAGCACAAAGGAAAAAGTTACTTATATTATGTTTGGTGTGAAAAGCTACTGGTTGTTGACTGGTGTTTATGAATCTTATGATCTTTGAGTAATATTGAATTAAGAGGAATGAACTCCTTAGTTTTATATTACCAAAGAGATACTAATTTTAAACTGATTCTAAGGTGATTTAATGACAGTCATTTCTCAGAATCAGGTCCTCAGCTAAATATGACTACCTAATGACTTCACGGTATACAATATTTCAGACAATGCAAAGCCGGAAGACCATACGACCACGAATGTGACTCCTTCCATATTCGTGAAGGACATCCTGACAGACTGAGATCCCATCCCCGTCCTTATGATTACTGACCTTAACAAGAAATGCAGGATGAGAATATAGCAGTAGGGGCCTCTGGTTAGGGCTGCTAATTACGACGTGCACTGATGTGCATGGAATACTCGTTGGCCGCTGGAGATCCATTGCCTTTAGAAACAAAACTCATTTTCGTCTGTAAGAGATTATTTCGTAACACAATTTCGTCACTTTGACTTTACAAAAGTCTTATTACTGCTGTGCTAATATATATTATAATGTATGCATCAATTGTGTAATATACGGTATTGATAAGAGAATCAATCACTATCTGTACTACTTCCAGGAATGAAAGAGTAATAAACATCTCGCATTTAGACATATAATTATGTCTACATACTACATTATCTACCCAAGAGGTTTTACATTATACTTACTTATAGTAATGTTGAGTGTAGGCCACTCCACATTTTTTTTTTATTAATTGTTATTCCTTATAAATCAGGATATATTAAAGAGAGAATTGAATATTATTTTGTATTATTTGTTATATTTATGATTTGAAGATGACAAAATCTGAAAATATGACGAAAACTAAACAGAGTATTTGAGAAACTAAAATTCAAAAATTAAATTATAAGTATTATTTGTAGTCTATTATTGTTATCAAGAAAATATTGTTTTATATCAACAATGTTATTAATTTATATAAACTGAAATGTCAGTTATTAGTATTGTAAAAAAGGAAAAGTCATCAATATCATTTTCTTTTCAATAAAATGATAGGGGATTGTTTTATGAAATAACTTCTTAAAGAATTATAAGATATTTTTTTGTTTTCGTAATAAAGTAAGACGTAGTTGTGAAGTTGTAGTGGGGGTAGCATTTGCGGTAAGGTTTAAGTGAACTTAGGACTCCAGTAACATTTCGCTGCTTTCAGGTCTGAACACGTCAGTCTTCTTTGTACTTCGCCAGACCGAACAGAGCAAATAACGTCTCATCAAGCTAAGGTAAGATATGCTTTTATTTGTTCATAGATACATATCTTTCACATTATTCATCACTAACCTTTATATATACTTTAAGATGTATTGTATACAATATTTTATACACAATACCTACATGTATTAAAAGTTAAATGGAACTTAGTTCACTTCTTTTTGATCTACTGTCTACTCAAACTTTTCGATACATAGTAATCCATCACTCACCCACTCACACACATACACACGACACACACACACACACACACACACACACACACACAGACAACATCAAAAAAACAATATAAAACGACTTTAGGTACCTCAAAACATGTAAATCTGTCAAAATCTCATGATAGAATTTTCTCACGTTCAGTATACCATACAATAGTAAAGTAAAAATTAAGTTCTATTGAGTCTACTCTTGATGTAAACACGATGGTAGTCACACCGTTTAGTAAGTTATAATTTAATTTAATTACTTATAATTTAGTGAAGTTTTTAGTAAATCCATCATAGTATATTTTAGTAGTTCATGAAAATATTTGATCAACAACACATATAGTTATAGAATAAAATATTTGGTGTGTGAAAGTTACTTAAAACAATATGTTTGTAAAAAAAAATCCAGAAATATTGATTGTTTCAAATACCTAAAAGGTTAAAAATGCTATCAATTATGAATAATGTTAAGTCTCTGAAACTTGTAGGTTTTGTTTACATTGACTTAAAAAAAAAAATGCCTACCATATATCAGCAAAAGAATTTAATCAAAATTTTACTTTTATTTGCAGTCTATTTGAAATATGCCTTAATGAAAGTATTACATTCGGGCAAACATTTTCAAATCGAGTTTTTAACAAAAAAAAAAACAGATTTATTTTCCCAAGTGTAATAAATAGGCTTTGCATCGTTAAGATGACGTACTAAGATTGGCACCAGTTTTTTTTTGGGGGGGGGGGGGGAAGGTACTTTAGAAGAAAAAAATATGTTTTTCCTAAAAATCTGTCCACAAGATTTTCATTAAAATCTCATTCATTCTGGATTCTTTATTGAGATTTACAGAATTAAATTTATTTTTTACCTTTCACTTTTATAGCGGTGAAGTCAGTAAGAAATATGACATGGAAATTATTTAGTAAAGAGTTAGTATTATCAAACGTAAAGGTTTTTGTTGTTTGAAACGTGACGTCAACATAGCTATAACACTTTTTAACAGTTTTGTTAATTTCTTTTATATACTTCGACTGACATATTTTGTCAGTTTATATATTTATTAAGTTTTTAACATTTTTATGAGTTATAAGGAAACATTGTATTTATGAAAAATATTAATTTATTTGGGAGTAATGTTTAATCATCCAAAAAAAAATTCAGGATTAATGTATTATATTTCTTGAAATATCATGATTCCATTTTGCTATGTTTAGAGTGAAACCAGAATGTATGTGTGTGTTGTGTGTGTGCGTTGTGTGTGTGCAAGAGAGAGAGAGAGAGAGAGAGAGAGAGAGAGAGAGAGAGAGAGAGAGAGAGAGAGAGAGAGAGAGAGAGACAGAGAGAGAGAGAGAGTGTTGCGCACTTATATGAGTGCATTGATGTAACAATAAAAACTGTACAATATGAACAGTTTGACTGCTGCTAGTGAAATTCCTGAAGAAACATATTCGTTAGAGTAGAAATATAATTTTATAGTAATAATAATAATAATAATAATAATAATAATAATAATTGGAAAAATACATTATTGTTCTTTACTTCAAAACAAGTATTTCCCTTTTTCTTGTTATTTGATAATTGACACTTGATATTTTACTTTTTAATTATTAAAAGTTTTTTAACTTTTCCTACTTAATACCTTCTAGTTGTCAAATTTAGATATAATCTCCATATTTTTATAAATAATATTTTATCAACTTTTAACTTTTTTCTTTATTATTCACTTACTAAATTTCTCAAGTAACAATAAGTGCTAATTGAAAATATAATCAATTGGCTTTACTAATTTATGTGACATCTTATTGAAAACTCGTGATATTGCATCGCTACTTTCTTATTTGACACATTATAAAAATTCCATTGATAATGTTTCTGAATCAGTGACTCTAATCTTTCTTATTTGGTTACTTAAATGATATAAGAAAAGTACAATGACATCAAAAGTAGTAATTTTTAAGTAATTACTAGTTAAGTTAAGCTAAGATAAATCTTAACTTAACTTAACTTTTAACCCTTAACTTAAGTTAGCCCTTTTAAGGGCTATACCAATTGTTACTTATTCGTTATAGTAGGAAAAATAAGTATGATTTTATTCAAATAATACTAATTTAGTTATATTAAGACCAAAATTAATAACTTCTGATTTTAAACAGATAATTTTTCGAATTTTTTGAGGCATATTCAAGGCTAAGAACTATTTTTTGAAAACAATAGGACTGCTATAACCAATCATGAAAACAGATTGCTCCAAAGACTATGAACAAAACTGAAAACAAATCAAAACAAGCTGCAAACAGAAAAATAGTGAGAGGAAACCAAAACATGCAGTGATATTGTTTTTTATTGACGGAAACAGATTTGAATAAAAAATATTAAACACATCTGTCTAAAAAAACAATAAGCCTATCCATTTTAGTTTTCTCTTACTATTTTTGTGTTTGTTGCTTACTGTGTTTTGTTTTCTGTTTGTTGATAATTGAAAGAGTTATTTGCTTTCAGTGTTGTTTATAATAGTACTAATTTTTTTCGACAATTTTTTTTTTTTTTTAGCCTTGAGAATGCAGAACGAATTTTAGTAAAAAAGTCGGCATGTAATCAGAAGTTATTAATTTTAGGCCTAATCCTGAATAACGAAATTAATATTTGAAGAATCAGTGGTGGAGGAACTATACTAATATTTACTCAAATAAATTATTATAACAAATTAGATTATACGAGCTTGATTATATTTTTACATATAATTATATGTAATATATTCTATTGATATAATTAATTATATCTTATTACATGAGATATAATTATAATGTATTACATTATATTAATTAATCTACATTATATTACATATAATGAATTATAATATATTGTATGTAATAAATTATTTTAATATTATATGCTTTTATTCAAATAATACTAATTTAGTTATATTTAGTCCTGATGTTAGTTCTGATTACAAGCAGACATTTTTCCGAAAGTTTTTTGGCATATTCAAGGCTATGAACTACTTATTGAAAACAATAGGACTGCTATAACCAAGTATTAGTTATTAATTAATTAATTATATTTTGTTAAATGAAATATAGTTATACTTAATTATATTATACGAATTAATCATCATTATATTACATATAATGTAATTAATGAATTACATTAATTAATTAAAATAACATTTTTTACAAAAATGGGTGTAAACCACTCCATACATACTACTTGAACTGGTGTTTTGACTCCTATGATCATAATGACCTTAGTGTTGTACTAGAAATTATTCTTGAGTTTTGTATATTATTATTTCACTTGTTTATTGCATAACTTTGTCATGTATTTGCTTGCCAGTATAGGGTAAATAAGAGGGTTTGTTTGTGAAATTAGCTTCATAATATACATTCATAAGGGACATAGGGCATTGAACTCTTATTTATCTTTTTATAATTTTTTAGAAAATGTTTTTAATTTCAAATTATGATTCCTTAATAAAAAATAAAATTAACTACTTTGTTATTCTGTCTATTTTGCTCGATCAAACAATATTATCTAATTAGAAAAACAACTTCTTTTTTTATTTTACTTTCATAAGTTCCTGAATCACTTACTTTGTGACGTTTACTCATTTTAAAAAAATAATACTAAATAAAGTCCACGTATACAAATGTATAATAATAATAAAAAAAAAATATTTTAAATATGTGGTGTTCTTGAGAACTAACACTATGCTCAAAACTAGAAATTGTTATTGAATTTCATCTTTTTGAGACTATTATTTATTAATATTTATTTAATATTAATATTCAATATTTAATAAATATATTTAATTTAATATTTATTTAATATTATTTATTAAATATATTAAATATATTATTATTATTTATTAAATATATAATATTGCTTAATGTTACTTTCAAATTTATTTTAATTATCATCCAATGATTTGGGATTGTTAGATATTTTTTATAATCGATTTAAAATTTTTAAAAACCAATAAGTTTGGCCTTCACTATTCGGTAGATCAGGCCTCTGATAAAATAGTACATTTTTTGTCCATTAAATTTTACTTTTGCTGTCTGCTAACAGACCATGTTAATATACTTCTGACTCAGTACCAGATAACAGATAAACCATGCATATGAAGGGCCAGGGTAGCCCAGTGGCAACTTGCTGGCCCCTGGACTGGTAGATCTGGGGTTCAATACCCACTCTGGTCCCAGATTTTTTCACGTGGGTGGCAAATAAATCTGAGTACGTCGTTCCTCTGAGAGGTCGCTAAGCAGCCTCTAAATATCAGGTACTCGTTAATGATCCATATGCTAACTGATTTGAGTAAGGAAAAAATTTAGGACTATCACTATAGTTAGTACCACAGAATTTAGTAATAGTTAGAGATTATTATAAATTTCTGTCATACTGGTAGAGTCTCCGACCAGTTTCGCAAAGACTGCATCATCAGTTGTACTAAAACTTTTGTTCTTGACTTATATCACTGATTTCCAATCATCAGTTCAGCCCCGTTAATGCAGCCTTTGCGAAACTAATCGGGCTACTTCACCATAATCTTCATTACATGGTACCTGTATCATAAAGGGCCAATGTTTGATCTATTTGTTTTATCTTGTAGTACTGTCACTGCAACCTATCCTTATCTAGCCATGCATATATCTGAATATCAGGAATCTCTATACGACCATGTTTCGCAGGTCTTGGTCGGTACCAGATCGACCATGCAAGTAACTCAGTACTAATAATTTCTATGCAGACCATGTTTATGAAGGTTTTCCTTTGTACCAGGTTGAGATGTGCAAATATCTCTCTACCACCAATGTATTTTTTACTGAATAATCTAAATTGTATTATACTATTATTACACTAATAAATCTAATCATATTTACATACCCCTTTGAGTAATACTACCCTTGAGAGTTGAATATAAATTGCACACTAATTGTATTGATCGGGTTTCGTTTGATTCAACTCAGCAAATTAAACAAGTAATACTTCATAACCCTTGATCAGATATCTATTTCAGTTGAAGTTCAAGACCTTTTCAGGTCAAAACCTCCAGAAATGATATTAATCTTTCATGACATTTCTATTTTTAACCACTTCTGGAGGTCAAAATTCCAGTTTAATACGAATTAAAGTTCGACAACTTTACTACTTCTCTATTTTGAATAATTTTTATCTTTTTTGGCTAGTCAAGAGTTATAATGGGTGTGAAAGCTAACCTTTGAACCCTTGAAAAAACACAATGAAAAGAAGAGACTACTTAATGTGGATGTTGTAAACAAAGTATTTTTATTGTATAGATATTTGTATCATTTTTGTAGAATCGTGATAACCATTACTGGAGTAATTGATATTCTGAGCCTAGTATCATATTGTTTTATTATGAGGACATGCTTTTACGTATGAGCTAGCGTCCATGCGTTCAGATCACTCAATATGAGTATCATGATTAAGAAATCTAATGCCTCAAGAAATGTTCGCATGATGAAGATAATAGTTTAGGTACGACAACATGTTTATTATACTGTAGTTAACCAGAAGAGATAGGGACTAGGTTAGCCCTGTAGCAATGTAATTGCCTCTGGGCTGGTAGGTCCAGGGTTCAATATTCCCACTGGGGCATCCATTTATTGACGTAGGAGGTAAATAAAATTGAGCACTTCGTCCCTTGGGAAGGACGTTAAGCTGTCAGTCAGATATCAACTTCTTAAATATTTCTACTCCAAATTTAGTCTACTTAAATTTAGTCAAATTTAGGACTCCCAAACATGTAGCATCAGTGTTCTTGGTATGGCATCATAAAGAGCCAATGTGTGGCATATGTGTGTTCTCTTGTGGGGAATTGCCACTGCAACCCATCCTAAACTTACCTAACCAGAAGGGGAAATCATCTGTGCGCAGCTTTTTATTTCTTGTTCGATTAGATTAGGAGAGCCTTTATAACTCCAGGGACAGAGTAATTGAAATTAGATCTACAAATCAAGAGGCGAGCGTTAACCATTCAGATACTGTGGTACTTGTGCACAGTTTTGAAAAGTCTAAGTACAAATTTACTGGACTTGAAAAATTTTGATGTCTCCTCACTCCAACCTTCAGTTAAACGACTGAATTAAAGCCCAGCCTATGCTTAGCGTGCCTTTCTTTCGTTCCTCTGCACATACCGACAGCCTGGCAGTCTGAGAATCACGTGGAGGTGGCCAGCACGATTTCAAGTCACGCATAATGTATATTTATCGTGCACCACATCTAGAAGTGGCAATCAAAACACAATACTGATATACCATTATAGTTCCTTTACAATATATATATATATATATATATATTGATAAAAGTATCGACCGTGGAATAGAAACAAAACTAAAGTTTATCGGGACACGGTCAGTTCTTCAGGTTTAAATTAAACTCTCATTGCCAACGTTTCGGTCCTTATAACCTTTTTCATAGGCAGAAGTATAAATTTTGAAACAGAAAAACTAAGTATTACATTACAAATTATTTTACAAAGAAAAATAGTATGTGGATTTTTACTACAACTGTAGTCTGAATGAACACGTGACACTCTAATGTATACTTCTGCCTATGAAAAAGGTTATAAATAAAGACCGAAACGTTGGCAATGAGAGTTTAATTTGAACCTGAAGAACTGACTGAGTCCCGATAAACTTTAGTTTTGTTTCTTTATATATATATATATATATATATATTAAATTAAGCTTACTCTCAAAATCCCCAATGTCGTAAATATTCCCTTTTCTATGACATACTATCCGCAGTATAAATAATGACCTACTAAAGAAGTAGTGAGTTTGTTGAGTTATAAAACAATCTTGTTATGCTAATTCAGAGTTTTAGGTTCTAGTTTAAATTAGTAAAGGGCAATGTGATGCTTCTGCAAAGTTCAGCAGGAGCAAAGTGGGAGGTAAACTCTATATGAAGCCTAATTCTATTCCAGATAAAATGTTCTCCAATAGATACGACAACACACATATTCTCAAAACCAGACGTTTAGGCTGTTATTAAACATCACGGTTAATTTCTTAACAGTCTTTTCTACACAGAATGCTTAACGGTTGTTGCTTAATCGTTAATATTTAATTAAAGATAGTTGAAGTACGAAACAGATAAAAATAATTGCCATCTACTTTAGTATATTGAATTATAAATAATTTTCCATGTTGAAGTAATACTTGTAGGTTATTTAGAGTGAGCAGTATAAATAGAGTTGTAAGTATGTAAATCATATTGTCTCATACACTATATAACGCGAGCTCTCTGTTTCAGACCTTGAGAGTATAATTTGTAAATGTGACTAAGTCTGAGGGTGGCCGTGCGTGAAATAACATTTGTTGTAAGGTAGTTGTAACTGCTATATGGCTAGGATAATATAGAAGCTGTCAAAGGGCAGTCAGATGAGGTCAAACGTCAAACAGGGAGACATTTGTTTCTAATACTGAAGATTCGTTCCTTAAATCTTCATCATGGCGCTAGATGTCTCATACAGAAACTAGAAATCTTGCGCATTCACAAGATTTACCTCCATAGAACATATAAAAACTAAAGGATCATGGAAAAAAAGGGTCTTGCGTTCTTGCCTTTAGACTAGTAGATCCCGGGTTCGATTCTCACTTAATCCTTGATATTTAACGAACTGGAGCAATTTATTCCTCGGAAAGCACCTTAATCCGTTGTTCCTGAGCCTGTACGATATCAGGTACTCAGTTTCCTGCTTTTAATTCACTTGAGTAAGGCAACATTTTTTATTCCCAAAGTAGAACCATTAGAAAAATCACTTGAGGAATCAGGGTAAGAGGTGTAGCTTTCGAGCAGACCATCAATTCCATTGAAAAGAAAGAATAAAGATAACAAACAGCAAATCCTAAATCTGGTTTCTTTAACCAGTACGATGTAAGATACTGTTAATTACTCCTGCTTCAGTAAACTTGAATTTGTTACAAAAATGGTATACAATGTCGAACTAAATCCGTAACGTGACTTAATAATACTAATTATACTATCTAACTTACCCATGAGTGTAGGACAGCATTGATAGCAAGCTAGTCTATAATTGACAGACCCAAATAACACATGAGCTACACTCTCCTCCTTCAGAAGACCTCTAAAAGCAAAAACCTATAAAACATTGTCTATGAGGTCAGACACACAATTATGATGCCATCCAGTGATCGGTTTTGACTTTTGGACGATAGTTATAAGTAAAAAGTTATTCATAAATTCATAAAATCTGCTGTGAGATTATACACGACTTATTTTACATAATTATAAACGGTGGTAAATTTGTTAGGATAATGCTAGTTGTATCTTAATAGTGCTGATAATGCTTTGAGTATTTATTAATTTTCAAATAAATGTTTTTTCTATGATATTTCTTCTTTTCAAAGTTGAATCAATTTGGATCTATTTATATAATAATGTATATTTTACAGTCTTTTTTCGATACCCCTATCGATGCAAAAAAAAATTACGAAAATCTTTTATTACTAACAAAGAAGAGTGTTTTGAATATTTGACCCTGAAGGATAATTTACGTATGGATTGCACTTCACAAATATTACAAGTCAACAAAACAGCTTAAATCACAAAGATTTTAATGAATTATGTTCGTTGAAAACATATTTTTTTTTGCTCAAAATGGAAGATTTTTATTTACCCTTTATATAACAGATAGGAAGTAAATGAAAGTAAAAATGTAATCTGAGATGTAGTAAGTATGTTTATCTTGCTCACACCAACCTGGGCTACACCCTCAGTTGTTTCACTTTTATACATACACATGGTTAATATCACAAAGTTAGTAGACATTATTGGGTCTTATTTAAGGATAGATTACGTGCAAATTCACTCCGAAGACTTCAACGACCCACGAAATATGAGAAATTTTGTATAATAATATGGCGTTAAACATATATGTTGAAATTGAAAAAAAGTAATATAATACATGTTATTTTGTAAATATTAAGGTTTTTGCTCATTTTTTGCAATACTACTTACTTTTCTAAACATAGTATGATTCACTCTGGACAAAAACGCTATTCAAGATGTAATTGTGCACTTAGAGTTAAACTTTTGTAATAGTGTTTAATACTTTACTTTGAGTGTTGCATCATTTTCTTATGCGGTCTTTAAATGAATATGTTTTTGCGACAATGATTTGAGTGTGCCAATATAGACAAAGCCATGAGTAGTGGTGTTTCTTGAGTTGATGGTCACATTTGGTTTGACATACTGGTATCAAGTGGTTACCTGTTATTATGGAGAGGTGGAAGGGAAGTGACCAAAGACAGTCCGTCAGGTCGGCACATGGACGCTAGCGACTGACAGTGTTCACTGGTTCATCGATCTTACTCCGAGCGGCGACCACCAAGAAACACTTGCTGCTGCCATAGTGACCTGATGGGGACAACAAACAGGGCCAATCCAGCCTCTCGCTGTACTGTCTGCAAGTGCTTCAATAGATATTGAAATATAATTCAAAGTGTGCCTTAAGTCTGGGTAAAAAGTACACTTGAACATTGTTCTAAGACATAGACAAAATAAAAAAAACAATAGTAGAATCAGGAAATGACTGTTGTGCGAATATAAATTATTCATGGTACTATTCGTGAGCAACTATTCAACCTTCTGAATACTATATTGCATCCACTTAAAGATTAGCAATGTAACAGTTAGAATGCTTTTAAAAAGTTAAGTGATGGCCGAATAATCAATGTGAACCAAATTTGTTCTCACTTATTTATATAACATGTATGATTAAAATCTGTATGGTGATTTTCGACTAATTTCAGATATGTTGCATTTTTTTTCTTTTTGATAAGTTGTTTGGATCTATAATTAGTAAATAAAAAAATACGCTTTTTAAAGACTGATATATGACTGCATTTATATAATTGAAGGCAATCAACACTGTATATGATTAATTAATGAACGTTTCAATCATGCCTGAATCATATGAACTTTTGATTCATAATTCAATCATACAAACGTCTTTAGTCATGATACAATCATATGAATGATCATATCTTTCATTCGATATATGAACGTTTTAAGTAATGATATGAGCGTTTCTGGTTATGATTAATGATTAAATTATAAGAACATATCCACACATGACTCAATCATTTGAACGTTTTCAGTTAAAACTTCATCATATTAGCGCTTACAGCTATCATACAATCATATGAAAGTTTCTAGTCATGATACAATCATGTGAACGTTTCCAGTCATGATACAATCAGTTGAAATATTTTACTCGTGAACCAATCATATGAATCATATGACGTTTTCAATCATAATTCAATAATCTTTACGTTCAATCATATTCATCCTTGATTCAATCAGATGGACGTTTCAAGTCATGATACATTTAGTTGGATGTTTCCAATCCTGATCCAGTCGTATAATGTTTCTATTCATGATCCAATTATATTAACATTATCAGTCATGATTCAATCTTAACAACGTTTCAAGTTATGGTCAAAAGTATTATAAGTTTCCTGTCATGATCAAATTATATCAACGATTCTAGTCATGTGCAGATCGTAAGAAAGTTTCCAGTCCTGACTTAAACTAGTCAACACATTAAAACCCTAGCGTGACACTTGCAGTCAAGTTGCAATTCTGCCACTCTATCTTTACGCAATTCTCTTCCCATCCTTTTTCCAAAAGTATAAATTTGTCGGTCAAGCATCTCCTCATTTTAGTCTCAAACTATTCCTGATCAGATCTTCTTAGTTCTAGTCAAGACTCCCTGTATCATTGACCATTTGGTTGCACCCTGTTCTCTTCACTCCTCTCAGTTCCTTCACAGCACACTTTTTCCTATTTAGCATCGCCTAATATTACTTTCAACCATTTCCTCTTAAAACTCTTCAACTGCCAGTCAAGTACACTTTTGCCTGTTTAACTTTATCCCATTCTGGTTTCAAATGATTCCTTTTTAAGGCCTTTCAATTTCGGTCAATACGATTTTATCTATAAAAAAATAAGTGTATTGTGGAATTTCAGTTGAACAATTTCTGAATGTAGCTAAATTAAGTTTGATTTACTTGATTTATAAAGTACAAGTGATTAATTAAGTTAATTACGAGATTTTTTCATTTTTCTAGATGCTTTGTAACTATTGCAATTGAAAAGACTCTGTTTCTTTTTGAATCAAGGCTTAATTGATTGGTGACAAATTGCTTTTTTTTTTTAAGGACGTGACAGTTGACAGAGGACGTGTTGAAGGGCTCGTGTTGGGGAATGTAATGCTAGAGAGCAGGCGTCAAAGTGGCCGATTGAATAAAGGGCCGTGATTAGGAGGGCCTTATCTGTGTGCAGAGCCGGCTTTGAATACAGATGAGCCGCGCCCTCTTTCCTACCAGCCCATCATTACTGGACACTCTCTGCCCTATACATACATTTTTTTTTCATTACAACAACTCAATGAGCCAATTGACTAGGGGTACATTCTTTCTCTGTCGTATCTTTTAATTGAATCATGTTCCTTGTTATGTACTAAACCAAACATTCCTTGGTTAATAAGTTTGTAAATATTAGCTCAAAGTAGGTAAATCCAATTGATGAATACACAGAAATTATTTTTCAAGATGGTAAATCTATTCTAATGGTAAATACTATAGTTCACCTATAATACGGAATATTCGTGACTCTCGTCTTGGCCTTGAAATTATAATTTTTCTTTGGGAAATAGAAAATCTGGTGATAGATGCCTCTTGTATTTAGCTGATATCAATAACTGTTAAACAACCCTTCTCTATGAAATTCAAGTTTATATTTTAAATATGTTGTGAGACCAGTAGCTCAGTAAGGGAAAGGGGGGGGGGGGGGATTTTCAGAAGGGAGAAACGTAGAAAAACGTAGAAAAGCTAACAAAAATTTGAAAATTTAAACCAGCATTAGTTGTTAAAGTCTTATGTATGAAATACTGTTTTTAAACGAATTTTTTAACAGTAATATTTGTAAAATAACATCAATTTATTTTAAATTTTTCAAAACTACTTTTTTGAAGTGGTTGGAAACCGACCGATGGTCATTGCGTCTACAATGTGCTTGGTATCCCTTCCTCTTTTCTCCTGAAGACGGATTACAAGAAAATTTGAGTTTGTAACTGTGTTTCTTTTACTTTCTGTGCCACCTATTTTCAATTTTGAACTGTTATATATATATATATACCTTGGACAGTCTGGTCCAAGTTTTTGACCAGTTAAGATGTTAGTTCACTAACTATCTATTGTTACTTCATTTTATATAATGTAAATTTAATCATTTTTCTAATTAAAAAATTCTGACTTCTGCCTATGAAAAAGGTTTTAAATAAAACCGAAACGTCGGCATTGAGAGTTTGATTTTGATCCTGGAAAATTGACCGAATCCCGATTACATTATACACCTATATATATATATATATATATATTATATATATATATATATATATATATATATCAAAATCATTCAAAACAAAACGTATGGTGAGTTGATGTAACTTGTTCCTCGTGAAGTAAAAAGACTCTTAAGGGCTTTGGAAAAGTTATCCAAAAAATTAATAAAAAAAACAATAGACTCACATATATCTCACATATCTATATATAATAGATTTGTGAGATAATCACATATCACATAATCATATATATATATACGAAACTAATGTTTATCGGGACTCGGTTAGTTCTTCAGCTTCAAATTAATCTCTCATTGCCAACTTTTCGGTCTTTATTTAAATCTTTTTTCATAAGCAGAAGTATAAATTTTGAAACAGAAAAACTAAGTATTACATGACAAATTATTTTACAAAGAAAAATAGTATGTGGATTTTAACAAGTGTAGTCTGAATGACACGTGACTCTGAACTAATAACCAAGCTTGATTATTTCAGTTCAGTGTCACGTGTTCATTCAGACTACAGTTGTTGTAAAATCGACATACTATTTTTCTTTGTAAAATAATTTGTAATGTAATACTTAGTTTTTCTGTTTCAAAATTTATACTTCTGCCTATGAAAAAGGTTTTAAATAAAGACCGAAACGTTGGCAATGAGAGTTTGATTTGAACCTGAAGAACTGACCGAGTCCCGATAAACATTAGTTTCGTTTCTATTCCACAGTCGATACTTTTATCAATATATATATACATCAGATACTTTTTTGATGAAAATACGATCCGAAATGGACAAATACAGTTCAATGTATGTATATGCAGATATATTCAAACCACAACAAGAAATTAGAAGGAATACTAAGATCTTTAAGACCTTTTCCTCATTGCGAATTGTGGTTTGGTCATTGATTATTATTTCAATTGTTTATTCTGAAATCTTTATATATATATATGAGTGTGCATAAGAGGATATATTAGATACATCAACAATATATGTCTGTTTAGTGTATGACTAGTGTAGAAGTTTTTGATTCAGATCTCTTTATTGCTTGATATCAGAATAGCAGAATGATTCAATGTTTTATTCAATTTATCGGGGAGTTGATGAGAAAGCATGAAATCCTCTCTTCTAGAAGAATGGTCTGTCATTGTAGCCTCCCTGCCTAACGACCACATCTCAATCTAAATATCTTAAGTAATTTTATCAGATCTAATGCTCCAATATTACCTATACATGTTTCACTATTTTTTAAATTAATCCTTTCGAACTAATATTTTCCTTTTTCATAGTTCTCATTGACAAAATAGGTTGCTAGTTTTGTGCCCTTTACATCAGTTGCATCAGTTTGACTTTTGTGTTAAAAAATTGAAAGGATTAAAGGTTTACGTGTAAACCTGCAAAGTAGAACCATCCAACTGAGAATATGTAAAACTATAAAATCAAACAACCTGAACACTTTCAATTGCACTTCGGGAAAACTTAAATACTAGTGAATTGTACTTAAAGTCAAGGCAAGTTGTACAACGTGCCCTTTTTATTTGAATACAACAGTTAGTGTCTATCATTTGAATTTCATCTAGATGGGATCCTCAATTAATTGTATGAGGTTTGGTCTAAAAAATTGCTAAAAAACTCTGACCCTATCATCGGTTAACACAGTTGCTCGGAGGTACAGAGATTGACCTGAAACCGGGTAAGAACTATGGTGGAGAGGGGAATCGAAGGAAGGATTAGGATTTACAATCAGGCAAGTTTGACAGCCACGGCGTCCACATTGTTTCATTCCAGGAACAGGATTGGAAGGCTGAGGGAAATATGAGAGAAAATGCTTTTTAGATTGGCAGGTTTACGGTAGGAAATAGAAGGGGGGTGATTAAAGATGGAAGAAGTAGAAGTTTCCTTGTAGATGTTTCCTTCGTTTTTTATTTTATTGTAAAAAAATCCGCTGGACCGTTTCTTTTAATTGTATATATATATATATATATATATATATGAGTGTGCATGAGAGGATATATTAGATACATCAACAATATATGTCTGTTTAGTGTATGACTAGTGTAGAAGTTTTTGATTCAGATCTCTTTATTGCTTGATATCAGAATAGCAGAATGATTCAATGTTTTATTCAATTTATCGGGGAGTTGATGAGAAAGCATGAAATCCTCTCTTCTAGAAGAATGGTCTGTCATTGTAGCCTCCCTGCCTAACGACCACATCTCAATCTAAATGTCTTAAGTAATTTTATCAGATCTAATGCTTCAATATTACCTGTATACATGTTTCACTATTTTTTAAATTAATCCTTTCGAACTAATATTTTCCTTTTTCATAGTTCTCATTGACAAAATAGGTTGCTAGTTTTGTGCCCTTTTCTTCAGTTGCATCAGTTTGACTTTTGTGTTAAAAAATTGAAAGGATTATAAGGTTGTACGTGTAACAACCTGCAAAGTAGAACCATCCAACTGAGAATATAGTATAAAACTATAAAATCAAACAACCTGAACACTTCAATTGCACTTCGAAAACTTAACTACTAGTGAATTGTACTTAAAGTCAAGGCAAGTTGTACAACGTGCCCTTTTTATTTGAATACAACAGTTAGTGTCTATATCATTTGAATTTCATCTAGATGGGATCCTCAATTAATTGTATGAGGTTTGGTCTGAAAAAATTGCTAAAAAACTCTGACCCTATAATTCTTTTACGCTGGACTAAATCTCGACTAGATAGAATAGTGTAGAATATATGTCGTCCAGATAAGGTATTCTTGTTACTTTACTTCTGTTCTTTATTTAAGTTTACATTTATTTTGGTTTTAATTATCAATTTAAACATTTTTTTTAGAAAGAATTGGCTACTTTTATATCATTTATAAATATCACTATGGTATTAAAAATGGACTATATTAGAGTTAACAGTGTTGTCTTGGAGAGAAAAAGGTGGGAACTGTAACTGAATTAGATTTTTTTTTTCATTGAAGGTTGGTTTAAGGGTCTGCTAGAAAACTATACATCTGATACTATTCCCTCAAGGGACTTTTGTATCTCCCTATTGACTTTGCACTAGAAGGCAAACATTTTTGCCCTAACTTAGGTGTATTTAATGAAGGATCTTTGACAAGTGCCTGACATTGTACAGGCTTGAAGCCGACTGTTTAATATCCTCTCCTAGTGACGAGGTGCTCAGATGATTTCATTTATTACGTGAAAAAATTGATAGTTCTGAAATTGTGATAACCCAAAGGAATTGACCCATGGTCTTTTCACTTTGGAGGGTAGGCTGCAAGCCACTCAGCTATCCTGACCTCTTCTATTTACTAACTTACTATTACCGAAACCTTAATGTTGCCTCATAATAGAAATGATTTTGAACATGTAATATTACATTCACATTTTTTTTCCTGATTCGGGTAATCCCCCAAATCATGGAGTTTATTTATCACCTACTCACTTATATAGATTACTGGTAAATGATATTTGATTCATGTTATCTATAAACTCTTTTATCTTTTCTACCATTTGCTTCAGTAGCACTTTTGTTACAGCTCCATTCACAATGATACCCATGTTTTATAACTTTCTCACACTTTTTTTTTAAGTCATCTTCACAAGTATGTTGCTTGTAATTGGTTAAGGTAATATATTTGGTATTTTTTTTATATTTTGTTAGTTCTGAGTACAGGTATACCTTACCCAATGTCTTTAATTAGAACAGTTAACTTCAGTGGAATCAATTGGTCTCCAGGCTAGCCTAGGCCTTACCGAAAATAACCTCTTCTTTATTAATTTTTTATTTCATTAATCGTACAGTCTGTTATAGTGTGGTATTTACTCATGTTAGGAAAAGGATTAAGTCTCCACACAAAAAAGTTTATTACTATAAACTAAACAACGTGTTTCGAAGACTTGATGTTCTTCTTCAGCACATGCTCTGCTGGGGTGGTTATTCGTAAGGTGGAGTCCTTGCTTGGTCTCACCTCTCGAACCACCCCAGAAGAGCAGATGTAACCTGAAGAAGAACATTAAGTGTTCGAAACGCAATAATTTTTTTTGTGTGGAGACTTCATCCTTTTCCTAACATTAATTTTTTTTACTTTATTCATGAAAGTAATTTTCAATAGTGTAAGCCTAATAATAATCTACTTATCCTTACAAACGAATAAATTTTTCCTTTTAATACTGCATCGAACGGAAAATAAGGTTATGAATAGCTTACAATTTGATGTTCACCGTACATCGCTAATGCTTGTCTATGAATATTGTTTGCTATGACATATAACAAAAACATTCTTGGAGGTTAAACATAAATGCAAAAATTATTATTTTTGTAATTATATGGCTAGAAGAAAAAACATTGTAAATTTGCCGTGACTGTTCACAACACGGGCGTAAATGGTAGTGGATAGTCAACATTAATCTTTGATTCTGATTAAAGTCGGATAGGCTTGAACTGGTGGAGAGTTCCTTGAACTATATTCTTCTCTTTATCAAGAATGATATTATAAGGATACGCGATATAATAGTAAACAGCCAGCAAGATTTCGTTATGGACAAACATTCATTCTCCTGCAGCTACTAAGTAGTGTGATAAAAACCCTCCCGTGCTTGTAATTGTGATTCTTGACTATAATGGTATCTAGTAATATTATGATTCTAAATTGTAGCAGACAAACGTAAAGTTTAATATCTGACGTAAACTTTATTTTTATTTTTCCATATATTTCTTTTTTTAAACCGACGTATAATTGAGATCGTCTTAACTCGAAATGTCGTAGACCGAGGTATACTTGTAGATCAATAATGGAAACAAACATTTTTTTTTCTTTGATTCACAAACTAACAGGTTCTTCTCTAATATGACTTTTTTGTAATCAATAGGGTTCATCCAATTGACAAATACTGTATGATTGAAGACTTGAATACATTTAGGAAATCAGCTGTGTAGTACTTCATTTTGCCGCTAGGGGTACGATTTGTGCCCTTCACTACCAACCCTGCTGTCTATTTATTAAATTTAGCATTTAAATAATTTAGATGTTTTAATCTGTCCAGTCTATCGTTTCAAAATCCCAGAATACTCAATTAGTTTCTATAAATATTCCTTATTTATACTAAAATGAAAATTATTGAACTAATTACGAATAGAAACGATTGATTTTTTTCATAATTTGGAATTTACATTTGGGTGGACATTCGAATGAGCATAAAAAATATATGTTTTCGGGGAATATTTTTTCATGTTTTTCGAGTTGAAGTTTTAAAGGTAAAGTTCAGTACTATTTTATTGGATTTCAAACAAGTACTGTGCTTTCATATGTGCATATATATGCGACCATTTTCAGGTCATGCTAAGATTATTATAAACTCATGTAGATGCCACAGCTGAGGAATTAATATGCCTACGTATATATGTAGAAAGTTCAGATCATCGTTAGTTTTCATATCATTTTAACTTCCTCAAAAATCCGTCCAAGGTGGACCTAAACTCATATAAAGGCTAACGCTCAAGGATTTGTGGAATGAAATGATATTTAAATTAATAGATGCTAGAGTGTACTCAAGTCAAACAGTTTGAGGGCTACCATGGCATTCAATAGAATTTTCGGTCGTTCTCTCAAAACAGGATATGCTCATGTCTCTGGGGCTCGCATCCACAGTGAATACTAGTACTTTACCAGGGCTACCAATGGAATTTTGCTGCGTCCCTCAGCTGTCCGGGATAAATTCCCCTAAATTCAACTATTTATCCCTATAAAATTTAAAAATGAATTATATATGAATTAGTGAAATAAAACAAAGCTTTAAGTACTTATAAATAATATAATAAGGTAAAATAAAAAAAAACAAAGAAAATATTTTATTGATAAATGATAATTATTGACAATAGTACTAATCTGAGTCATCTGACATTACAACAGCCTCAAGGTTTACAAATTGTTGGTTTTCTTTCATACGTTTTAGATACAATGCACTAGTTTTTCCATTTTGTAGGTCTTCCACTAACTCTTTGCTGGGCTTCCAATTAGTACAATTGGAATTATTTTTTTTTTGGCTTGTTTGGCTAATATGCGTGCAGTCACAGTTTCTGATTTTAGTGAATTCGTATTTTTTGTTTTTATATTATTAACTTAGAAAATATGCGTTCAACACTGAGTGCCCGTGCCAAGTTATAAGTTATAACCCGCGCGTTTAAAGAAATAGTTTGTTAGGTAAGTGATTGTTTAGATAATTATTTTAAGCAACTATTTGTATTATAAAATTCATTCAAACATATACAAAGTATATATAGTGTATCTAGTTCCCCCCAGATTATTGAAAAATCGCCTATTCCCCTAGCGCATTCCCATTTCCCCCAAATCTAGGGGAAATCCCCCTGCTTTGGTAGCCCTGTACTTTACCAGTGTGAATATTGGACTTACCAGTATAGGACTTTACCAGTGGTGAGGGTTTGAGGTCATTATTGATGCTCTGTAGGCACTCTCCCTATAAGATACTGCTTCTCACACAGCGACTCCCTTCTACCACAAGGGAAGTTTACCCTTCCTGGTTGAGGAACCACAGCCATCACGAATCCGACATCAATGACGAGGCATGGGAAACCTCCCAAGAGGAACCACACTGGCCACCCTTTTGGTACCGACATTATTTTAACAGTTCTCGGGGTAGAACTCCAGGAGCTATGGTCCTCCTGAGCCTGTCCTGGCTATAGATAAAGCCAGTGACCACAAAGCCTTCCGCCCGTAACCTGTTGACCACTCTCTAAGAAAGCTGACAGATAGGCATATGAAAATCAGGGGGTCTGCTACCACTCGAGGAAAACTATCCATAGGACCCCTGTGACTTCATGAGAGCAATTGATTTGACACCCAAGGCAATGCATTTCTAGATTGGCGCCATTTTTACATATCCTAAATATTTAAATTAATGAAAATAATATTTAGGTTCATTTACATTTTAACATAAACAAAAATCCCACATCATTGTGGATTTTCATTTACTATATACCCTGCTCAAAATGCCACCCTCTGGCTTATGATGAATATTAAAAACCATCCCTCCAACCACATTCTCTCTTACATCATTAACATAGGTTCTTATCTAACAAAACTTTACCCATCAGTAAAAGCCACAAATTCACAAGTATTACATTATTGAAAACTTATTTTAAATTTCAAAAATTTATTGAACAATTGACTACGAAATGAATACATTTATAGCAGACAAACGTGGTTTTGAAAACACAAAAAAAAAATACCTAAATAAATAGAAACTACAAAAAAATAACGAAACATGTTAATCATTTTATATCTATTAAAAATATGGTAAATAGAAGGTAAAATTACGAAATAAAATATTAACAGAATGCTATATTCTTTACAATATTTACATAAATTTATTTCATACATTTATTAAACATTTTAACAATATGCAAACTTCAGTTCACAGAGGTCAAACAAATGTACAGACATTCACACACAGAAAAACATGAAGGTGTAACTGTCAAATAGAATCCTTTAAAACCATACTATTTACATGTTATAATCAGCAGATTTAATTTATAAAAAAATAAATACAAAATGTTCTTTATTTGTTTTTTTTTAAAGATATGATATAAATTTTAAACTATTTTTTTTTTCAAAATAAATAAAGCATTTTCTATTTCCATTATTTAATATACATTTCTCTTTTATTAAATTTAAACAAAAACACAAGATTTATAAACAATTAGTACATACATACAATATAATATTAGAAACAGTTGTTTGTCTATATTTTTTTTTTACAAGGCATTACTTGACTTGTTATACAAACATTGTGTTATCATTTAATTTGATGTAAATAACAAGGATGATTACACTGTTCAACAATCAGTGGGCTATTTATAGATATATACTGTACAGTCATAAAAAAGTGCTTTGTAGACTTTGTTAGAAACCCTTAAAATTATTAAAAAAAAAGTACGATAAATGTATATATATATATATAAAATAAATTCAAAACGAAGGAAACACAGAAAGACACAGACATAACTCACATCAATATTTTGACCATCGTCGTCATAAGGAGGTGCGAAGAGCGAAGAGTCCCGCAGGAAGGCAGGGCGGTGGCTCACCTGCGGGACGCTCTTCACACCTCCTGATGACGACGATGGTCAAAATATCGATGTGAGTTATGTCTGTGTCTTTCTGTGTGTTTCCTTGGTTTTGAATTTATTTTATTTAAAAAAGTCCGCTGGACCGTTTCTTTTAATTTTATATATATATGACGAGGACATCAAAATATAGTAGTGAGTTCAGAGATTTCCTTTCTATGTGTTCTTTTTAAATTCTAGTTTATATATATATATATATATATATATATATATATATATATATATATATATATATAAATGATCAAACCACAATAAGAAATGGGAAAACATGACTATGATCTTTCAACCGTAACAAAGGGTTTTCATCAGAGTCAAAAACTCAACTGAAACACTAGATGCAGAAAACATCTGGTGAGGGATTGAGAAGAGTGAGAGTGAAGAGTGCTATTTTAAAAGGGTGAAAGCGCAGGAAATTACTAATATCCAGAATGGGATGTTTGCTTTGTAAAACTTAGATATAAAGATTTCACATAAACACGTGAAATTACAATCAATTATCAAACCACAATATGAAATGGGATAACAAGACTAAGATCTTTCAACTGTAACAAGCGGTCGGTCTTCGACAACTCTGACAAAAACCGCTTGTTACGGTTGAAAGATCTTAGACTTGTTTTCCCATTTCATATTGTGGTTTGATCATATATATGTATATATGCATTTAGAAACTTTGTCTGATTCCACTTGCTTTAATTTCGTCGAATATTTTTCCAAATTTCGAAATCTTTTCTTCATTTCTGGGTTCAACTTAAAAATTAAATCACCATATTTCGACATTTGGAAAAATATTCGACTAAGCTAAATCAAGTCGAATCAGACATAAAGTTTTTAAATGCATGTATTCAAGAAGGACTGCTCCCAACTTTTACTAATATATATATATATATAAAAAGATTTCACATAAACACGTGAAACAACAATCAATGATCAAACCACAATAAGAAATGGGAAAACAAGACTAAGATCTTTCAACCGTAACAAGCGGTCTTCGTCAGAGTCAAAAACCCAACTGAACACTAGATGCAGAAAACATCTGGTGAGGAGTTGAGAAGAGTGGGAAGGAAGAGTGGTATTTTAAAAGGGTGAAAGCACAGGAAAGGACTAATGTCCAGAAAGGGATGTTTGGGGAAACAAAGGAGTACTTTTTCTTACTGTACTCCTTTGTTTCCCCAAACATCCTTTTCTGGACATTAGTCCTTTCCTGTGCTTTCACCCTTTTAAAATACCACTCTTCCCTCCCACTCTTCTCAACTCCTCACCAGATGTTTTCTGCATCTAGTGTTCAGTTGGGTTTTTGACTCTGACGAAGACCACTTGTTACGGTTGAAAGATCTTAGTCTTGTTTTCCCATTTCTTATTGTGGTTTGATCATTGATATATATATATATATATATATATATATATATATAGGGAATATGGGAACACACTTACAGTCTCTAGTGACGGTTTTTTTGAATTCTGATGACATTTAAACCGAAAATTAGGGACCGTAAGTTTGTTTTTCTGCTTACTGTGTACCTATAGTTTACTTTGAATGTTTGTTGTCCTTTGTGGATCGATTTAACGATATCAACAATTTCACAGTGAAGACATGAAATAAAAATCAACGTCTAATCTACAGTAATAAATACAGGAATGTTGAATAAGTTCTTTTAACAAAAAGAAGATCTCTTCTTCAGAGTCTCTCTCATACTGAAAAAAATGATATATGGTATCTGGTGCAGTATTGAGGAAGGCAAGACAGCTATTTCTTCTGTCTCTTCCCTCATCCTGTCTGGATACTATTCCAGATGTCCTATATCATTTCTTTCAATATGAGTGAAACTCTGACGAAGGAAGACTATTTGTTTTCATCCAAAGATCTTGGACACATTTCTCAATTTCTTACTATGGTTTACTTGTTAATATATATAACTAGATATCAATACATTCTCATTAACCATTTAAATTAAACAATTTACAATACATTTAAAATTAAAACGAATTTGATTAACATCAATTTTGTTCAAAATGAAAATGGTCCAATTAAAACACTAAACAATTCTATTAATATTAGGCTGTCATATATTTTTTAAACATTTGACTTGTTAAAAGTACAATGTTTTGAGGATTACATTCACTCTGATTAATTGTTCTTTTTTTTTTAAAAAAAAAAATAAATTAATTTTTATTTTAATATCAAATCTTCTTTCAAACTTTAATGCCATTGTTTTAGTTATCAATGGAAATTAATTATATGAGTCATGGTATTCTTAATGGATAATAAGTGGAATAGCCTGGAAAAAGGTATACAGTTGTCCAAATGTTCTTGTGAATTGCATTTATAATATATTTTGTAAGCCTGGATTTATATTGTATTATTCTTCATTTATTACTTCATTTGTTTAATTTCATTTAATTTTCAAAGAACGCCGTCTGTTTTACTGCTTTCCAGTATTTCTTATATTAAAATTAAATTTTATTTAATGACATTTAAATTAACATCAATTATTTAGGAAAAAGAAGATATAGTTCATGTCTGTTTTCTCCCTTTCTCTAATGTAAAGCAGACCACTTTACTATAGCAGAAAAAAAAAAAACTTAATTTTTTTTCTTCATCAGGACAAAAATTTCAAAACATTATAAATATTACCAACAGCACCAGATAGCGCTTTAGTTACGCATACTTGTTCGTTCATTCAGAATCCACTAGATGGCAGTAGTCGGTGATATACAATTACTTGCTTAATAAATATAAATTTAACTTGCTATTTAACAAAAGAAATTATTTAATTTATGAATATAATACGTAAATAATCTTTATATGCAAAACAAATTAGAAAAAACATTAGTTATTTAAAAATAGAAATATAATAAGAAAAAGCTAGTTTGTTGTTTATCTCTTAAAGGTGTAGAAAGAATATTGATTGAAAACTTTATATATATATATATATATATATATATGTGAGATTAAATTTTCTGCCTACTTTTGTCTTTATCAGTTTTCTGGATTTAATCAGAAAATTTAATCTCACATGAATAGATGAAAGACTGTTCCCCAAATATACGAATTTCAATATATATATATATATATATATATATATATAAATATATAAATATATAATATATATATATAGGTGTGTTCTCTAATCGGGGTTCGGTCAATTTTCCAGGATAAAAAATCAAACTCTCGTTGCCAACGTTTCGGTTTTATTTAAAACCTTTTTCATAGGCAGAAGTAAGAATTTTTTAACTAAGAAAATGAAATTTACATTATTTAAAGAAACAACAATGTTAGTCGGACAAAACCTTCGACTAGACTGAATCTGTTATATATATATATATAGAAATTAAGACGTAAGAAGAAGTTGCATTAGCCAAAAACTCCTTTTCCATTAAAAAAAAGAACAACATATTTTTGCTGGAAATTATGACAAATCACTAAAATAATACTTAAGGTTTATACTAGTGCCTTTTGGCGTTTTGTAGGTACGGTGAAATATTTCCGTCATTTTATGAAATCCTACGAGCCGGCCCTATTAGTATAAATAAGGGAAAAACAAATGTTACAAAGAAATAGATATGTATTTTTACCTACTTTAGAACTATTATATGGCTTTTTTCATTTTTTTTTTCTGTAATAATATTTAAATAAGATATTCATAAATAATTTTAAATAATTGCCGCTATTCTTTCAAAATTGTGTAGTTTAAATATTTTTTTATAATAAATAAATATCCTATATGAAATGTTCATAACATTGTTATTCTCTTTTTATTAGGACTGGTTGAGTTCAAAGTTCAATTCGAATACATTAAATTCAATACAGGATTGAAAAGATAAAATTTGAAAATATTAGTCAAATATATATAGTCTAGCAATATAGACCAATTAATAAAGGAGAAAATCAAATATTTTAACTAGTACAATAATTCTACACGGTCAGGCAAAATGATCTGACACATTTTTAGGTTAAATAAAAGGCACATAAAGTCAATGAAAAATAAAGTGTTTTTATTTTCGAAAAGTTCATATAATGCCTATTATCAATTATCAACAATGTTGATAATAGATGTTTCCACATTCCATATATTTTATTTTATGACTAGAATTTTATCAACTCAATTTCTTTTAATTAAATTAATTGAACTTTGGGATTTTAGGTTTTTTTTTCTTCTATTATAAATGTAGCAAAGATTGAATCGAATCAACGCAAAAAAAAATAATTGAAAACTTCTCAGTACTTTTCTATTATTTTATAGTCATTCAACAAGCTTTTTCTTTATTTTAATTTGGCAGAAAAACAATGTTTTTAAAATGATAGATGACTGCAACAAAGTAATATTTTTTATACCTATAACCAAATTATTCTCATGAAACATAAATAACCAATAGCACACTTTCCAAGGTAAAAGTAATTTGAAATAGATGTGTACTTAGAATGAACAACCCTGATTGTAAAATAACCTGTTGTATGTATGTGTTGTTCTCAATAATTTAGTTCTCTATGAAGGGTGTAGATTGTTCTGGTAGATGTATTACAGTTCTTACTCTAATTTTAGCCCTGAAGATGATGTACAAATACATCGAAATGGTGGCCTAGGAAGGAGTTTATTTTCTTTCATATGACCTAGCCCTCAATAACAAAACCTACGTAATACAATAGAATAGAAGAGGTCAAGAACAATTTTTTGAGAATATATATATATTATCAAACCACAATATGAAATGAGAAAACAAGACTACGATCTTTCAACCTCAGTTGGGTTTTTGACTCTGACAAAGACCGCTTGTTATGGTTGAAAGATCTAAGTCTTGTTTTCCCATTTCATATTGTGATGTGATTATTGATTGTTACCTCACGTGTTTATGTGAAATCTTTACACATATCGTTGTGTGTTGTTTCCATGTCTTTTTTTCTTGTAATCGTTTGATATATAGTAGATTTAACAATGTTGCAGGTAGAATGTCGAATAATTTCATATTAACATAATATTATGAATAGCGAAATAACGTTTGTACATTTCTTTGTCTCATTGTATACCGATGGTGAAAACCTGAGAAATGGCTAATAATGTGTTGCACATCTGTGAAAAAAATAAATATTAATTACAACTGCGAATTTCGACTGTACTCGTAATTATATTACATAATAATACCTGATCATATAAATTGTAAGAACAGTGCATAATAAATATTGAATATAACAATCATTAAAAAGTAAATGTCATATAGAAGTATATAAAAAGATTACACAATAAACATGTGAACAAATTAATTTCGAAACCATATCATTGTTTTTACAGAGTGCAGCAGGTAAATCCGGACAAAATAAACTTTGTTTTAACTTATATTTTTATTAACACAAAGTACAAATGTAATAGAATATGTTTTTAGTTAATATTCGTGTGACCTTTTAAGAGTACAATTACTCAGTATGACCACTGTTGGTCTCAATTACCTCCTCCATGCTTATCCTGTGTCTCCTGTACGCTTTCTGTAACACAGCGCTGTCCGTGTTGGCGAATGATGCTTTGATAACAGCTTAGCGATTAGCAATGATGCTTGACGCGACAATAGAATGCCGTGACATGTTGGTAACCCGTTCAACAACGCTCCAAACATAGTATGCGAAGGGTTCAAATCCAGCTGCAGTTACCATCCATAGTAGTACAATGTCCTTGTAGTAGCAATCCACTTTGTTCTGCCAGATTCAGACAGTATCTGTCACACTTGTATTGCGTACGACTTGTACATAGGTCCTCCTCTGCAAACCAACGCCTTGTTCGCTCGCTGAAACCCACCACCCATTGGTGCTGGCACCAATTTCAACAATGATTATCCAGGGTCCTCCGAAAACAGCTACTGAGCCCTTACCACAACCGCTAGAATTCGTTCCTTCGAATGGAAACTGCACGCCGGGTTAGCAGAACCTTCCTTGCAATTCTCCAAAGCATTGTATTTCGTTACATCATAAACAGCAGATCTCGAGTACCGGAACAATCGAATGATTTCAGTCGCTGATCGCCCAGCGAAAAGTCTTTCAACAATGGCGGCTCCTTGATTGTACTCCGTACTTGCACGTAGCATCTCGACTACGACACTCATAAGTTATGACTGTTTACTAGACGCCCATGGCAATGTATCGCAAGTACCGCAATCACTCCATTTGATAGAACTACGATATGGCGGGAAATTCAAATTAATATTTGTCCGGACTTAACTACCGCACCCTGTATACCTGTAAGTTGGGAAAACGATCAGGAACGGACTGCAATCGTTTTAAGTTGGTAGAATAGTACTTATAAAACGAGAAAGAAATAACTCCAGTCTCCAATGTCAATGCACGAAGCATCAATGGCAGAAACCTAGCGTCGCATGTTTGATCACTCTCTCCCTGCCTCTCTCTTTACTTTCCTGAAAACCTAAGATTTGGTTTATTAAACAAAATTTAAACTATACACACAGTTTATATTTTATAATATATATTATATATATATATATATATACAAAACGCAATAAGAAATGGGAAACGACTACTATTAGTAACGAATACAATTGGAAAAAAGACAAAGATCTTTCAGCTGTAACATGAGGTCTTCGTCAGAGTCAAAACACAAAACCCATTTCAGTTATATATATACAGATTTCACATAAACACGTGAAACAACAATCAATGATCAAACCACAATAAGAAATGGGAAAACAAGATTAAGTTCTTTCAACCGTAACAAGCGGTCACGCCAAAATCTTAGTCTTGTTTTCCCATTTCATATTGTGGTTTGATTATTGGTATATATATATATATATAATATATATATATATATATATAAACTTAACACATGCAAGGGATTACAAAAACAATCATATTTTGACTATGCTTTCATCAGATAGAAAGATGTGAGTTGAAATATAGTTGTGAGTTTTTGTAGTTTCTTTTATATTTCTCTTTTTGTCACTTTCTTCTAAGTTTCTTTCAACATTAGAAAAGTGAAATATCAATTCCTTGTAATCTAACCATTTTATGGAATGATCGTATAAATTAACATGTTGATTCAAAGCATTCGACTGTTCTTGTCTCCTAATAGAATATTTATGTTACTTCACGCTAGTATAAACTATTTCCCGTTTATCTAACATATGAGAAATCGCTTAATCTACAAACATTCTTATAGAAACAACCTTTATTTTCTTCCCTTGCACAATTATTGACAAATCTGTTTAATTATTTACCACCACATAGTTATTTTCCTTTTTTTTTGGTGGTATATTATACAGCAGGTTTGACATATACAAATAGATTTGAAGGAGTGAACGTTATAATTTCAATAAAAGTTCCAAAATTAAGTGATGCACATAATGGTACAACACACACATACACATACACGTGCACACACACACACACACACACACACACACACACACACACACACACACACACACACAGACAGACATGTACACAGACATAAAGTGGTATTAACACCAAAAATATGAAACAATTTGAGAGGCTCTAAACATTGATGTGGTTCAATATTTTTATTTGTTTTCTCATATTTGATATTTTTCATTCCTGGAAAACCAAAAGAAAGTAAAATATACTGGGATTAGTACAGGTATATTCTTAGTTTTCTCATTTTATTTGAGTACTTTAGTTTTATAATTACTGATATATAATAATCTCTGAATGTCTAGGACTAACTTGGTTGCTTTTATTATTCCAAATATTGATCAAGTTTTTTTTTAAGAAAGCGAACTAGGTTCCTGATTAATTTATCACTAACAACATGAAATATTGATAGTAAAACTAAATATAAACATTAATAAATGGTTTATCTTTTCAAAAGGTTGTCAATACAGATGGAATGTTTAGTGAACTGATATAGCCCCCTCCCCCCTCACCAATCTCCCTCGGCGAGCACATCTCCTGTCTTCTCCCTACTACACCAAACTGTCAATGCCTCTTTTCCAACATCATACTATGAAATAAAAATTTCAATCTCAAAGACTTTATGCAGGTCTTGAATAAAATGAAATATTTTACACATAATCATAACAAAGCAAGTAACTGAAATTTAAAAACAAAATTAAATATTAGTTTTTGTTTCAGGTAACTGTTGGAGAAGAAGCCTTTTTGATAAGGATTTTTCCTCAAAGTAAGCATAATTATTTTCCAGTATATTATAGAAATATATAGTTTAATGAGGAGATTCCTTATTTTGATTATAGATTTACGTAATTTTAGTTGCAACTGTTCTGTTCAGTACATACGATTTTACAATGAACACGTGAAATAAAAATGAAGTTCTAAACCACAGTAAAAAATTAGAAAAAAGACTAAGATGTTCCAATCGTAATAAGTGGTATTCGTCAGAGTCAGAACTGATACTGTTTCTATATCTGTATTGTATCAGTACCAATTTTGACTCTGACGAAGAATGCTTATTACGGTTGAAAGATTTTAGTCTTTTTTCTGATTTCTTACTAAGGTTTAGACGTTGATGCATACCTTTGTGTTTATCTGTATACAATCTTCAGTTTATAAAATCTACTTTAACTAGCCTGATAATAGTTCAGGGCTGTAAATCTTCATAAGCCCGCTTCAAAACAAGCTATTTCTGTATCGTTTCACTTATAACATTTCATAGTCCTATTCCTATCATGTCCCTTACCTGTACCCGCAATACCAGAGCTGTCAATAATTTGGTTCATTCAAAATCTTCCAATCTTCAATTGTAAAATTAATTTGATATTTATCAGCCTTCTTGTATTAAGAAATGAATTCTCATATGTCTACAGCCAGAATGTTTAGACAAATTAAAGGATAATGATTAACTAAATCATAAAGGAATTGGTAAAGCAGGAATACACTCCACTTCTATTGGTTAGAAGATTTCTTAAATAAAGGTAAATCGAATAAGTGCAAACAAATCCGGTAATTCCTGGATCTCTTCCAATCAGAAAAGCCTTTCTCTACTACCATACCATAAAGCTTATCATCCTCATTTTATCTTTCTCATTATTCACTGCTACCCCCCTACCCTTCTGACATGGAGACATGTTTATGCAAGTGTATCAGTCAGTCATGCTTCGGTATCCCCAATACACACAACTACTGTCTTCTATCCGGAAACAGTACAATGTCTAACAGGTGTCTTACCAATCATAGTATTATTTTCTCTCGCAAACATTTCCTCCCACATATGCTAGCCATTTTTTACGGTCCTGCTGATCCAAACCTATGATGATACAGTGGTTGCCTTATCTGATATATACTCAAATCGCCATCTTATACTGCCCCTTGGGGGCCAGGCTAGCTCAGTGGTTGCGTGCTCGCCTCTGAACTGATAGAACCGGGGTTCGATCCCCACCTGGCCCTCGATTTATTCACGCGGGAGGTGAATAAATCTGAGCGCGTCGTCCCTCGGAGAAGGATGTTAAACCGTCGGCCCCGAGCCTGTACGATGTCAGGTACTCGTTAAAGATCCCTACTCTAAATACATTTGACTTAGGCAAAATTTAGTACTCCCACTGTAGAATCAATCTTCATTGTGTGGTATCACAAAGGGCCAATGCTCGGCCTACAGTGTTCCCTTGTGGAACTGCCACTGCAACCTAACCTAACCTATACTGTCCCTTCTCTATTCTACAACACTAACTATGCCGTTTTTGTTTTAATAGTTTACAATTTACAGCTTCAGGTTTCCACCAAGCTTACCCTCTCTATAAACTACCTTAGAGCTGCGTTAATAACTCAAAATTTACCCGTTGCCTTCTAGGAGCATTAACAAAGGAGGCCAGGTTAGCTCAGGGGTAAGGTCCTTGCCTTTGAACTTGGTCCGAGGTTCAATACCCACTCTGACCCTCGATTTATTCACGTAGGAGGTAAATAAATCTGTACCCGACTTCCCTCGGAGAGGGCGGTAATCCGTCGGTATCAAGCTGTATGATGTCAGGTACTTGATAAAGAGCCCTTCTCTAAATATATTTGAGTTGTTCTCCTGATTCGATCAAGGACCTTGTCTATAAGGGGTCGTTCGTTCAGCAATGACTTATGGATGTTCTATCTGGTTTAGAGCTGCACCAACGTAGAATGCTTGAATCCAGATCGTTCAAAATAAGTGTGCCCGCCTTATAGTCACGGCTCCTTGGTACTCCCGAAATGTGGATATTCACCATGATTTGAAAATGGAATTCTAGATAGTTACATCACCCGACTTACTACTAATGAAGACTACAAACTACCTACCCATCCAAACTTCCTTGTGCATACTCTCAATCCTGCCACCAACCTTCTCATTGAACAATTGCTTCATCCACTGACTATTTTGTTCAACTGATGTCTAAAACCATTGAAAACTATGACCAACAAGACCACATGACTGCGAATACGACGTCATTTATACAGAGGAACTTAATATCCATCATGAGTAGAAAACTTTTGGTCTGGAACTGCTAGTTACGACGTACATTACAGTGCGCGGATATGATATATTCGTTGGTCGTACCCTGACATGGTTATGTAGTTTAAAAACCAATTTATAAAATTTCATTTAATTCATATCTACCTCTTAATAGACTATAATGAGAAATTAAAAGTAAAACATATTCTGAGTATAATAGATATCTGTGACTGTTGTTCTTCATAGTTCAATGCAGCGAGTTTACTACATTTAAACAACTTACTATTTTACTCAGAACTTGTTAAATAGAAGAAGCAGTTTTATTTGTAAATTTCTTTTTTATATGCAGGTTTTGTATTTTACAGTATGAAAACATTGAGGATGCACAAGAATCCTCATACCTTTAAGATATTTAAAATGCAATAATTTGATCATAAAAAAGTGAAGAGATTTATTCTACTTAGTTGAGCTGAATTTTAAAAGACATCTTAAAAAAATCATGATATTAGATGTTTTATATTCGAGGATATAAAGGATAATGTCAACTTTGCTGGATGACACAAAGAAACGTGAAATTAATTAACTAAAAGTCACAATTACTTAAAAGAAAAAAATAGTATAAGAAAATGTGTGTAATAATCTAAATGGAAACAAGGAGGCAAGAAGTGAATGTTAACGATTGGACTATTTAGCTAATTTGCTGCCATGTAAACTCTTCATCAACTGCTTCGATTTCAATTGTCTATATTAAATTAAATCCGACCCAGCTCTACAGGAGTCAACAAAACTGATCAGCCATTATTACTGAACTTAGAGGCTTTGTATTTACCAATGGTATGAATTACGAACAAATTAAACACAATCAGAAGTTACAGCTATAAATAAGATATCTCCGTCACTGACAGGGATAATCAATATCTCAACAAATAGTACAAAAAATCTAGATTTATACATTTGCATTTTCTTTTTTGTTATGATTTCAAAAGATTGTTCGTGGATAAATGAAATAGGAAGTGTGAACAAAAAGTAAGTTGAATTTTTGAATTTCTCACACTCTGTACACTTTAATTTAAAAATTTATTTGTTGTGTTGGCTCACTCGTCATGATATGTTTACAGTTTTGACTTTATAGCGTGTGTTCTTTTTATGTCAGGGGCTGGACAAGATAAGATGCGTGTTTTTTTGTGCTGTTAAAAATAATGCAACAGAGAGTTTATATTCATTTTTGTATAAGATGTTCAAAAATGTTCAAAAACGTTTGAAATAGTAACAATGGAGTACGATGAGACAATTTAAACAAAAACATTGTTCATAAGGTTTATTATTTATCCCAAAGATAATTATATTTTTAACAGCAAAAACCGCCGATCACGCTATACGAGTCTAAATTTTGCCACTGACAAAAAAACAACTCATGCACTATATAATTAAAACTGTGAACATATGACCATGAGGTGTGTTCCAAGACAACGAAGAAAAATTTAAAACTTGAGTGTACAGAGCAAGCGAAATTAAAAAAGTGTCCTTTCTTTTTGATTACACTTCACATGGCGAATAAACGTGTAAAATCGAATTTTTCATCGGGTTATTTTTTCTCTAAAAGAGTATATTCAGACAATATTATAAACTAATTGCTTAACTACATAAATTTTCTTTATACAAGTAGCTTTTATCCTTAATTTTATCGTTTTTATGGTTTTGTAGTTTTAAAAACATAAGTTAGTATGTTATCAAAGTTTATTTAAAAACATATTTTTTGATATTCAAATAACGATAATTGGCTCATTATGTGCATACAACGTTTAACATGGTTTTGAAAAAATCGCTCAACATTATTGAACCTTTTTGTTTGTTTGCCACATAGGCTTGTTATACTAACAAAAGAAAACAGTTACTCTACCACATATGGTTTTTTTTGTTTAAACAGATCTCTCCTAGCGGGTGATAATATCAGCCCTATACTGGCTTTTTGTTTGATGGGTGATTCTACAAATTCTACATTGGGAGTCCTAAATTTTGCCCAACTCAAGTACATTTCGAGTAGGGATCTTTAACGAGTACCTGACATCGTACAGGCTCCGAACCGACCGATTAACGTCATCTCCGAGGGACGACGTACCCAGATTTATTCACTTCTCGCGTTACTATGCCAAGTAGGGATCGAATCTCGGACTACCAACCCAGAGTAACACATATGCTAGAAACGGTTACTCTATTTTATGGACACGATTTTCTTACTATATGAATACAATTACCCTGATACATATGGTTGGTGATCAAATACATACATCTTTGTTTAAATCAATTAAGAATGGCAATTTCTTATCAATATTAAGAATTTTACTAGAGGAGTGGAATTTCGTTGTACATAGTTTCATCAATTTACTACAACATATTTCAGCATATTTTGTATGTATCGAACCATAGACCATGTGGTTTCATTGATTCTTAAAAAGGCCTAATAGTGATGACCTGACATATGATTATAATAATTATTATGGGTCTATAATTTAAATTTCTCAATATATAATTAAAGTAGGATTTTAAAGATATAAAGTTAATAATGCTTGAAGAACCCCAATATGTCTCTGCATAATTATGTTATTGGATTTTTACATAATATCTTTTTTTTTTCATTTTAACAAGCATTCTATTAATGTCTTTGAAGTATGAATGGATTGTAGTTATCCGATTTAACTGCATTAGTTATTGTGAAATGATAGAACTAGTAAAATTCCATGCTTGATAGTGTATTTGCGATTCTGTTTGCATTTCCCAAATATAGGCTATGACATCCTGGTAATAGAAAAAGCAAGAAATCATGGGGGTTTTGAAATCATTACGAGGCCAGGCCACTGCTGAGTTGTGAAGTGTGAGAATATGCACAGTGAATAGAAGATGTTTCCTTTGTTACACATCCCACTGAATACCTCTTTCCTTAGATTACTCTCCAATTCAAGTCTCTCCATACTATAATTAATAATTTACCTTTTATCCAGAAAGCATAATGCGGAGGTGTTTCTAAATGGAATATATATTCTGCAAAGCAATACAAATCCTAAAACACATCCTTGCTTTCAAATTACAATGAAATGTATATCACAAAAAGATTTCACATAAATACGTGAAATAACAATCAATGATCAAACCACAATACTTTTCCTGCACTTTCATCCTTTTAAAATACCACTCTTTTCAACCCCTCACCAGATTTTTTTCTGCATCTAGTGTTTCAGTTGGGTTTTTGACTCTGACGGAGACCACTTGTTACGGTTGAAAGACCTTAGTCTTGTTTTCCCATTCCATATTGTGGTTGATCATTTATACGTATACGATAAGTGCTCTTTCCTATTATTTATTAGAAAGAAAGGGTGTGTGTGTGTGTGTATGTGTGTGTGTGGTTGTGTGTGTGTGTGTGTGTGTGTGCGTGTGCGCGTGCGGGATGGAGATGGAGAAAGTGAAAGAGGGATAACAGTGGCGTAACAATTATTTTTACGACCCAGGAATGTCATAAAATTTGCCCCCTTCCCCCCTCAAGCCGTTGATAATACGATAATCTTCAAAATACACAGAAGTCATCAAAGAAAACCAAAGATTTTTCAAAACAAAAACGCATATTTGAAATAAAAAAAAAATTGTTGAATTAAATTAACTAGATAACCAAACAAATATAATAAACTTTTAATTTATTTAAAAAAGTAGTTTTTGAAAATTTAAAATAAATTTTTTTTTAATTTACAAATATTTTTAATACAAAATCTCTGCTCCATTATTTTCAACAGCAAAAATTGCGGACCACGCAAACACGCGTCTAACCTCGTCTAGCTTCTTACATAAAAATACCACATGCTAAATAGTCAAAACTGTGAACATATAATCGTAAGAAGTGTAACAACAGAATAAAAAAAATTGAAATTAGTGTGTACAGTGTGCGCGAAACTCAAAAAGTTACCTTAGTTTTTGATCACACTTATTTCTATACCTTCCTACCCTCCTTAGTTGTTGTATAAGTAAAAAATGGTACCGTTATTTTTTTCCTATGGTTATTAAACATACTTTTCTTTAACAAACACTTTCAACCAAATGTTTATTACCTGTTATTTCTTAACGAAATTTTATAATCTTAATTTTCACTTACAATCTATTAATATTGTGAAAGTGTTAAAAGAAAAAAAATATTAAACTACTTGAATTTTAGCAGTGAACTATATCGTCTCAGGCAAAAGGATTACTGTATTAGGAATTTTAAAGTTCAGAAGTTACTGAAACTTTATAGTTACTTATTTAATAAATATTTTTTTCACTTTTAACCGTCAATGATCGCCACAAAGTTGTTAGTTGATAGATTATAACTGAGGTGCACACTTGTTGAGTAACAGGGATCTAGTATATTGAGTAAACACGGGAGATGGGAATAGTTTGAGGGGTAGAGAGAGGGAGAAAGTGTGTAAACTGGATTGAATCAACAAGAGATAGGAATGAAATTTGAAATGAAAATATATTCAAATACTAACGACAAACTCTATTACTTGGGTGGAACCCCATTATTTTCATATGTTTATCATTAACTCACCAACATTCAAATAGTATTCCGTATTGACAAAATCAACAACTAACCAAATTAACAGGAGCAAATTTAAAGCATATTTTGAACACCAATCTATAATTCCTCATCCTACCCCCCTAGAACGAACTGTGGATATAAACAGTAGATATTTATTATTTCTCCAAAGAATTGTGTCCTTTTAATAACAATTCGTAATTGTTATTGAGAAATAAATGGCTATTATTAATATTATTGACTGACTGAGCAGGCTTCCTAAATTGCCTTATAGATTTAGGACTACCTGTTTTTCACAGCGTGTTCTTAAGAACTTGATCGTCCTCATCCGAAGAGGGAAGCGCCCAATACCCTGGGATCAGGGCTGGAACAAATATAGACTCCATAGGGGCGTCACTGTGCGGAGGCATGCTACATGGGAAACGACTCATATAGAGTGATTACAAATCTCTCGTTGGCTCAACGCCACCTGAAAACGTAGTTAGGAGAGACTCTAAGGCTCTCGCTCTCGATGGGGTGTATCTAATCGTTCACTCGGTGAATTTGATCGCCAAGAGCCAGAACTAACAGACAAGTACCAGTTGTTCACACCAATCAGGTTTGAGATCTCCAGCTCCCCTGGATGCTAAGCAGGCATCCTCCCGAGAAGTTATTGCTTCTCACACAGCAACCACAAGAGTCTACCCAACCTGTATGAGAACCAACAGCCACAACGAGTTCAAACTCAGTTGGCGGTATGGAAAGAGAGCTTCTCAATGGGCCCCCGCCACCCGCAGTACCGACTTATTTTATGAGTTTCGGATCAAATTCCCGACGTAAACATAATTGATATAGCTTCTTGACCAATGATTCTTAAAATTCAAAATAGCTTTCTCAAAAATTAGGTTCAATGATTAACTACTCCTGATTATAAGCTAACGTTTTGCCGAAGATTTGTTTGGCTTCTCCAGACTAAAAATAATTAATTGACACAACTGTATTTATTTTCTGAATAAATTGTTTTTACTCTTGAGAATACCGAACAATCTTCAGCGAAACGTCAACTTATAATCAGAAGTAGTTAATATTTAGACCTAATCCTCAAGAAACCTATTTTGAATTATTATTATTACTTATTACGTAGTTATTGATTAATTAAATTATTACAAATTGATACTTCTTCTCTCTAATCAGACCTTTTCGGAATGGAGTCAAATTGACAACTAGGTAATAACTGAGTGTTTTCTATTAGGATAATAATATCAGTCTATCAGTGATTTATTAAGCATTTTCCATTAATTATAGTTAAATACATATTCGATTTCTTTACCATGCACTAATTCATTATTTTCTTTTTTGTTTTTCATGTTATCGTTATCCCTATTTAATGTTAGTGCGTTGTTGAAACAACTCGTCTGTCGTCTTGTTTGTTAGTCCGTTTATAATATTCGTGTGAATTTGTTTTTGTTTAAATATTTATAATTTTTGTCTTTTACTTAATGACACTAATCTGATACTATATAAAACTTGATAGCCTGAATAGATAAAGAACTAAAATACATTAATATATGCATTATAGATATTTAAACATAAAACAAGAAACAAGACTATTATAAACGAGCAGACTTTCCTCTCAACAGATGTGTTATTAAACCACTGAAAAACTCAGGGAAAAGACGAAAACACGGACAATGAAGAGATGATGATAAAATAAAGAAGAAGAAATTACTAAAAATGAAGAAAAAAGTTTTGAAAAATATTACTGATAAGTGGATTAGGTTAGGTTGGAGTGGAGTGCCCCAGAAGAGGACACACACAGTCCACAAGATAGATCATTGTCATATGCAAAGAAGAAAAAGGCTATTCTCTCTCGTTAATGGTCCACTTGAACCCGCGTGTTATTTGTAATGTTGCGCGACGTAGCAGCGGGTTGCCCGCCTCCGCGTGGTCCACCTCGGACACCCCATGCTTTCCTGTGGGTTAGCATGGGGTGACTAAAGTGCAGCTTGTTATAGCGTCGGCCTGATTTGATTTTCTAATGGTGTTGTAGTCGAAAGGCTTGTGTGCTCCGAAAAGTCAAAACAGGTCCACTTGAACCATCCTGATGGAACAATAAATTGAATTAGATCCGTGATATCCGTGGACGCTAGATTCTCAAGATTGCCAAAGAAGTACTGTCCTAATGTTTCTTTCCTTCTTTGTGCCAGTCCAGGGCATTGACAAAGAAAGTGAGGGACATATTCCTCCTCTTCCTCACTTTAACATGCTCTGAAAATGTCTCTTGTCTCCACACCCAACCTGACAGCGTGCTTTCCTTTTAGCTAAAGTCCAGTAGAATGTCCAATTACATTACCCACCATTAATTATTGTTAATAATTAATTACATTATTAATAACAATTTAATTATTATCCTTGTGTAATTACATGAAGGCCATAGTTGATTCGAAATAAGACACGTGCTATTCCTTGCCTTCTCTTGGTCAACACAGTTCCCAATACTTTGGTAAACCTGAAGCTTGCATGTAAAGACCCCAGGATGATAAAAAGTACCCTGTGTCGAAGGAAGGATGCGAGATTGCTGATAAGTATAGAAGTAGAATATTTAATCGACAATAAGTTAGAGAGTAAAATAATGTGAGTTATCCCCATATAAATATAGATAACACTAATAATTAAACATTCAATAATCATCTAACTGTCATTCTAGATGGAAGTATTTCAAAAGTGGTCTAGTGAAGAAGAAAACCTACAAATGATGATAACATATTAATTTAATTCACTCTAACAACCTTTAGAGCACTAGCAATATTAATAGTATAATCATTGGTTTTCAGGGAGAGAAATAGACAGGTATAAAAATGACAAAATAAATAAAAACTACAAAAAAGTGAAAATATAATTCATTAAATTAAGAACTAGTGAGAAGGAAAGAATAAAATTATTTTAAATATGAAGATAATATAAGTAATAAACAAATTACGAGTAATAAAATACAAGTGCATAGGCAATGAAATAAGTAACGGGATAGCCAATAAAAATTGACAAATAAAACTGTAGTTGGGAAAAAAGAAAAAAAGATATAAATTCACGGTAGAAACCTTCATTGAAATCTAAAAGATTGATCAAGTTGAATACCAGTCGAGGAAAACAACATACGTGGTAATATAACTTATTTTTCTAATAAAATATATGTCTGATGTTATTGTACTAGTTCTTTTCTTTTTCAGTTTAATAATATGTGCCACCATTCTTATTTTTATGGGCCTATTTCCCTATCTGAGTTTTGTATTCTAAAAAGGAACCAAGAAAGAAATAGCCGAATAGATTAACTACTGGCTTTCTTTCCTTATATGTCCTTTGGGTGTTTAGTCCATTTTTTATACTTTAAACTTTGATCATATTTCATTTAAAATATTTCTTGCTCGCTTTATATACGTTTTTTTTTATCTTAGTGAAAGTTATTTTTGTTTTGATTCATTCATATTTAATGCCTTGAATAGGTTTATTTATGTTTATTATTTTTTTGACAGTCAATCGTTACTTGTGGGAACTTTGTTGGTTCTAATAATCAATCCTGTTGACCATATATCATACTAAATGGCAGTATCTTATACATCCCTTTAAATGTCCACCTTATATTGAGAAACTAAACAATGATGGTTCAAAAGAAACCAAAGTTTTGAAATAGTTTGCCAAGGAAAACAATATCTATAATAGGTGTTAAATTTTATCGTTTAATACTTTGTAATGAAAGCATTCTTACAAGTTAAGAACTGCATATTCAAGATGTAGTCAAAGAAACGATATTTGTTCTTCAAAAAAAACATTATAAAAAGCTAAACAGGTTTTAATCTGTGACGTTCCTCAGACTATAAACTTATGATACAAACTACATAAGATAAAAACAAAGTTCATAACATTTTTCATGGTTAATGAACACTTTTAATAATACTTCCACAATTTCATTCTTGTTATTAATACTGGTATAATAATATATTGGTATTATATATTAACATATTTACTCATATATTATATGAGTGAAGATAATTGAAACCAACAGAATTGTACCAGTACCAGTTATGGTATTGCTAGTAAATATATTTGTAAAAATGATATGAGTGTTATAGAAAGTGTTAAATAACAGTGGGAATGTTATCAAGTTAAGTGTTGTTTTATTTAGTGTCTACTTTAAGTCATTATAGTGGAGATGAATACATGCATGTCTGAATATATATATATATATATATATATATTGATCAAACCACAATAAGAAATGGGAAAACAAAACTATGATCTTTCAACCGTAACAAGCAGTCTTCGTCAGAGTCAAAAACCCAACTGACACAAAAACCCAAAAAGTTGGTTTTTGACTCTAACGAAGACCGATTGTTACGGTGGAAAGATCTTAGTCTTTTTTCCCATTTCTTATTGTGGTTTGATTATTGATTGTTATTTCACGTGTTTATGCGAAATGATTATATATATATATATATATATATATATATATATCAATGATCAAACTAGAATTTGAAATGGGAAGAAAAAGCTGAAGATCTTCTAACCGTAACAAGCAGTATTCATCAGACTCAAAAACCCACAGTTGGGTTTTTGACTCTGACAAAGACCGCTTGTTATGTTTGAAAGTTCTTGGTCTTTTTTTTTCCTTATTTAATATTGTGGTTTGGTCATTCATTCTAATTGCATGTGTTTATTGTGAAATCTCGTTAAATATATATATAAAAAGATTTCACATAAACACGTGAAATAACAATCAATGATCAAACCACAATAAGAAATGGGAAAACAAGGGAAAACTGAAACCAGTTAAGTTTTTGACTCTGACGAAGACCCCTTGTTACGGTTGAAAGATCTTATCCTTGTTTTCCCTTTTCTTATTTTGGTTTATCATATATTTATATATATATATATATATATATATTTGTGTACAATGGCAGCAGGTCTTTCCTTAAAGTCTCACCGTAAAGTGATACAAAAACTAGAGAGTGTCAACAAGAAATTGGTCAACGCAGAAGCAGCTACTTATTTTAATAATATATATATACGAGGGCTGACAATAAAGTAAGGTCTCCAACGCTGCAACTTCGCCAGATCACGCGCTAGGCGAAATCTGGCAACACCGCCGTGTTCCTTGGTTCCCCCACTACCACTTTGCTGCTGGGTGCGGCTTCCCCGACCGCTCAATCTTGGCTGAGCAGCCGTCAACGATGGAGGTACCCCTCGCGTCAGCGTCCAAGTGCGAATTGCGTTCTGTAATACGTTTTTTGAGTGCGAAAAATGTGACACCTATTGAAATCCATCGTCAACTAGTTGAAGTTTACGGGAAAAAGTGTATGGACATAAAAAACGTGCGTAAGTGGAGCCGCGAGTTCAATTCCGGGCGCACTAATGTTCACGACGAGGAGAGAAGTGGCCGACCGTCGGTCTCGGATGCGATTGTTCAAACAGTGGAGGCAGAAATGCTCAAAAACCGCCGTGCGACAATTAGGGACTTGGAAGAGAAGCTTGGAGGAGTGTGTAGCAGCGAAACAATCCGTCATATCCTTGTGAACAACTTGCAGTATCACAAAGTTTCTGCCCGATGGGTGCCGAAACAGCTGACCGAAGACCACATGAAGCGACCACATGACCACTCCCTATAGTCCCGACGTGGCCCCAAGTGACTACCACATGTTCCCCGCCCTGAAAAAAGATCTCGGAGGGAAGAAGTTTGATACTGACGCGGAGGTTCAGAAAGAGGTCAACACCTGGCTGCGCAAGGCGGACGGAGAGTGGTATACTGCCGGCATAGACAAGTTCATCGTGCGGATGCGGAAGGTGTTGGAAAAAAATGGCGATTATGTAGAAAAGTAGCCAAGACGGTAGCCTTTCCAACGGTGTATCGCTTTTTGTAAATAAATGTCATTTTCTATGAAAAAAAAAATTGGAGACCTTACTTTATTGTCAGCCCTCGTATATATATATATATATATATATATATATATATATATATATATATATATATATATAGATACATATATTGATAAAATTACCAACTGTGAAGTAGAAACAATATAAAATCTTATCAGGGCTTGGTCAATTGTTTAGGTTCAAATGAAACCCTCATTGCCAACATTTGAGTTTTTAATTAAAACGTTTTTGATAGGCCTACAAAAAAGAGGAAATATAAAAAAAGAATTCTCCAAGTGTCGCTACGCAAGGGCATTTAGTGCCCCAATCTCTTTTCTCCTGATAATGGTTAAACCGAAAATTAGAGACTGTAAGTGTGTTTTTCTATATACTATATGCCTATAATTAACTGTAAACGGTTTTTTGTCTTTTTTGGCTCGTTTTCGTGATGATTATATAAGTCGAAAACCCATCTGTCTCACGAAGACTGCATGTTACGCTTGAGGGATCTTAGTATTCTTCTCCTATTTCGTAATGTCGTTTGAACATTGATTTATTGTCGTTTTTCACGTATATATTGTGGAATCTTGTTATATATACGTTTGATTTGCTTTTTTAGGCAGCTTTTCTTTATACATCATTGATTAAGTACCTGGCTTTTTTTAAATTTAATAATTTTTTTCCCAAAATTATTAATTATTAATTAAATTAATAATTATTAATTATTAAGAATAAATTAAAATTATAATTAATAATTAAGTTATTAATAATTATTAATTAATAATAGATAATTTAAAATTATTAATAATTTATTCCAAAATTCGTAATAAGATTTTCAAATTTCCCTTCACCAAATACAGTAATTCATGGGATATTCTAGTCTTGAATTCATTTCTCATGCGTAGCAAATAAGCTAGATCGAAAATATATATTTCAACATGGTTTGGATTATTCAGACGATCTTCAAGAAAATTTAAAAAAAAATAACATACAGTGTAGTGAACTTAATTTATTGTACTACTCAAATTTAAACAAATCAGGTTTGGTGAAATTTACAGAAAGTTAAAAAGATATTCCGCTCGAAGTAGTGTAATAAGAACATGAAATGTTCGAGTTGAATTACATTTCCTCAGTAAAAACGTTCTTCTCAATTCCAGGCTGAGATTAATGGAGGACACTCAACACTTCTTCAAGGATTCATAACAGGTCCTAGACAACTCTTGCAAAATAATTGCCAAAGCTTTATTTTAAAATATATTAAAACATTAAAATGATAGAAGTCTTTAATAACGAAATGCAATTTATTTCACGAGAAAATTTCTTTATATAACAAAATATATCTAGAACAGGATGTTTACCAATCTTGTACTCTCCACGACTTTGTAAGTTTAATACATTTAATATTCTATGTATTTTTTTTTAAACAGAACAATCTAACGTAAATCTATCAAAATTAACCATTCGATATATGACATGAAATACTTTCTCTACTACATATTCTATCTAATGATTAATTCAGTATACATTGATAACATTAAAAATAACTTATTATAAAGGATGCACTGACAACAATCAATGTCCGCCTATGAAAAGGGTTTTAAATAAACACCGAAACGTTGGCAATGAGAGTTTAATTTCAACCTGAAGAACTGACTGAGTCCCGATAAACTTTAGTTTCGTTTCTATTCCACGGTCGATACTTTTATCAATATATATATATATATATATATATATATCACCTCAAAAACGAAGAAAAGCAACACATAGAGAAAGAGAGGCACTTACAAACTCAAATTTTTGGATGATCCGTCTTCAGGAGAAAAGAAAATGGGCGAACAAGCACGCCCGAAAACACAACAGTGGGTATATATATATATACAAGATTTCACATTAGCACGTGAAATAATTATCACTGATCAAACCACAATATGAAAAGGGAAAAAAACACTAAGAACTTTCAACCGTAACATGAGGTTCAATTTAGATGAAGAAACATAGAGTAATTAAAAAGACACACTTACAGTCTGTAATTTTTGATTTGAACTGTCGTCAGGAGAGATAAGAGAAACCAAGGGTACTGGTACAGAGGCAGTTGGTTTTCTTTAGATGCTAAATAGACATATTTAGAAGATGTCTAGTTCTGGCAGTAGAAAGAGGAAGGGATTCCAGCCTTTTGAAAAGTTTGTTGCCTCCCAGTTAAGGAAACTTAACTAGTGGGTAGCCCCCTCGCTACCCATAAAACCATTGTGTCCGGCTTTCATATAGCCTGGATGACTAAATTAATATATTCAGAGACTAAATGGTGCCTTAAATAGGTGGGCAAGCCATTTTGAAGTAAGTTTAGGAAGTTTTAAAGATTTTCTTCGAAAATTAAGATCGGGCAATACCAAAGTGCTTAAGAGGTTTCTGAGAGGTGTTCATTAATGAATCAAAGAAACTAGGCATAGAGTAAGCAAAATTATATTTAATTTTCTCACTTCAATAATATATAAAATTTGAGCTTAACTATAATAGATGGGAGTAATGGTAATTAGTTGGTGAGGAGATAGAGAACAGAAAGAGAGAAGTGCAGAAAAAAAGACGAAGTGCTGTCAGAGTCACTTTAAGAGTTAAGCTGTTGGGAGGAATATTCAACAGGAAACAGGAACAACAAATTCATTGTAGCAGGTGCATTTAGCTTGTCGAGTGAAAGTTATTGAACTTGATTCAACCAATAACTGTTGGGTCTCGTATGTTAAAACAAGAAGTTCAAATTAAATTATGTGCTGAAAACATAAAGAGAAAAGTATTAAGATAATTAAAGGTGAAAAGAAAAAAATGCGGAATGAAAATGCTAGTAATAAACAATAATAATATTGACTATGACTGATTCATAAATCAACTAGAAAATGAACGTTTGGGATGAAGATTAAAGTTTGTTAGGGAGGAAAAATGATAGCAAGATAACGTGAAAATATAAAAGATAAGGAGGCAACAAAGGTTAAGATACAGGGACAAAAAAACAGTGACAGTTCAGAAGATAAGATGACTACATACCGTGCATATGGCTCTTTTATACAAACACTGACCATCCAGGTACAGAAAGATCAAACTTATAAATGAGAATAGACATTTATAAGCTACGACTTATAACCGCTACAACGGACTTCTATATTTCGACAATTGTCACCATAAGGAAGCAAAGTGGCCTCAGACAGGCAGTGTAGTGAGAATAAATATCACTTAGACATAGAATTGAAATAATACAGACTTTGAAATGTACAAACAATTTTTAATACTGATTCTTAATATTTATTAAGGTGGTCAACTTCTCTGCATTGAACTTTACCTCTTGACAATAGCGATTGTTAAAAAAATAGAAGTATGATATACTCGTATCAGTGTCTTTCTTATGATGATTAATGTATGTATATATATATATATATATATATATATAATTAAAGTTAGCAGCAGCTTCTGCGTTGACCAATTTCTTACTGATGTTCTCTAGTTTCCTAACTAGTTTTCGGTAACTTTCGGGTATTTTCCAAAGGAGTTCTTTCATGTTCCAAACGACATGAAAGGAAAGAAGTTGAACACTAAACACTTTAACACTTTAAACTAAAACTAAAATTGAAACTTAATCTAAAACACAAGCTTTCGGCTCACATTAGCCATCATCAGGTAAAAACGAAAATATTAAACAAGGCAAAAAAGTACAGTACAAAGGGCAGTTAACAACTAACTCTTATGGAAAAGCAAGAAATGCGGAAGGGAGGGAGGTGTGAGTGGGAGGGCATGCAGGGCAGGGCACTAAACCCCAACTACCTGCCGGTCCCCTCACCAACATCTCTTACAATCTTAAAAGTATTATCAAAATTTTTTGAACTCGGTATAGCTTTAAGGCCACTATTTTGAATATTTAACGTTAAATATATATATATATATATATATTCACTTAATGAAAGGAAAAACGATCCAAACTGGACACAATTTGGTTCCTAGCTGTTGCGTCTACAACGTGCTTGGTCTCCCTTTCTCTTTTCTCCTGAAGACGGATTTGCCGAAAATTCGAGTTTGTAAGTGTGTTTCTATACCATGTGGGCTATCTATCTTCAATTTTGAACTGTTATTGTGTCAGTTTGAATCATCTTTCCGTTTGTGAAGTGAATATATATATATCAATGATCAAACCACAATAAGAAATGGGAAAACAAGACTAAGATCTTTCAACTGCAACAAGCGGTCTTCGTCAGAGTCAACTCAGTTGGATTTTTGACTCTGACGAAGACCGCTTGTTGCGGTTGAAAGATCTTAGTCTTGTTTTCCCATTTCTTATTGTGGTTTGGTCATTGATTGTTATTTCACGTGTTTATGTGAAATCTTTATATATATATATATATATATATATATATATAACAACTCAGAGTTGGTTTTTGACTCTGGGGAAGGCCGCTTGTTACGGTTGAAAGATCTTAGTTTTTATTTTCATTTCATATTGTGGTTTGATCATTGATTGTTATTTCACGTGTTTTTGTGAAATCTTGAATATATATATATATATATATATATATATATATATATATATATATAGAGAGAGAAGAGAGAGAGAGAGAGAGAGAGCAGATTCAATAATATATCGACCGTTTGATAGAATAGGTGTGCTCTCTGATCGGTATATATATATATTCTGGTATTTAGCACTCTCTACAAACTCATCCACCTTTGTAAGATAACGAGGATTTGGGATAACGAACCTACCTTTATTAGAACATAGCGTCTGTGGAGAGGGGAGGCATTACCAAGTTATCCACCAATATGATGTAACCAAAAGTTAAGGAAATCGAAGTCATACTTCCCTTGTGGAATCATTTAGTATCATACAGACTAACCAACCTGTTCTCAAAGGTTTTCTGACATAAGCATTTCTTAATTATATAACTTTAAATATCAATTAAGCTTTTCAAGGTTTGTGTAATTTAAAGAAACTTGAGATAATTATCCTTGATTAATATTCAAACAATTATTAACAACTTTAGACACACGTGATGGTTAATTTGACAGAAAATGTCAATATTGGACTGAACTTGGTTTGACGTCATTACTAACTCTTAGGGATAATTACTAAATTGCTAGAATTAAACATAATTTGCGTCATGGAAAGGTCACAAGGAATGATAATATTTATTCAGCGTAATATCGTCAAGAATGAAATGTGTCATATTCACACTCTAAGAGTTATCGGTATCCTGTGTTCATTTTTTCAAAAAGCGATCCATATTGCAAAAAAAAATATAAAACGCAAAATATCTAACATAGTTAGAACTAAAAACGTTAATAACAGTTTGGTTTATCCTTGAATAAATAAAACGTCAAACTCTCTTTATAGTGCCTACTGTTCATCAGCTGTTCAAAAAAATGAGAACATTTATTCACTTCAGTTGTCGATCTTACCAAAAATATATGTATCAATTTTTAGTTGCTTCTATTTTGAAACGTAATCCATGTGCTAACTAACGAGAGAAATATCGGTTTAACCACCATCATAATGAAGAAAATTGGAAAAATATAAGGCAAGCCAGAAGAACAAAGGAATTTTATTTAGGGTTTTTTAAATTATTTTTTATCTTTCTTTATATAAGTATTTGTGATCAAACCACAATAAGAAATGGGAAAACAAGACTAAGATCTTTCAACCGCAACAAGTGGTCTTCGTCAGAGTTGGGTTTTGACTCTGACGAAGACCGCCCTTCACGGCTGAAAGATCGTAGTCTTACTTTTCCACTACGCATTGAGTTTTGATCATTGATATATATATATATATACGATAGTAAAAAGGATAGTAAAAAGGAGGTCTAAATATTGATAGTCAATCCTAGGGTTTAGTTTTCATCGTGTTTCTTTCTGCTTTTAAATTTTTGTGATATGTGTATAATTCAGTAGATATAAGGAATGAAACATAATTAGATTTGAGCATTACTATTACATTTAAAGATAGAACTTATGTGGATTGTAGAAAAATGAGACCGGGTATTACAAAAGTGCTTAATCGGAATTTTGAAAGAGTCAATAAGAATGAAGGTGACTCGAGGAAGAACCAGTGAAAAGAAGCAAATGATTCGTGATTAAAAACACCATGCTAATTTAATATGACAGTATCTCATATTTGTATAAAAATTATCAAAGGGATATAATTTTAAAAAAAAAAATATCATTTATAATTTTGATGTGTTAAAATAGAAAACATTAAGTGATTTGAAATTGTATATTATTAAGAAATAAGCCTGAAAGATATTTATTGTTATAAAATTATTTCCGCATTTCTATAATTTAAAATTTTTGAAAGAATTATGTTGTGTATACGTGGTTTGGTTTGCAGAGAAGGGTCTTGCTGTGGTGGGGGGATGTTACCAAGGTAGACAACAGGGATGAATTAAGTCAGGCTCACCCTCCACCCAGCCAGTACCACCCTTCATCCCCTAATCCTTCCAACCCCCACCCCCACTCATCACCCTACTTTCAGAGGTAGTCATTTTCCAGAATGTAAAATCAACATTCTATTTTTTTTTTCATCCATTAACTTAAATTAAAATTTAATTCAGTTAATTAAAGATTAATTAAGTCAAGAAATTATTGAAAAAAAAATTCAAATAGATATTATTCGTAAAATGAATTATTACTGAATTGAAAATAAAGAAAAAAAAAACTTCTTTTTTAGAAAATAAATACATAATAAATTGTGTATATCTTTTATATTTTCCTGATTTTTGAGATGTCCGTTATTAGTTGCCAACTGAAAGGTTTAGATGTGTACATCCATCATGTTGTCATGTTACAAACTAGGTGTTAATGCGATGGTACACATGTAGAGTGTTTAAAGACTAACATACGCCTGCGCACACACCCTCACGGAAACAGAGGGACACACAGATTCTCAAACAGACATACACATACAGATATACAAACACGCACACACACAAAACATACTATAATTCACTAAAATACATGGATTATTAATTATAAATACCAAATAAATCACCAGTGATAGTTGTAAGAAAGGGAGAGAAGTTCTTAGCGCTTTAATTCTATTGTATATCTACTTCTTAGAAAATGAGGTAACACAAAAACAGTTTTGCATAATTTTCTTTTCCTTCTTTGATCATAGAAGCCTGGATGTTTGTTTGTGACAATTCTTCGCAAATCTTACGACCACCCCAGCCGGCAAAAATAGTTACTACGTCACTGCTGGATAGTACTTAATATATAAAGGTCTAGACTCAGATATCAACTAGACCAGTGGTCCCCAGCCAGTGGACCGCGGACCGGTGCCGGTCCCTAGACCAATTGGTACCCGGCCGCGTTAAAAATACAGTTTAGAAATATAGTTTGCATACATGTGCGCAGTTTTTAAAGCTCTTTATCTCAGTTTGTACGCTTTGTCATAAGATTAGTCATACGCTTTGTAAGCTTAGTCACTAGTGTTGTAAGTGTGTTTGCGTGTCTTGTGACTCGTGTTGTGATTGCTCGGGGTTTTCTGCAGTAACAGCAACTAAAACAAAATATCGGAATAAACTAGACATAAGCAACATTTTCCTGGTGTCATTGTCTCCTGTTGCTACCAGATGGGACCGTCTGATTGGAAAGAAACAAACTCAAAGTTTTCATTCACTTGGTGTTCTAGTAAGTTAAAATGTTCATGCACTTTATATTCGTTTTTCTGGTGTATCTGTATTTTATTTTGAAAGGAATGTTTAAAGTAAATTTTTAATGTAAACTTTTTAATGATATATTTATTATTATTTCGAGGCTTTTATTTTCATGTTATGTTGTTGGTACGCTGCTACATGTAAGTTGCAAGTAAACAATCTACCCCCGGGCCGCGGCAAAATTGTCTAACGCTTACCGGTCCGTGGCAACAAAAAGGTTGGGGATCACTGAACTACCTCGTAGACTATTGAGATAACTACTCCGCCATCCAGGTATATTCATCCTACTTTTATTTATGAAAATTGTTTAATATTAAATGAAATGCAGGATTAAGACACAATAGAAATATACACTGATGGCAGTCGTTCGGAAAATCGGGTAGAATGTGCATTCGTTATCTATAGGAATGGATTAGTGCTTGTGGAACATCTTTATAGACTTGACGACAGATGCAGTAATAATCAGGGAGAACAACTGGCCATATATAAAGCTGTACAATGGGTCCTGAGAGGAATAGAAGTGAACTCCATGAGCCTCTCATCCAGGACTATAGTCGTCAATACAGACAGTAAAGTTGCTGTAGATTGCCTAATGTGTGTGTGTTCGACTTGAGTGTGTCCCATTGAGCTTCAATAGGCAATCATATTACTTTTCTTCATTCCCAATCCATTCTTGTATTCCTTCAGTAAACACCCGATCTGCTCCATTCTAAATTCTTTAGTTTTAAAACCTACGTAAAATTCATCAAGAGAAAGCCTTTCCCCACGATACATTGCATTTCTATTCATCCACTACACAATGTTCTTTCATTTTATAAACAAGTTCACATTTCATACATTTCCCACCGGTATTCCATTAATATAATCTTAGAATACCATCACAAACACCTTTTACAATGTACAGGTGAATATACGTTTCAGTACCTCAATCACACTTGCAAAACTATATCGCGGCAGATAATATTTTGCTTTCTGACAAAAAAAAATATAAAATGACAAAACTAATGTTGTTATTTCTTATAAACAGATCTGATATCATTTACTCTGTTAGTTAATTGTGTTGTGGTTATACATAATGGTGATATTATTAACACCTGTTATGAATTATGGGTAATTATTTATAAACAAATTCTTGACAATCTTTTTGGTGAAGAAAAGTTACAATTTATATCATTTTGAGTTGATGTTTGTTTTTAGTCATAAAACATCTTTTTTTGTAGCAGATTTTAAGAAATGTGTATTTCAATAATAAAAATACACATAGAAAGCGTATTAATATAATACAGCTATACACAAATATATATAAGTACTGATTCTTATTTGTAAGTTTCTGGATTCTTTTCTTTGTTAAAGGTTTTTACAGTCCAATCAGACTATCTTTTTTGGAATTATATATATGTTGTCTTCTACCCTGGTCACATATATTCTACCCTATTTTTCTATGCCAAATAATAATGTTTTGTTGGACCAAACCTCGATAAAGAAAATTAGAATATATATCTATAACAGTTCAAAATTGAAGATAGTCAATTGTGTGTAAGTAAAAGAAACACACTTACAGGCTTAAATTTTTGGGTAATCCGTCTTCAGGAGAAAAGAGAATGGGAGACCAAGCACGTTGTAGACGCAACGGCTAGTAACCGACACGGCAACCGCCAGTGCTGCTCCCCGTGCCCGGTCTTGAAGTAATAGAATTAAAAGAAAAAAGAAACAGATACAGATAAGCAATACAAGTTGGGAAAATATAAATGATTCAGAAGGAATTGTAGGGGGGAAAAAATCGGCAATAATCCATAAAAGGTAAAGTTAGATAAAAAGATGTAAAAGAGAAACTGGTTAAGAATGAGTGTCTTAAAAAATAGAATATAATATATAATTTATAGATCAAACTGGAAGTAAGGAATTAAAATGAAATAAATAAATAATTACAGAAAAATATAAGAAGAAGAAGTGAGGAAAAAATACCAGAAAAAAATATAACAAATATAAGATAACTATATTAAATTAAAAAAAAATTATCTTTTAAATATATATATATATATATATATATATATATATATATATATATATATATATATATTGGTGTAAGAAGGCAGGAATTCTTCACGTAAGCATTATGAGCAGATGCAAAAGAGAATCAAATTTACAGACAAAAAACGAACTTTATAACACGACACAAAATACAAGTTAATAATCTCGTGCTTACGAGAATTAAGACGTATGAACGAACAAACTTTCAACTTACTCATAAGTCATCGTCAGGTTAATGACATTAAAGCAAGTTCTGTGACTCCCCGTCTGGGGCAACATCTAGCAGTCCCGAGCTTTTAATGGGCTCTCTTCTGCTTCTTTGTTAGTTATTGATGAATTGTTTCAATCATTCTGTTCTTCTTTATTAACTATGTATATCTATGTCACATTATGTTAGATTCTGTAAGTATTAAGCTCTTAATCAGTTGGCTATCGCTCCGTTTGTTTCTGTTTTACTGGAGGAGACCAAGATTGTCTATATATTCAATTAATCCTATTGAGGATCATTCTTTTCGCAATTGTTTATTTTTAAGGTTCCTCAGATCTCTTAAGGTGGCTTTATCGAGATACTGGAACCATGAGAAACATCCGTAAGTTAGTATAGGTCTGATCAGGACATTGTACAGTAGTACTTTAGTTCTAAGTAGAAGCCTAGATTTATGACTTATAAGTTGATAGATCCTACTCCGTATAGCATGTGCCTTTCCTAGAATGCTGTTAATATGTCTTTTGAAGTTGAGTCGTCTGTCGAGCGTAACTCCTAGGTATTGTATAGTGTCGAAAAAACCAAGTTTTGATATAACAAAACTGTAGAAAAAGCCGAGCCAATCAGAATGTGCAATTTCAAAATACAAGCCAATCAGAAATGTGAGTGAAATAGCTTGAGGGTTATAAAGGGATAGAGGATTGTGAGATAAAGAATGTTGTGAGAGAGAGAGATGAAAGATAAAAAAGGAGTGGTGTGGAATGATGGATAACGAAGACCTATGAGAATGTTATTTGCAATATCGAAAGAAAGACAGACACAAGAATCAGAAACAGAAATAAGATACAGAGAGGAATACATATCAAAAGAGAGGGAGGATAAGGAAAATATAAGGGAGTGAAAAAGAATATGGATGGAAGGACAAGTGGATGAGTCACTGGGAAGATTAATGGATATACGTTATACCAAACAATTTGACAAAGAATAGATACATTTCAATTTTTGACGAAACGAAAATTTCAAAACCATCTATATTGTTTTCTTAAAAAAAAAGTTGAACAAGTCTCTTGTAATTCAAATTAGTGTTTTTAGTTAATACGTGTACTATAAATTAAACTGTTATATCCCATTTAATTTAATCTAAAATAAGTAAATAAAAAAGAGATTTTAAAGTTTATCAAAACTGATTAATTTTGATGCTAAAATAAATTGAATATGCGTTTTTAATTAAAATAAAATCAATATCTTAAATTCAGATGAATTTTAATTTTACCTTATATGTCAATATTCGAATATATTTATTACGCTTTTTATTTTTGTTAGTGAGTCCATTTAGTTAATATGGATCGACAAAAAAAGGACAGTAAAACGAGATAAAATTCAACAAATATAAAATATGAGTGTCCGTTAAAAGATTTTAAATATTGAAAGTGATTCCTAGTGCCTAGTTTACATTCGTGTTTCTTTTTATTTTCAATATATATATATATATAAAGTTTCACACAAAAACACGTGAAATGACAATCAATGATCAAACCACAATATGAAAATTGATATATATATATATATATAGGAGTTCAAAATTCAAGAAGAGTAACACACAGAGTAAGGAAACACATTTACAGACTCAAATTTTGCTTGGTCTCCCTTTATCTTTTCTCCTGAAGATGGATTATCTGAAAATTTGAGTCTGTAAGTGTGTTTTCTTACTCTGTGTGTTACTCTTCTTGAATTTTGAACACGTACGAGTATTGTGTCCAGTTTGGATAGTGTTTCGTTTAATTAAGTGAAATATATATACATAGGTATATATTAGTGTATTTAGGCAGCAAGTCCTCTTTAAAGCATATGGTATTGTATTTGATGTCCTAGTTGCATGTTGCATGACTGTTCATGTTGCTTACTAGCACCAGCAAAAAGGAAGATCATGAGAAACATAGCAACTATAAGTAAAAAAGTAGAATGAAGAATCTACCATAAAATTCAATATATATATATATATATATATGTGTGTGTGTGTGTGTGTGTGTGTGTGTGTATATATATATATATATATAGTTCAATGCACAAGAAGAAAAGTAGAGAAATTAAAAGCACACTCTAACAGTTTCTACTTTTTGGTTTGGATGGTCTTTAGGAGAGATAAGAGAGGGAAACTATGCATCCAACCATTTCTGAACCAGTGCGCTTGGTTTCCCTCACTTGTGTATCTTGTCCCGTACTTATGGATGTCAGAGGTCAGAAAATTGGAAAAATTAATTCAAAAAGGTGTTAAACTGGAAATAGGCATAGGTTTCAATAGAACATATATATATATATATATAAAAAGATTTCACATAAACACGTGAAACAACAATCAATGATCAAACCACATTGATCAAATTTGACCAAATTTTCCCATTTCTTATTGTGGTTTGATCATATATATATATAAACTGGTAGAAAAATAGTAAGCTCAGTTAAAATGTAATGAGCCAGTATTTTCCACCATTATGAAGGCAATGCAATTGTCGTAACTTAAAACTAAAACATCTATGAACTATTGATATCCTTGTTATCTTATCCAATTTTGATTGGCGAAAATGAATTAACTGTTAGCTATTTTTATATATTCAAGCATTGGATAACTTAAGATAAATGGCCGACCATATGAGATACTGCTTTGTATCATTAGCCACTTCAGTCGGTCTGAGATCTGAACTGCCGAGACATTTCTTTCTGTAGTGAATTACGTCTAATGCTTCAGTGCCCTTTTCCTCCTCTAGAGCCGTCAAATATCCTTTAGTTCAAGTACTGTTGTATCAAAGAAGCATCAGTGATGAGCCCTACATTCATATGTACCATCATTAAAAGTCGATTATATAATCTTCATCCATGTTTTGTATTGAGAATAATATTATAATCTCAGAATATTTCATTTCATTTTATTTTCCATTGAATACCAATACAGGGACTTGACACCATATGGGTTCTAAAATGGTACAGTCACGCTAGTTCATGATTAAATATCCTTTTTTTTATCATATATATATATATATATATATTATAATATGTGTATATGTATATATGTGTATATATATATATGATTGTACTAAAAAAACAGTGTTTTAATAATATGTCGCTTGGAGCAGCACATGTAATGGCAGTTAACGGTCGTTGTAATGTAACAGAACCCAGCCTTCAGTAAGTTTTTTTTCAATTTGTTTATGATGTTTATAAAGTAGAAATGACAAATGTCCATTGTTTATTGTTTTTTTTTTTAGTTTATAGCCCTGAAGATGTCTTAAAATAAAGACGAAACGTTATATTTATATATATTATTTATATATATAAATAATATATATATAAATATAGGTATATATATTTACCCTGACCAAACTCCGAGAAGAAGAAAAAGTGTTTGTTAATATTTTGCGGTCAAGAAAACAGTACCGTATATATATATATATATATATATTGATAAAAGTATCGACCGTGGAATAGAAACAAAACTAAATTTTATCGGAACTTGGTCAGTTCTTCAGGTTCAAATTAAACTCTCATTGCCAACGTTTCGGTATTTATTTAAAACCTTTTTCATAGGCAGAAGTTTAAATTTTGAAACAGAAAAGTTTTTTCGTCGTTATCAGCGATTCACATCTATCTTGACGACGAGGATACCGAAATACAGTAGTGATTTGCAGGGATTTTATTTCTGTGTGTTCTTTTGAAAATTCTAGTATATATATCTATATATATATATATTGAGAGAGAGAGAGACAGACAGACAGACAGAAACAGAGAACTCGAGTTTCTTTTTAGGTTCTTGCGATATCAGTTTAGTCACAAAGTCATTTTTCGTATTTGAATCCATCTTATGTTTGTATTCACATCAAATAGTATTGTTTGATGTCAGTAATAATAGAAGGATGTATTGTAAATAAAGTATATAATGTTGTTTTTGCTTTATGTTAAAATATACAATGATAAATAAAAAGTGGACAGTCTAACTCGTTTACTCCTTGTCGACGATGACATATGAGTTGGCCGAGCAGTTCAAGTGAGTGGGAAACAAACCCAAGCGTAAAGAAAATCAGGTTAGTGTGAAGGATGAGTGTTATCACGTGAGCCCCCAGGCTAGGGAGAACATGATGAGGATGCCGGTGCACTTGGCTGTAACTGTGTCGGCTCCACTGCTCCCTGCAACACAAACAAACAAGTCAGACACAGTGTTCACTACAACAAACAACCACTAAAGGTTAGCACCTGAAGTGGATATCACTTTAGTAGCTCCTTCAAGTCACCTGAAGGAACATACATCATTTTAAAAACATTTTCTTTTTTCGATAATAATCATCTCATTCTAAAAAAAAACGTATATATATATATATGTATTTATATATATTTCTATCAGTCGTTATCAGCCTTTGGAGCGATTCACATCTATTCCTGACGACGAGCACATCGAAATTATAGCAGTAGGTTCAGTGATTTCTTTTCTATGTGTTTTTTTGAAAATTCTAGTTTATATATATATATATATATATATATATATATATATACGAGTTCGAGATTAACAAAGAGCAACACACAAAGTAGGGAAACACACTTACAGACTCAAATTTTCGGGTAATCCGTCTTCAGGAGAAAAGAGAATGGGAGACCAAGCACGTTGTAGGCGCAACGGCAAGTAACCAACCCGGCAACCGCCAGCGCTGTCAACCGTACCCGGTCTTAAAGTATAGAATTAGGAGAAGATATAAACAGAAACTCAGATAAGCAGTACTGGTTAGGTAAAACTATAAATAGGTGAAAAATTATAAACAATATAAGATAAAAACAAACTATAAAAAACAAAAATAATGATAGAGAAAAGAAGAAAAAAATAAATAAATAAATAAAAATAAATACAATACAAAAAACTTGCATTGGTTGTTTTAGTAAATAAAAGATAGAGACTGAATAAAAGGGTAAGTATGGGAAACTAGTTAAGAATAAGAATTTAGAAAAATAAAATAGGATAAAACAAACTAGTGGTAAGTGAAGAAGACAAAATAGATATACAAAAAATATACGAAAAAGGAAAAAAGAAATAAGTACTAGAGAATAAAGAATACTGGAAAATAAATACATAAAAAAAAAAAAAATTATCTTTTAAGGTTAAGTCCAGGTGCACTGCGCGCCCCAAGCAACCAGATGTGAGCCTCCTCAGAGGCTCTAAGGGTCACGTTATTATCACCAGGGGGAATCTGACGCAGAATCTGCACACTGAAGCAGTCGTTAAAAGACAGACCGTGGGATTTGGCGTGTATGGCGACAGGTAAATTGGAGTTGTTGTTAACGGATGCTCTATGACCGTTCATACGGAGACTGAGCTTGTTAGAGGACAGTCCTACGTAGAACGCATCACAACGAGTACAGTCCAATTTGTAAACACAATTTTTGGATGTACATGAGCAGTCCTTAGCAACAGGGAAGGAGTGGTTGTGGGAAGATGGAGTGAAGTATGAAAGGGGGTTGAGAAGCGGACAGGTCAGGCACCCCCGCCTTTCGCAGCTCTTAGCGCCCACAGACGGTTGGTTGACGCTCCTGGACGTCAAGTCTCTGTGGGAAAAGAGGTTGCCAAGGTTGGGGGAACGTCTATATGAGAGGCGGGGTTGGCTGGGGAAAATAGTCGACGTGGAAGGAGAAGAGGATAGGATGGGGAACAGATCTTTGATTATGCGTTTGAGTTTGAGTATACCAGGGAAGAAGGTAGTAACAAGGAGGGGAGACTCATTCACCGGGGAAGTGGAGACGGAAGGAGGGTTGACGGATAAATTCGCAGGGATCAGTCTTCTTTCCATCGTTACTGGAAAGAAGCACCGAAAGAACACACAATAAACATACATAAAAGCAGGCTAAGTAGAAAAATGCTGGAAGACAACATTGAAGTATTATATGGAGATAATAATCACACGAGGCTGCATATAATTGAATCATTATGTATAAAGGAAAAGAAGCCGAACCTTAATGATCAGTCCAGTTGTTTTTCCAGAATTTTAAAGTTACATTCGTGAAAAATAACTATATAGTGATTTAAATAATGTTGTGTAAAAGTTCATGTAGGGAATTTTGTAACAAACCTGTTACTCATGTTTATTAAGGTAGTGGTTTTAAAAGTATATTTTATTATTAGTTATGTTTGATAGAAGTTATGTAATTGTTATTGTAAATAAGTATTTATTAGAATTGTAAAAAAACCTTGTATAAAGAATCCTTGAGAATGGTCAACGTAGACCGAAACGTCGGACCTGTGTAATATGGAAAATACATTTAAACATAAAAAAATCGGTGAGTTAATTTATATGATACCACAAAGATGGAAAAGTAGCATTCGAAATCTTGAAAAGGTATGTAGAAAACATACTAAACTTAATGTTGGCAAGATATTTAATGAGGTACGAGTATGTTTAAAAGAAGGTCTGCTCCCAAAGTATACCAATATTATATATATATATATATATAAACTGGCAGCAGGTCTTCATCTAAGCATGTATTGTTAAATAACAGACCAGATTCTGGATTCTCGATTTTTTTTCTAATCACTTTTCTGTGCTACTAAGGCAATGAAGATAATATATTTCTCAGGGATATACTAGAGACAATAACACAGTCCAATAGCTGATAACATATATTAAGGAGTAACCATAACAAAATTATAGATGAAAACACAAGTTTTCGACCTCGTTGGTCATCTTCAGACAGAAGAAAGTAAACACAGATAAATAACAACACACAATAATACTAAAGAGAAAAGAGAATATGACGAGAAATATATTACAGGCAGTTTGCAAAACGTGGTGATAACAATTGATAGATTGATGATTTAACTCGTGTATATACGTATATAATATATATATATATATATATCTCATTAAATATCTTGCCAACATTAAGTTTAGTATGTTTCCTACATACCTTTTCAAGATTTCGAATGCTACTTTTCCATCTTTGTGGTATCATATAAATTAACTCTCCGATTTTTTTATTTTTATATTTATTTTTATTTTTATTTTTATATTATTTTTATTTTATATTATATGTATTTTCCATATTACACAGGTCCGACGTTTCGGTCTACGTTGACCATTATCAAGGATTCTTTATACATGTGTATAAAAATAAAAATAAATACAAAAAATTTACAGACCTGTGTAATATGGAAAATACATATAAAAATAAAAAAATCGGTGAGTTAATTTATATGATACCACAAAGATGGAAAAGTAGCATTCGAAATCTTGAAAAGGTATGTAGGAAACATACTAAACTTAATGTTGGCAAGATATTTAATGAGGTATGTTTAAAAGAAGGTCTGCTCCCAAAGTATACCTATATATATATATATATATTGACTGTCGTCCCTCCATCAATTCACTTCTTCTCCTGAGGACGACCGCCATTACGGTCGTAATCTTTCTGTTATTACTGTACATGCTGATGATTCTTTTCTTGACCTCTATATTCACGTGTACTATCCAAGCTTTTTGATGGTCTTAAAAAGTTTTATGCCTTACAATCATATCTTAGTTCTTGAACGATTCAGAACTGTTAGGATTTGGAATTTCAACATGAACGTGCAGATTATTTCACTTCGGTTGTCGTAATCATTTCGGCACTCAAACACTCGTGAGATAAGTCAAGACTTTTTTTTCTTTCGGTTATCATACAAATTTTGGTACTGAACACGACAAAGATATGTTGAAGAAATACTATGACGCTTGTTCGTCCAAATGGAAGTAACTTTATCACGTAGATAAGGTCGTAGCCAACAGAGTTATGAATTCTTTTAATTACGTTATGATCAGCCACTATTCTAGATTAATGCCGCTCTAATTATATATTTTGTTGTAAATTAATATTCAAATATTAAAAAAAAGTTGCTTTCTAATCTTAGAACGGATTTACAATATTTATTTACAATATTTTTGAAACTCGTTTCGGAACTCGTCCAATTATGTTATCGAACGAACTTCTGGAGCAGATTATGGTCAGTAAGCGAGGTATGATTGTATTTACTAATACTTTTTACCTCAAAAGTTTTTAGCCGTAATAAATATGTAAATATGGATTGAAACGTTGCCAAGACGTATCATATAACGACTTTACCCTCAAATAAAACTTTGACACTATATATATTGCGGTTAAGAAAAGGATTGTGTCATAGCGTTTATGAAGCAGTAAATGTGTAGAAATCAGCGGGATTGAGGGCATTTCTCTCTTTTATGAGATAATGGGGGTTAGAGTGGAAGGAATGACTTCTAAAGGTATGGCGTGAATCACGCCTGATAAGCCGGCCTCATCTGTCATTCTCCCTATTCCAGGCCATTCAGTTAACCACTCTTATTTTAACCCGATAGTTTACTCATAAACATTTCAACCATCCGTCGTCTAACATATCTGTCCCTTATCTCTCTTTATTTAAAATAAAGAATTTTATCTGTAATAGTATTTCACAGTAATTAAAGGACCGTGATGATTTCTACGGTAAAATCAATTTCCTCAGTCTAAAGTAGTATTCAACGTGATTCACAAGTCCCTCAAGAGTTCACACAAGATTACTAGGAGTTAACAAGAAAAAATAGTATTTTTTGGGTCCATGGGATGTGGTTAGTGCTCCATACTAGGTTAGGCTAGGTCGCAGTTGTAGTCCCACAAGGGAACACACGTAGGCCAAAGCATTGACCCTTTGTGATACCACATTATGAAGATTGATTCTACAGTGTTAGATCTAAATTTTGCCTAACTCAAGTGTATTTAGAGTAACGATCTTTAACGAGTGTCTGACATCGTACAGGACATACGGTTTAACGTCCTTTTCCGAGGGACGACATGCTCAGATTTATTGACCGACCTGCTTCAGGAATAAATCAAGGGCAACGTGGGGATCGAACCCCGGTCCTATTAGTTCAGAGCCGAGTACGTTAATCAATGAGCTAACATGACCCGTGAATGAATGAATGAATGAAATGAATGAAAATTTCTTTATTGAGAGATTGCTCCCAAGGTACATAATTCAGGGGTAGCCGTACGGGGGACACTAAGCGTCCCCCACTGAGCTTTTCCCCCTATAGATCAATGTGTTTTATATTCTAATAACTTAATCCTAAGTCTTACTGCTAACAAAATTATAATATAATAAATAGTAAAAAGTATAATAATAATAATAATAATAAAAATAATAATGAATAATATAATAGTATGCTAGATATTATAGTATACTTATCTCTAATATTACATTTATAATAATAGTAATAATGATCATAATAATAATAATAATTAATAATAATAATAATAATAATAATAAATAATAAGAATAGTAATAATAATAATAATAATAATAATAGTTATAATAGTAATAATAATAACATTAATAATACTACCAATAATAGTTATAATAAGAGCAATAATAACATTAATAATACTACTACTAATTAATACTACTAGTAATATGATCTGAACAGAGGTTCTTCTGTGGTAGATATTCTCTTTATCTTTCATGATATTGCGGCTCTGGGTATTATTCTATTGTCTGTAGACTCTCTGTCAAGACTGCAGTGGCGGAAGCTAAGCCTTGTGCTTCCTCCGCTGCAGTCGAAGCCTTTGCTCCCCTCATCTGGAGATCTTCTTCTTCCTGGACATCCTGAGTGAGGAGTTCCTTTATTTCCATGACCAGAGGGTTAGAGGAATTTGCATTCCTTCGATCCTCCTTCCTTCCCAACCTCCGAACAAACCTGGAGAGGCGCTCCAGTTTGACTTCTCGGTGGAGAAACTCGTTCGGAGCGTACCGGGGTGTGTCCAGGATAAACCGGAGGGTTTTGTGCTGAAATGCGTAAATACGCCCCATTAACTTACCAGCCGGTTTAGCCCAGGCAGTCACCCCGTACGTGATGATCGGCCTCAACAGTGCCTTGTACAAGTTTACCCTGGTCCGAAGTGAGAGGCCAGAAGTAGGTTTTAACAGGTGATAGATGCTACTCCTGGCACTGTAAGCCTTGCCAAGAGTGCGAGAGATATGGCTCTTAAGTGATATTTTTTCATCTATGTTAACACCAAGATACCTAAAGGTTGTTGTTACAGGTATGTTCTGTGTGTGTATGCGCAGTGTAGGTGTGTATCCGAGCCTCTTGCGCAAGTTGACAGTGAAAGTGCATTTGGATGGATTAATATCCATCCTCCATACCTTAGCATGGCCCGTGCTCCATGTTAAGTTTATATGCATAGTCAGGATATCAAAAGCTAAATATATCAAAGCATCGCGAGCTGACCGTTAGAATAATAATAATATAATATAATAATTATTATATAAGGCCCTATACTCTAGTCATTTCATTATAATATTTCAATATTCTAAATTTGTTATATTATATTTTTTACATTCTACTCAAAACTGATTCTTTTACAGTTTATTTCAGCATACATAATAAATATTAATTAAGAAATATTTTGTAATTCTTTTTAAAGAAAAAATTATACAACGTTTTTGACATCACGTTGTACATGTAATGAAATGATGTTATAGTTACACTTTCCATTTACTTAAAGATAAATATTTATTTGAAAATTCACATAATTGTATTTTTGAAGCTTCTGTGTGTTTTTTGTTAGGGGGGGTGGGGTCCAAATATGGTAAAATAACTCTCAGGGGATCACAAGAGATTAGGTTGAGAACTCTTGTTATAAACATACGCGCGTTCAGATACCTTAATCCTTGCTTGTTTAATACTGTCTAGGTTTTGTATAGGTAACTACAAATGGCGTTACTAACGAAAAATTTTGATGCACTAAGTACGAAAGTAACATGTTAGTTTTATAATATTTTTAAAAGATTTATTAATTGGATGCAAAGGTATATTCATGTTACGATTTATTCAATTCTTCGCATAATTGTTGCATTGCTTTAAAAATGTTTTCAAAGCTTGGTATTGATGTTTCTAAAGCAATCATTCCATGAATATGCAAACAAATTTGCAGTTTTAATTACTGACTACTGTTTCAGGAGATACCTGATTCTAACTCTAATCATTCTCCAGACATTACAGAAGCAACTTTTCTCCTCGGGGATAGATCTGGTCCTGAATTCAAACCCAATATTTTATTTTTTTTTTTCATAAAGAATATTTTTAATGATTTTCAAACATTTTGATTTCATCAAATTATAAATCGATTTAACATACCATATGTTATGTGCTATGTAATCATTTATTGTTTAGTATTTATTTATGATTTGAATAATAGTACGAATCACCAAGTCTCCACATAAAAGAATTGATGCAACATCGACTCTTTTCGAACACTTATTGCTCATCCTCTGGTAACATCTATAATATAAAATATGAATAAACATCTGAAACTGAATACAGATAAACTCAACTTAAAATGTCAACTAAAAACACTTTTCATTAACTTACTAAGGCAGATATACGATTTTTTTTGTTTTTGTGCAAGTTTAAATTTTGAGTTGTCCTTTTCTGTATTCTTGTGGTATCTCAAGGGACCAGTTGATGGACAATATCGTTTTTCTTCTGTAACGTCTACTAGCCTTTTCTGTATTCAGTTCCACACTTTCAACATTGTAGATGTAAGCTCAGGATGAACACTAAGAGTTCAAGAAGCGTTGGTGTTGAAAAAAACCTTTTGTGTAGAGACTTACTGTTTCTTTCCCCTATTCCGACTAAGTCCACCTCACGTTTTTATCATGGTGTGAATCACGGCTACAATGAGAACCTTAGCACTGCTTCTAACTATAATATAATATTATATTTACAAATTTATCTAAACTTTATACCTTCGGATATACCTATATAATGTTCAGTTTTATAATAAATAATGAATGGTTAAAAGAATTTGTTGTTAAATAGAATACGAATATATTTCAGTGAAAAACCGTTTATATCTTCTAGAAATGACATAAATAGATCAATGAATTTGTTTCCCATTATCTTGGGCCAGAAATGTTCAAGACGAGGAAGCATCATGATTGATGTGAGGAAATATCAGTCAGATGTAAATCAAAGAAAAATACCAGTTTTGTTGTCACGGTAATGTGATACGGCCAGAAGGGTTGGCCTTAAAGGAAAATACTCCTACATATACTAAATCTCAATAAAAAAATCCGCTTCCAATTTTTTTTGGAAATATTAATAGTTCGTGTTTCATTTATCCTATGTTAGTTCTATTTTCAGCAGCAATTGATGTTTAACAAACTAATATCCCGTTGAGAGTAGGGAAGGGGGAATTTGAAAAGAGATTTGCAAAATTTTCACTACTTTCAAATAAGGCAAGGCAGCAATTATCTTAAGGAGATAGTAATTAGGTAAAATATAATTCTGAAACGGGGCAAGATTAATGGATATATGTTATATTTTTTTAAGATTTAAATTGAAATTCTTACTTACATTTTTGTTTAAATCAAACAAGAAATATTTAAAAGTGGCTGGTTAGATAAGTAAGCATGGTTGATGTTTGTTAGGCTAAGAATACCAAGAATGAAATAGATGCAGGATGATTCGCCAACGATGTGGCAACAGTATACGATTAAAGCATATGCAAATCAATAAGATCTTATAATAAGTAATACCTGTAATAATAAATATTTATTGGAACCAAGTGGACATAGTGGCTAATGGATGGTAGCTACTATGATAAGTCTTACACATATAAGTATTTATGGAGATACAATAGTGAGGAGAGCATAGGTTCATAGACAAGGGTGGTAATGTATATGTATATTTATAAGTACAATAATAAAATTATATTGTATATAAGTATTTCTTTAAGTTAAATGTTATGATAACATAAGAATTCAATGGTCCTATATATTAGTAAATCAATAAGGTAATCAAATTGCATATTCTAAAATGTTGATACTGAATGTGATGTGGTCTGCTGTATAATCAGAGTTAAGACCCTTTTTGAATTTTTCGTTCTGTGTACATTCTAATTGCAAAATATTGTTTTATTCTGTTAGTACACTCGTTACGATCATGTTTTCACAGACTATATAGCATGTTTTGTTTTTATATAAGTGGCATAAAGGTTAGACTCTTGTTTGCGTGCTCGGTGATTTTTTGCTGTTGAAACAATAATTACCTGTGGAATAACTTATAACACTTATAAACATTATTTTAGCTCAAGTTGACTCACCGTTCCTTAGTATCAACATTTTAAGAGTTTTTGAGCACTAAATACTAGTTTTTACACAAAAATAAATGCAAACTCTCTACTCCATTATTTTAAACAGTAAAAAATCGCCGAGAACTCAAACACGTGTCAAACCTCGTTAATTTTGTATAGCCTCTCACATAAAAATAACATATGATATATATTCAAAACTATAATACTATAAACATATGATAATATTATCAACCGTCATACCTCGTCTATCCATGTTGGGGTCACCCGATCGGTTTCGCTATGTCTACGTCATCAATGGGACTAAATGCAACCATTGCGAAACCGGTCGGGCGACTCCACCAGCGATAGAAGAAGTATGACGGTTGATAATAATATCTTAATTACAATCATCTGTCGCACTAACAATATGCATGTATTTATAAACATATGATCGAGACGAGTGTACGAACACAACAACGAAAAATCTTTAAATTGCAGTAAAGAGAGAGCGTGAAATTCCAAAGGTAATCCTACTTTATGATCACATCTCGCGTATACAACAGTTTTATTGATTTAAAAATTCAATAAAATTGATTGAGTTTTAATCGGTTTATATCTATATTTAGATAAACGATTTGCTGATCTGCTTTATTAACATTTTAAAGGTAGTCGTCAGTTTATTCCCTAATTTCTGATTTCAAAGTTCTTGATGTTTGTTCTGCATATAGTATTTACTCATGATTATCGTATTTTAATTTACATTCTCCGCTTTCATCGTGTTATTTGTTTTACGATTGGTTGTATTCACAGTTACTTCTAATAAATTGTTAGTATAAAATCATTTTAACATATATTGCTTCCCTAAATTACTTGACTTCAGTAGGACTCATTTGTACATATGAGTAAAGCGTATTTATTTCTATAAAAAACTGTATTAGTATTAATTTTCTTCCTCTTTTTTATTTTTTTCTGTATTTTTATGCTACTATTAACTTTTTTCATTCATTTAATATCAATAGGAAATATAATGTTATTTTATATCGATCGTACTAATTCAACATTATTTTTCTTTATCAAGGTTTGGTCTAGTGAACTGTAAAACAATTTGACGCCAACGTTTCTTCTATATTTGTAGTCATTTTCAGATATACAAAATCTGGAGTGGCCTACACTCTACTTTACTATAAGTAACTTAATGTCAAATTTCTTGAGTATATAAAACATAACGTCTCATTTAAGCATAACGTAAACATCTAAATGGGATATAATTATTAGCCTGTCATTCCTGAGGTAGTACAGATAGTGATTGAAGGACATATCAATTTATAAGCTTATTTTTGTACATCACAAATAATTTATTATTTGCAAATAATTTCATTAGTATAACTACAGCAGTAATAACATTTTTAAAAAACCAAAGTGAACATTTCTTGAAACGAAATAGTATCCTACAAGAGAACATGGCTATTGTTCAAATAGCCAGTAGATTTCTTACATCGTTTACTTGACATCCTTCTACATTGAATATTAATGTAAAATTTTTCAAATTTGAAACAGTAAAATACTCTTTTTTTCTCTGAAAAACTTCTTAAACAGCGAAGAAAATGTTGTTTTAAGGTGATTTGTTAATTAAAGATGTACGATAATTACAGTTATTAATCTCTAAACGAAAGATTTCAATTTTGAATTATCTTTTACATTTTTGGTTTTTAAACAGAATTATTATACTGGGAATTTTATGGCTTCTTAGTATTTAATAAGATCATTTTCCTTCCCCTTTGTCAATAACATATATACGAATTTTTTTTTAACGAGTGTTATCATTTACCTGCACAATATTATTCCTCTTACATCTCTTATAAGTCAATAATATATTTTCATTTTTCCATTAGAAACATCAATTTTATCTCAGTGGATTCGCTCAAAAAATTTCTAAGTCAATGTAAACAATGTAAAAAAATACAAAAAATTCGACAAGTATAGCAGGTGATTTCTTAGTCTAGAATAAACAAACAGTTTTTATATCGTTATTGCTCTTTCCCGTAATTGAAACTTCATGAATTTTTTTTGTGAATTGCTAATTTTTTGTTCCATTTTTGGTCAAATTTTCATTGTTTTTTAACGAGCCGTTTAGCGTCAAAAAAGCATTTTCTGAAAACACAAATCGTACTGTAACGCCCCTTTAGCAAAAAATATTTCAAAAAAAAATATCTCAACTCATTCGCCATATAATGTTCTATTTGTAGGCATAGTTTCATTTTTGTCCGTCAAACAGTATGGCTTGTATCGCTCTCACAAGGTTTGAGATTGAATTATAAGTCAAAATTTTTACATTTTATTGAAAAAAAAATATTTCCTGTTGTCTTAAAATTCTGAATATATTTTTTGTTTGTTGCATTTGTAACTTCCAAGACAATGTCAAAATTTCAAAACTCTAGGGTTATCAGTTTAGGAGAAATAATTGTTTTAAAAAAAACGGTTTTTGGCAAAAAAAGTGACTTTCCCATCATGCATAATTCTTCCCAGACAATAGGGATCTTTGTCTAAATAGGGCCCATTTTTGTGTAAAATATCAACTTGATCCATCAAAGATTCTGGACCGTAGCGTGGTAACAAGCAATGCTAACACACTCACCCACCCACCCACCCACCCACCCACCCACACACACACAGACATCATCGTAAAAACGTCATAAAACGACTTCTGGTACCTCAAAACATGTAATTCCGTCAAAATCTCGAGATCGAATTTTTTCACGATCACTATACTTTACTTATAGTAAAGTAAAAATACTGAAATGAATAACAGTAACATGAAAAAAATATCTTTCATTATTGATATGAACGTCCAAACCCCACAGTGAGAAATGAGAAAAAAGATTAAGATTTTTCAACCCAAACAACTTGAAAGACGTTAATTGTGGTTTGGACGTTGATTGTTGTTTCACGTGTTTATTCTGAATTTTTTTAATTATTTATGTGAATATACATTATTACCTGTATATGAAGATGCAGGAAAATATCAAGATATTCACGAATTAATAATTAAAGTACATAAATTAGTTACAGAAACATAAAAATAATATATATTCCATTAATTCACTTAAAAATCAGAGAGACGTTCCAAACTGGACACAATACGAGTTAAAAATCGAAGAAGAGCAACACACAGAGTAAAGTAACACTTACAAACTGAAATTTCGTGCAATCCGTCTTTAGGAGAAAAGGGTTACTTGCCGTTGCCTCTGCAAAGCGCATGGTCACACTTTTTATTTTCTCCTGAAGACGGATTAACCGAAAATTTGAGTTTGTAAGTATGTTTCTTTACTCTGTACTTTCCTCTTCTTTGATTTTTATCTCGTATTTGTTACATTATTTATATGAATATACATTATTACCTCATTATCAAAATACAGAAAAATACAAAGATATTCTTATAAATAATGTAACATATATTTTTTCGTGTTTCTCTAATTAATTTCTGTATTGATGTTGTCTTGAAGATGTCCACATATAGAGAAGAAAGTTGGCTTAAAGGTCTTTTACTATTTCAGAATGGACAAAACCTCGATAAAGAAAAATAGTATATAAAAAGTAAGAATTATTTTGTGCCAAAATTTCAGAATATTATTTTTAACGGAAATAGATAATTTCAGGTCTCCTTATGAATAAATTTTATAAATTTGTATGTCTGTATTTGTGTGTGTGTGTGTGTGTGTGTGTGTGTGTGTGTGTGTGTCTCCCTCCCCCCTCACTCTCTCTCCCTCTCTCCCTCCATCTCACTCTATCTCTCCCTCCTCCTCCCTCCCGCCATCTCTCTCTCCCTCCCTCTCACGCTCTCTCTCCCTCCCTATCACACTCTCCCTCCCTCCCTCTCTCCCTCCATCTCACTCTCTATCTCTCCCTCCTCCTCCCTCCCGCCATCTCTCTCTCCCTCCCTATCACACTCTCCCTCCCTCCCTCTCACCCTCTCTCTCTCTCTCTCTCTCGCACTCTCTCTGTCCGTCTGTGTGAAAAAACTTGTCAGATCAGAATGACTATGTATTGATTCTTTGGAGCTCTTACCGTCTTTCTCTATCTTGTCCAATCTTTACACATATCAATTAGGAAGAAGAATTAAAAACAAATTAAACCAATATAAAAAAACGTATAAACATTGGTATTGAATCAAAGGACAAACAATATCTCAACGATAAATGATTATAAATTTTCGGTTTCTTAGGTGATATGGATACGAAAGCTAATGTAGTTAGGACAAGGCGGAATGGGTACAAAAGGACCACATGTGCTGTGGTCAAACTTTAGCTTGGATGCAATTAGGGTCAAAGGACAGTTGAGATTCATTTCAAAAGAACCCTCCTTTGAGATGGTTGTTGAGAGCTCTTTATACAAGAATGACGAATATCCTGCATCCCATAGGTGATAATTAGGAACTAAAATAGTGAAATTACCCATCTTGAAAGTAATATACAGTATTAAAAATGATAAAAGCAACGACTGAGTTCTTCGATAAACTATTATAACCTGTACAAACGGAAGCCAGTCTGTTTGTGTTTTTTATAGTGTGTATTGTGCTTCAGTCTATCTGGGTAAATATCTCATACGTGAATTTGACGATTTACATTATAATTAATTCGATAATACGATGATACAATTTTCACATTAGTATTACATGTTTATATTACGTTTACAAACACAAACACGCACATGCGTGCACACACACACACACACACACACACACACACACACACACACAATATATATATATATATATATATATATATATATATATATATAAAGGTTTCACATAAACACGTGAAATAACAATCAATGATCAAACCACAATAAGAAATGGGAAAACAAGACTAAGATCTTTCAACCGTAACAAGCGGTCTTCGTCAGAGTCAAAAACCCAACTGTTGGGTTTTTGACTCTGACGAAGACCGCTCTGACGCATTTCTTATTGTGGTTTGATCATTGATATATATATATATATATAATATATATATATATATATATATCTTCAGCAATTCTTCACATAAACACATTTCATTAAAAAAAATAGCAGCTTCTACCTTCCCGACTTTCAAGCTGGCCTGCTCTAGTTTTCTTACAACTTTACCGTGGGCTGGTGTTAATTGCCAATTACCAATTGTCTTTTGGATAAATAATTTGGCAATTAACCCTAGCCCACTGTAAAGTTATATCTAACTAGAACAGGCCAGCTTAAAAGTCGTGAAAGCAGAAGCTACTGTTTATATTAATTATATATAATATAGGTGTGTTCTCTAATCGGGGTTCGGTCAATTTTCCAGGATAAAAAATCAAACTCTCGTTGCCAATGTTTCGGTTTTATTTAAAACCTTTTTTATAGGCCTACAAACAAAGGATAATAAGAAATCACATATCAGCTATCATGTCAACACATATCAACCCGATTAGAGAACACACCTATTCTATCAAACGGTCGATATATTATTGAATCTGATATATATATATATAAACTATATTGACAAAAAGAATACACAGACATGAAACAGAAACTTAGTACTATTTCCTTGATGACGAGGGCATCGAAATACAGTAGTCAGTTTCTGTTCTATTTTAGGGTATTATTTTTGTCAATATAGTTTATTTAGTTTTTGGAATTGTTATATATTTATATATAAGATTTTACTTAAATACGTGAAATAACAATCAATGATCAAACTAGAATACGAAATAAAAAAAAAAGACTAACATATTTCAACCTAACAAGCGGTCTAGGTCAGAATGATGAGTCATTTCGGTTTTTGACTATGGGAAGACCACTTGTCATGGCTGAAATATGTTAGCCTTTTTTTCCGATTTCATATTGGGATTTTATCATATATATATATATATATATATATATATATATATATATATATAAAGATTTCACATAAACACGTGAAACAACAATCAATGATCAAACCACAATAAGAAATGGGAAAACTCACCAGATGTTTTCTGCATCTAGTGTTCAGTTGGGTTTTTGACTCTGACGAAGACCGCTTGTTACGGTTGAAAGATCTTAGTCTTGTTTTCCCATTTCTTATTGTGGTTTGATCATATAATATATATATATATATATATATACAAGGTGATTGAAAAGTCACACCCTATTTTAAAGGTCTCGTTTTTTTTTATTTACAGATAATTCTTTTTCAATTCTGATATATTTATATATTTTTTGTGCAAAAATTGTTGTCGCACTAGCAATCTAGATTGTTACGTTTGTTGAAAAATATTTTTGTTTTTCTTGTCAGACTAATTTCTTTCAAATTCAATATGCTTATTAAAATATAATGAATTTTAAAATTAACGGAGCGTTGTGGTAATTGTTTTGATGAAATAAAATCGTATATTTATTTAGAATATATATATATATATATATAATATATAAAGAAATTTGCAATTTGTATATTAGAATATATATAATATATAAGGGAATTTGCAATTTGTATAGTTTTATCCATAAATTCAATTGCCTGTAATCCTTGTGCGAACTGCATTATTAAACCTAATGACTACCAAATGAATAGGCCATACAGCATTTTACATGGATGTCTTGTTCGATCATGTCAGCTTCTAAATGTCTAGAAGTTAGGGGATAAAACAAAGAAGTTCAGGGATTGTCCAGTTAATTGTATTGTTGTACAGGCTTATTTAAAAAAAAAATTCAAATACTCTCAGTAGAAAATGTTTAATTAAAAGACGACATATACTAATGTTATGATGTAACATTTCATGTTATATCAATAATTGAAAGAATTAATTCATCCTCCAATCCTTTCTACCAATGTTGGTTGCTATGTGATGAAAACACTATATGTTCAAACTATGTTATTTCAATTAAAAATTTTTATTCATGAGACATTTATTTGGATTTTTCATGAAAAATGGAACAGTTGTTGGCGAAAATATTGGTATTAAAATGTTGGGGAGAACGAATTGGCATTATTGAAAATCTGAAAGCACGTATTCAATTAAAAATTTTATGAATAACTTTCATTGGAAACAGTTTTCATTTTGACGTCATCCATACCCTCAAAATAAAAAAAAAAATCCGGCATATGTTTAAAATTTATGTTTGCTATACATTTTCAATTTCTTCATTCACCTATTAGTAATGCAGATAGTCATACTAAGCTGTTTTATATATCAATTCCTCTTCTCTTAAACCTCTGATTACATTCATCCGTGATATCAAAAACTAATTTAGTTAGTAGTATTTGTTAAGAATCACCTTAGTCTATATTCATTTGGTAGCCAATTCATTATTTTTATCTATTATGGTAAATTATGTTCATTATTATTTGATAATCTGACTCTATCAAATGCAATTTACATGAAATTTAGTAAACTTTTTTGTAATACAAAAATGACAAACATTAATTTCAAAAAAATTACCTGTTTAATTAATCTATTATTGGTTTTTGTTCAACCAAGTGATGTTGCCTGGTAACAATATATATCGGCAATCAGTGTCTATAAGCTTAAGTAATATACTAGTTTTTTTTTTTTTTTTTTTGGTCAGAAAACAGCATGCTCCACCCGAAGGCACCACACGCATCAAAATCTTCAATGCCACACAACAATCTCCATCATGCTATGCAAATACAGCTTAAACAACAACAAAATAACCACAATGACAACAGAGCACACAGATAATACAGGCTATCATAATCAACCCAGTAAATTAAAATATTTGTTAACCACTTCCCCGAAGGCACCGACTAGGCCCTCCTCCAACAAAGCTGCAAGCTGCGGGGGCCACGCACCTCCGGCAGTCACCACTTTTCTCTCCATCCTACTCCTCTCTGAGTTTAACTCAACGCAGTCGAACAGGAGTTAAACTAGTATATACTAGTATTAATAATATACTAATATACTAGTATTAGGATTAAAAGTGTGATAATAATGAGAGCAGTACTCATCAATGGGTATACCAGAATTCTTTACATTCATTATTGTTGAGAGTTTCTACAAACTTTATACTTAGAAAACAATATTTAAGGTTGTTTATAAATGTACAATCTGAATGAGTGAATTACAATGATATTATTATTTATTTAATTATTTGATTAATTAATTTTTTGATTAATTCTCTTAATACAGAATCTTAAATAAAATTGTATTACTATGAGCAAATGAAACGAATATGGGAAGATCCAATAACATAAAATAAAAAAAATCACTAGCATAGAAAAAAAATATATATAAAAATAGTAAAAAAAATCGAGCAAAATATTTGAAAAATAAATAAGCACATGAATTTGTACAAAGTGAATAAATGAATAATAATAAATAATAATTAATGCTTTATGTTAAGCCCTGGAGCAAACCTATCTCTCATGAGGCACGAATTATAATTAGTACATTGTAATTATTAGAAATATTATAATTACATTTAGTAGGAATACTCCTTAGTGAAGTGAAATGCTTTTAGTAGCGTGAAGCGCACTGTAGTGCAGTGAGATACACTGTAGAGTAGTGAAGTGTACGATAGTGTAGATAGATAGAATCCACTATAGTTAAATACACTACAGTGAATTAAAATATACTTCAGAGATGTTAAATGTACTGTAGTGTAATGAAATACACTGTGGTATAGTGAAATGTACGATAGTATAGATAGATACAATCCACTGTAGTTAAATACACTACAGTGAATTAAAATATCCTTCAGAGATGTTAAATCTACTGTAGTGCAGTGAAATACACTGTGGTATAGTGAAATGTACCACAGTGTAGGTAGATAAAATGCATTGTAGTTGAAATACTATAGTGAATTGAAATATACTTCAGTGTTGTGAAATGCTTTGTAGTGAAGTATTATGAAATTTAGAAAGGTACACTGTACCAGAAATGTATAGTGAAATGTACGTTAGTGTAGATATATGCAATCCACTGTAGTTAAATACACTACAGTGAATTAAAATATACTGCAGAGCTGTTAAATTTACTTGTAGTGTAGTGCAATGCACTGTAATGAAGTATTTTGAGGTTAGAGAGGTACACTGTAGTGTAGTTAAACACATTATAGTGTAATGAAATGCACTGAGGTGCAGTGAAATACACTGTAGAGTAGTGAAATTTACGATAGTGTAGATAGATACAATCCACTATAGTTAAATACACTACAGTGAATTAAAATATACTTCAGAGCTATTAAATTTACTGTAGTGTTGAAATCCACTGTAGTAGAGAGAGGATATACTGTGAAGTAGTGAAATACACATTAGTGCTGTGTAACACACTGTAATTTTGTGATATGCACTGTGGTAGAGAGAGATATATAATTTGAAGTAGAGGAATACACATCAGTGTAGTGTAACACACTGTAGTGTAGTGATATGCACTGTGAAAGAGAGAGATATATAATTTGAAGTAGAGGAATACACATCAGTGTAGTGTAACACACTGTAGTGTAGTGAAATGCACTGTGATAGAGGGAGATATACTGTGAAGTAGTGAAATACACATTAGTGCTGTGTAACACACTGTAATTTTGTGATATGCACTGTGGTAGAGAGAGATATATAATTTGAAGTAGAGGAATACACATCAGTGTAGTGTAACACACTGCAGTGTAGTGATATGCACTGTGAAAGAGAGAGATATATAATTTGAAGTAGAGGAATACACATCAGTGTAGTGTAACACACTGTAGTGTAGTGAAATGCACTGTGATAGAGGGAGATATACTGTGAAGTAGTGAAATACACATTAGTATAGTTTAACACACTGTAGAGTAGTGAAATGAATGGCAGTGAACTAAAATATACTGTAGTGTAGTTCATTATAATAAAATAAAGGACACCGAATGTGGTATAGATGCAATAAATTACATGTATTGAATCCTTAACTTAGTAAACCTTATATGTAACTTAAAAATACATGTAGATATACAAAAGTAAACATAGCATTCATTGACCATGCTGACCCAGTAATAATACTGACCGTGTTTGCGGGTCTGCGACCCCAGCATGATGGTCTGGTAGAGCTTGTTCTCCTTGACCACCAGCTGCGAGCTCTCGCTGTAAAAGTCCTCGATGAAGGCTGAACAGTTGAGCACAAGCAGCCCCTTCTTGAAGTGGATAGGCTTGAGTCTGACTGAGAACGTCGTCACACCCAGCTGCAGGGTGTCGCTCACTGGAATCACTTTGCTGTCGCATTTGCCAACGTCGCGGCACTGGAACAGACAAAGAAGTATCACCATTGACTTAGTGTCGGTCAAGCAAAAAAAAAAAACAACCAACATTAAGAAAGAAACGACAACACATATCGTTTATAACGCAAATATGACATGTGTAACACATAGAAATATAACAATATAAAGGAATATCGACAACAAGAACGAAATGAATTAATCGTTAATATAATTACTTGTATATAATTTTATTAGGTCAGGTTGGGTTGCAGTGGCCATTCTAGAAGACAGCACACATGGTTCACAAGCTCGCTACATGAGATAGCACGAATGAGAAAAGGGCTATTCTCCCCCGTCACTAATCCACTTGAACCATCCTGAGGGAACAGTAAATATAATTAGATCCCTCATATCATAAGATGCTAAGTTCTCAAGATTGTCAAAAAAGTAGTCTCCTAATGTTGCTTTCCTTCCTTGAGCCAGACGAGGGCATTGCCAAAGAAAGTGAGGAACAGTTCCTCCTCCTCCTCGCTTTGAACTCAGCAGATGTCCCTTGCCTCCAGACCCAACCTGGTGGCATGCTTTCTTATTAGCCAATGTCTATAACAAACATTGGCAAATAGAAGTGAGTTATGTTTGTGTTCATTTTTGTGTTGGTTACTATATCATATTATCTAAAATCGTATGGACTGCTTAATGGATATATAAATATATATTATGTAACAAAATATCGCATAAACACGTGAAATAACAATCAATGATCAAACCACTATATGACGTGAGATAAAAAAAACTAAGATCAGTTGGGTTTGAATCTGACGATGACTGCTCGTTACGGTTGAAAGATCTTAGTCGTTTTTTCCCGTTTCATATTGTGGTTTGATATATATAACATATATTGATATATATATATATATATACCCATCGTCAGTTGGGCTTTTGACTTTGACGAAGACCTCTTGTTACGGTTGAAAGATCTTAGTCTTGTTTTTCCTTTTCTTATGGTGGTTTGATCATTTATATATATATATATATATATATATATATATATATATATAAAAAATCAAAATATTAAAACGGTCCAAAAAGGACGGAACCCAGTAAGTTTTCTCGCTTCTTCTATTTGTTGTCTTTTTTCATTTATATATATATATATATATATAGGTATAAATTGGCAGGAAGTCTACTCTTAAACTAGTATTATTAAAAAGCTCTGTAGCTTCTAAATTATTTATTTCTAAGATAGATGCCCTTATTGCCTTATTATCATCCTATGAGTAACTGATACTTGAAAATTAAAAAATATTTATAGAAAACGGTTAAAACGAAGTTCACACAGAGATAGATACTCGTATAACTCACTTCTATATTTCGACCATCGTCGTCATCAGGAGACAAAAGAGTCCCGCAAGAGGGCATGGTGGTGACTTTTCCTTCCTACGAAACTCTTCGTCTCCTGATGAAGACGATCGTGGAAATATAGAAATTTGTTATGTCTATTTGTGGCACAGGGTCACCTTTCTTTTAAATCTTTGTTGCTTAAAAGTCAACTGGACCGTTTGATTTAATTGCTATTAGTATGTGAAGTGCAGTCGTTTTTATCAGTAGTTTTTCGCTCCCTCCATGTATTCTCCTAAGTCTATTTCCTTTCCAATTCTCTCCTTTAACTCTTTTAACTCCTTCTCCTTTCTCTTCTTTTCTATGAAACTTTATTTCTATTTGATATTTCTTACAATTGGTTTGGTTTAATTTCTAATTTTTGTTTGCTTCTGCATTTATTAAGTTTATTTTTTAATTGTTTCAATATTTTTTTTCCAGAATTGCCACCTTGTCTTCCTTCGGAACTCTTCTCCTCCTGATGATGATGATCATGGAAATATAGAAGTGAGTTATGCCTTCTCTATATCTGTGTTATCTTTCTTTTAACTCTATTTCATTAGAGGCCTGCTGGAATGTTTCGTTAATTAATTATATATATATATATATATATATATATATATAAAATCGGCTAAGAACTTTCAATTGTATCAAGCGATCTTCGTCAGTGTCAAAACCCTACTGTTTTTATCCCTTTTCACATTATGTTTTGATATATATATATATATATTGAATTCTGCATGACGGTTAACTAATTTAGAGAATGAAGTGGTAAAAGGCCTAGATGCCTGTCCACTAATTTGGCATGCACTTTGCTATGCATGGCTAGCTGACCCTTGACCCTTGATGAGTCGTCGGGATGTGGAATACGATTGGCTATTTCGACCAAACTGATTTTTTGGAAGTAACTTCATGGAAGTAACTCGTTTTTGTTAGAACCGGAAACGTTAAGAAACGGAAGAGGAAAAGAAAAAAAATCAATTTGGTTGAAATTGCCAAATATAATATATATATATATAGTTACAACTAAGAAACATAAAGAAGTGATATATACTGAGGATTCTCGATCATTTCTGCTATAAGCTGTCTTTTGGAGAGTTAAGATGAAACAAAAGTAAGGACACAGAGATAGGGTTCATTGAGTCTCCTTAGTTATACTAGGGAGTGTAACTCTAATAGTTTCTCTCTGATGTGTGTAGCCACCTTTACATCGCGAAACATTTTACGAAAATTCAAGCAATGAACAAATTAAATAATGCAAATAAGAATTAAATGAAATAGTGAGAATGAGAAAAAATTAAAAATTAAAAAAGATATCAGAAGTGAAAATAAAAGTATAACTGAAAAAATTGAAGCAAATAGTAAGCCTTGAAACAAAAATTGTATTAATAAAAAACATGTTTTTAGAATTCTAAGAAAAAATCATCATTATGAGAGAAGGTGTATTTCTAATTGTTATGTCAGCTACTTAGATCTTTCTCGGTATAAATAATTTATTAAAATATCACCTCTTTTATTTACGGTAATGTTACTTATGTCACGCTACGTTCAAAATAAAGGATCATATATTAAGTATTATATTTTAGTAATAGTATATGCTTAGAATATATAATTGTTTGTTTATTGTTTTAACCGATCCCCCAGCGGGCGATAACGTCAACCGTTTACCGGTTTTCTGTTTCATCAATGATTCTACAAATCTTGCATTGGGAGTCTTAAATTATGCTTAACTCAAGTGCTTTTTGAGTAGGGATCTTTAATGAATTCCTTACATCGTACAGGCTCGGGACCGACGGCTTGATGTCTTCTCCGTGAGACGGAGTCCGGAATCCCGGACTCCCAGCCCAGAGGCGAGTACGCTAACAACTAAGCTAACTTGGCCCCCATCTTAATTCATACCAAGTGCACTTGCCTGCTTGGACATCCAACCATCACCAGCAGTCTTTTGCAAGTACGCTTGGCATACCTACCTCTTATCACATAATGATGGTTAAATCAAAAGTTAAAGACAATGTGTAAACTATTTACTGTGTATTTATAGTTTACTCTGAAATGTTTGTTGACCTTTTTGAATCGTTTTATTCATGCTACTAATGTGTATGAAAGCAAAGTCAATAATATATAAGTGGCTTTTATATATTATATAAAAAAGTATATATTATATACTCTTACCTTTACTTATTCCCATCACATATTTATCATGATTATTTACTTTAAGTATGTGTGTGTGTGTCCGCCAATACACAGTCACTATAATCTCAAACAATTTTCATTGAATTCAGTATAATCAACCTAATATGAGATCTATCAACTGTTAATAAAAAATCTAATTAGATATATATATATATATATATATAAAATAAATTCAAAACGAAGGAAACACACATAAAGACACAGACATAACTCACATCGATATTTCGACCATAGTCGTCATCAGGAGGTGTGAAGAGCGAAGAGTCCCGCAGAAAGGCAGGGCGGTGACTGGATTCGGTGACCGCAGCCATTACCCCACCACTTACCACCAAGCGGGAAGGGAGGGAAGGAAATGAAGAGCCAAATTAAGACGTAAATGGAACGATCTGGACCGTTTCTTTTAATTGGTATATATATATATATATATAAAGATTTCACATAAACACGTGAAATAACAATCAATGATCAAACCACAATAAGAAATGGGAAAGATCTTAGTCTTGTTTTCCCATTTCTTATTGTGGTTTGATCATATATATATATATATATATATATATATATATATATATATATATAAATATATATTGTATGGAAAAAATAGAGAGAAACTTGTCGGAAGGTTAAGTAATCCTTTAGTTTGCAATTTGATATTGACTAGCCTGATAATCAGATAATCAGTTGAAAACAAATAATTAAAATCAATAGTTGAAAACCAATATTTGCATTGAAATTCCCAGATGAAGTATTATACCCACAGTCTTGATGAGAAGTTTAATGCTTAATGCTATCAGAAGTTACGTGAATTATTGAAATGAATTTTTATTCCCAGATTATCTAGCATTATTTAATCAATGTTTTAAAGTTTGATAGAATTTAATAGATGTCTTTAAAAACTTCCTGTAATCACAACCTCTTCTATATTCATTAGAACATTCACTAATGAAATAAAACTATCCTCTATTTTGTATTTTTATCTAATTTTACCGTATTATACTATTGAGTAGCTAAATATTTGTTATTTGCGTAAACTATTGCCTGAATAAGCGAATAATTTTACATTATTCGGAAATATATTTGATATTATTTTCCTTATAGATCATAATTAATTGATTGTTTATATAAAATATTCTTCCCCTCATACGTTTTGATAATTTAATTTTATTATGATACTTAAATTGTTAATTATATTTATTGCATCTTTTAATGCTTTTGTGTAATAACTATGTGTTTATATTTCAAATAATAGGATGCCATTTTGTATAGCTGAAAAACTTGAGTATTTTATTGTACTAAATAATATCCACAAACTATTTATATTTTTGCGAATTGTGCCAAATATTTGTCTGAGTTTAAAAGAGATAAAAGTTTATCGTAAGATAAGTTTTCCACATAGAATTGAAAATACCTTCTATATTTTAATTTCTAAACTTTTATTAGCTTAGAAGATAACATAATCTAGTACGGTTTAGTACAGTTCAAGTACTAAATTTTTCCATACTTACTTTTAATAAATTTATTTTGTGAGAGAAATTCTCGAAAAGAATTATCTTAAAACATAAAGATAAGGCATTTAAACATAATAAAATTGATTTGAGCATAACAGGAAATATAAATAACCAAACTGCAACTTCTTTCCACATAATCTCTCACCTTAATCTCACAGCAACCTAATACGACTTTACGATTCAGCTATTCTGGTACATTTAAATTAACCTAATCAAGCTCACAATTCGGTTATCCTCATAAATTTGAAATGACCTAATCAAGTTCACAATTTGAATAGCTTGCTACAACTAAATTGACCCAATCTACTACATGTGAACCTGCCTGCTACAACACAGCCTGCTACATGTGTTGTAGCCTGCTACAACTAAATTGACCTAATCTACTTCACAATTTGGCCATCCTAATACAAGTAAATTGACCTAATGAAGTTCACAATTTGAATAGCCTGCTACAACTAAATTGACCTAATCTACTTCACAATTTGACCATCCTAATACATGTAAATTGACCTAATGAAGTTCACAATTTAAATAGCCTGCTACAACTAAAGTGACCTAATCTACTTCACAATTTGGCCATCCTAATACATGTAAATTGATCTAATGAAGTTCACAATTTGAATAGCTTGCTACAACTAAATTGATCTAATCTACTTCACAATTTGAATAGCTTGCTACAACTAAATTGATCTAATCTACTTCACAATTTGGCCATCCTAATACAAGTAAATTGACCTAATGAAGTTAAAAATTTGACCAGCCTGATACAATTAAATTGAAATAATCAATTTCACAATTTTTCCATCTCAATATATCAGAATTGACCTAATGAATTTCACAATTTAGCTACCCTGATACATCTGAAATGACCTAATTAACTTCATAATTTGACCTGCCTAATACAACTGAATTGACCTAATCAATTTTACAATTTGGTTATCTTGATACATCTCAATTGACATAATTTACATTGCAATTTGTCTATCCTAATACATTTGAATTGACTGAACAATACTGTCTTCCTGACTTTTCTAAAGAGTAGATTAACCTTTATTACATCAATTGATTTAACATTACAAAATTAATTTTAATATAATAGAAAAAATAAAGAACTTGCTGTTATTTTTTAATGAATACAAAAAAAAGCGCCTACTCCTCATTAACTGAAATTGCTCAATTTTTAATTTGAAAATAACAAAAAAAAAATCATGAAAAGTGATAATTAGAATACAATTTATTCTAATAAAATAAATAAAAACGATGAAAAAGTAATGAATAGATACAACCTTTTTGTTTTAAATTTAATTTAGAAAAATGAATAAAAAATTGTGGCGTACATACGAGTATGTTTTTTTATATAGGCAGGTGATGCTATTCTCTCATACAGAATTCTCCTTTCTTGAAAACGGTTCCTCTGCAATAAGTTATTCGTCGTTATAGTAAAACATGTTGATTCCTTATAAAGTCCTTTAATTCCTTTAATTTTTTTTAATGCCTAATGTCTTATCATTGTTAGAAGTCATAACTTAACCTCCCATATATGAATGGGCATTTTTCATTATACTGTTTGTTATTATTTTGATTTCAGGCTTTAGTTAACCATTAATTCACTTAAATTTCAGATTACAAGTAAACTAGTTAATTTAGCTACAACGTGTTCTAAGTCGTCTGTAAAGCTTCCTGTTCGATTAACCCCTAAATAGCGATTGGCAAGGCAGTATTTCAATGATTTATGAACTGTGTTATTCATTAAGAATTCAACACGCTCCAACTCGAAATCCCTATTATCTGATTCATTGAGTTTTCGTAACATTTTAGCCCAGTCCTAATTCATTAATTATATTTGATCGTTTACTTCTGATCAATTTCCTCGCACAAATACTCTTAAACTCTAAGAAAGTAAAAAAAAACTATATATATTCGACAATATATGTTTAAACTTTTTTTTTCTTTAGCGGCTGAGGAACTGACAAAATCAGCCCTCCGATGCTGATTTTTTGAGAAAATATTGCATCTCCCATTGTTTCGACTAATATCTTTCAGATGAATCCCGAGTCTCATAAAATACTCAAGAGTAGCTCGACAGTTCTTTGCGTATTTCGTTCATTTTAAGGTCTCAATTTGAAACTTGAGACCTGTTGTGAGCCCAGGATTCACATTCAAATAACAAATCATGTGCTGTTTCCTCTATCATATGACATTTTCTAAAGAGAAGCTCATCTGTAATGGTCCCCAATCAAAGCATGTTTTTTTAAATAATGGTTTGATTTGGCTTTTATTTAACCATAATGGTTTGGCTTGCTGTAGCCTAAACCTAACCATGAACATCTAAATATTTTTAAATATCTAAAATATTCTTGTAAGTGTTTATTAGCTTTGTTACTTGACTTTGAAAGAGAAGTACATAATCTCTCAATTTTTTTAAACTCACACACAATAACCAAAAAGTACTTATTTTATCGAAATGTTTTAGAAACACACACAGTGGTCTAAAAAAACGGTACAAAAGAAATGATCTTTCGAAAAAGTGTGATATATGATTCCTATTTATGATTTAATATCATATACGACATTATACCATACTCGTGTATAATCATATATGATACAATTGAGATAATTAGTGATATGAATTTTCATTCGAAACTAGTCGTTATTGAAATGAAGGTAATTGTTGTTAAAAATTAAATGAATACAATTAAATAAACATTTTTTAATAGTTTAATTGCAATTTAAATTTATTTTCAAACGTTTTTAAATAGATTAAAAAGAACATAAATTGACAAATAAAGGACAATCTTTAGAAAGTGGAGACAAGTAACGAATAGAAATGATTTAATTTAAAATTTAATTTGCAGAATCTTCTACTGAAATATTATAAAATTAATTTAGAAAGTAGGTTGTACATGAACAAGTATACGTGAATTCATGTAGTTGAAATCTATTCAAGGAAGGAGAAGATGATGAATAGTGGGTCTCCTTAGTTATATTTAAGAAAAATGAGATATTAATGATGCGTAGTTGAATAGAATGATGGAATCCAGTTAAATAGAAGTGTTAATTAGAAATTTGAGCATGTACGAGATTGAGGGATGAAACTAATGCTAGGAGATCATTATTATTTGAAGAAGTCTAATAAATTAATGAATGATCTATGTAATGGATATAGTGACTTTATGAATGAATGCAAGTAAAAGCAAAGAGCCAGTCTGATGAGCCATTCAGACTGACCAGAGAAGCCTCTTCAAAAGGTATGTATTGATTCAGTCGGAGGATTCCATTCGTAGACAGCATAAAAGAAACTCTTACAAAAAAAATGGATAAACCATTTGACTAGAAAAAAGTCTCAGTAGACTCATCAGCAAACTATTCAATTTAAATAGTTTAAATAGAAAAAAGTGAAGTTAATATCTAAACAAAGAAAAATAGAAAATTTTTGGATTAACATTGACGAATTTTCAGAAATGTTCGAAAAAGTAATAAACGTTCTAGTTGATGATCTTGAGTCTATTAGTCTAGTAGAGATAATCAATCAAACATTGGCCGAAGCATTGAGGAGTGGATGACATTCGAATAATGAATAATAACTGATAAAACTGATAACTAATGTATAATTATCTGTTAAATCTACTTGAAGCTTTTTGTATATCAACATTGTTACTTCATTTAAATAATGTAAATATAATTTTTTTATATAAACATATATTACTTCTGTTTATTAAAAAGGTATTACATAAAACCAAAATGTCGGTAATGAGAGTTTGATTTTTAAGTTAGAAAATTGACTAAATCTCGATTACATAACACACCTAATATATATAATATATTGGTATAAATAGCAGCAGATCCTCTTTTAAACAAGTATCATTAAAATTAACCGCAATCTCGGCATTCACGATCTTAAGACTGAGAGATTCGATCCTACGAACTAACCTCCTACTAACAGGGTTCAACTGGAAAAGGAGTTGCCAAGTGACATGTTAAATTAAAATCGATGACTCATGCTTAGTCATTGCTATAAATAGATTAAAAGGATAGTACAGGTTAATATAAAGAGAAGGTCAAAGGTCAATAATGAACAAGAAACAAGCGGTTAGAATAAAAGGGTTGAAAGATCAACGGTATAACTGGACTAATAAAACTGGATGTCTGTTTCCACTTTGTTCAATTTCGCCTTATATTTTTCCAAATTACGAAATTTCGTACTCGGAATTAAAGACAAAATTTCATAATTTGGAAAAACATAAGACCAAATTGAACAAAGTGGAAACAGACATCCAGTTTTTAAAAGCATGCATTGAAGAAGGACTGCTCCCAACTTTTACAAATATATATATAACTTCATTAAAATCGTAAAGCAAAAAACAAAAAAAACATGAACATATTTATTTTTGCTGAAATATTGCAAAAAAACAGCAAAGTGTGCAATACACAACTATAGTTCATCGCAGTGAGTAAATAGAATACTAGAATGCAAAAGGGCTGTAAACAAATAGAGAAGATATGCTCGTTGAAGAAGAATCTGAAGTAAGTCCTAATATAAATTCTTATCTAGACAATGTGAGACTTTTCCTATTTACAGTTTCAAAGAATATATACATTGTTAAACTGTACTATGCTCTCAAACACTCTGACACCAAAGTTTAAAAAACCTATTGAATTTCTAAAGAAGCAAAATAAAGGAATTTGAATTGAAAAGGAAGGTAACTAGAAAATAGAACAATGGAGAACTTCAATGCTAAACTTATCGAAAATAATGAATAACTTCTAAGGAAATAAACATCAAAGTTTATTAATAAAAGGAAGTCATTTGAAAGCGTCAAGGAAGGTTATGGAGTCAGGTTAATGACTATGATGGTGTTTGTGGGTAGGGGGTGGGGGGGGAGGCTGGAAGGGTCGGCAGGAAGGTGAAAGCCTTTAGTTGGACATCTAACTATAATTCTGAGCCCTAAAGGGCAAGTTGCCCAATAAAGCCAACTCAGCTCGCAGATCCCTTTCAACTGGCAACAGTGTCTCTAAGATTATCCCATTAAATTCACCAAAGATAAATGGTGCTATATGAATTGAATTATTCCCCTTCTCAGATCGAAATAATTACTACGCCAAATTAGCTTATTGCAATTTCAAGCAATAGACCTTGTACTTGTAATAATAATATATTTCTATATTTAAAATTATATGTGACTCTACATATAATTTACTTATTTTGGTATATTTAATTTATTTGGTATATGAGCTTTTATTAGATATATAGAACAACTTGCCATTACTATAAATATATAACCGATTTTTCAGTCATTTTTAAAAGGTACACAACTTGAAATTTCGTTTCATTTCCTGTGTTTACTACACGCATAAAGTTTTAAACAGACAGTTGAGGCAGTTTTATCTATGCATTGTTTCTATGAAATTTGAATATATACATAAAATTAATAGAAAGAAAGTCTATATATATTTACATCACAAAAAGTGGCGGCTATACTTCGATTGAGTCGTCAAAGTTGTAGACACATATGAGCAGCTCCTTTCTATAGATACATAGTAAAGGGACGAACACATATAGAGTGTCTAGCTTTCGGCTAAACAGCATCAAGAAAATAGAAATAGGGACACAAAGTGCACTTACGAAGCGACCCAACAGTCTATATATTTAAATCACATTATATATAATACATTATACATAATGATATATTATATATATATATATTATAGGTATGACACTGCCCTACCTTCCTGCGGGACTCTTCGCTCTTCACACCTCCTGATGACGACGATGGTCGAAATATCTATGTGAGTTATGTCTGTGTCTTTCTGTGTGTTACCTTCGTTTTGAATTTATTTTATTTAAAAAAGTCCGCTGGACCGTTTCTTTTAATTGGAATATATATATACAGGTTTGATTAAATAATACGCCATATTTACGGTTGACTAGTTTCCTTGTGTATTTCTCAAGGGATCTGAATAATCTTCTTGTACAAACATCTAAATTGAATAGAACATTTCCAATGGTTCCATTGTCTTTAAATCTAGCATTTCCACTAATTTTACTATTGTCACAACAGTCACAACTAAGTTCTGACTGTTGTGACAATAGTAAAATTAGTGGAAATGCAAGATTTAAAGGCAATGGAACCATTGTAAATGTTCTATTCAATTTAGATGTTTGTACAAGAAGATTATTCAGATCCCTTGAGAAATACACAAGGAAACTAGTCAACCGTAAATATGGCGTATTATTTAATCAAACCTGTATAAATGAAGGACTGCTTCCTAAATATACTAATGTATATATACATATATATACATATATATATATATATATATATATATATATGACCATCCCGTTGCAAGTCATACCGGTATTCACGGACTCAGTTTTAATGGCTGTTTCCGTGTAAAGGTTCTGAGACAGATAGCTGATAATTCAAAAGTCACTCTGAGTGCTTCAGATGAAGCTTTTATTAGTCTTCTGGGGAGGTAGATCTGCTCCTGGGCTTAACCTCAATTAGAGGCTTGTGAACTTCCCCTGATGCTTTTCTGTGTTGAAGGCGGGTCTCCTTTCCCGTACTAAAACATTTCTAATCCTGGAAGCTGTCCTATTACAAGCTTCAATCCCTGTTAACTTCATCAACCGGCTGCCACCTAGACGCATCCGCGCAATCACGTCTACGCCAAGCCTACCAGCAGCCAATCAGAAACTGTTAACCAACGCCCACCAAATATATATAAATATAAATATATATGTATAATTCACGCAAGGGGTTCTTGAGGATTTCGGTCATAAAACATACAACTCCTGATTATAAGCCGATGTTTCGCCAAAAGTTGTTTGGCATTTTCAAAGCTAAAAAACAATTTATTAACGACATAAGTAAAGCAAGATAAATACATCACCAGACACCACCCAACAGAAAACAAACAACACAAACAAACATTTTTGTAACTAGAGAACCACAAAGGATCATAAAATATCTAGTGTTATTATTATTATTATTTAAAAACAGACATTTTACAGTCTAAACAGATGAACTTGATGAACTTAAGTTCACATCAAGGGCATCCAGAAACCCTTGCAGGTAGCGACTCAGGCCGAGAGGCCACTCACCCCACAGGATTAACGCCCACCATTTCTTAAACTTTATGAAAAACAACCGCTTCTACCTTCTCCATGTATATATAATAAAACAGATAATTCACCTTAGATCTTATTCACGTCCTGATGATGAATGTTGATCATTCTAAACATGTCAACCATAAGAGGTGTACTTTATTGTGTAGACAAAATAACGAGAGTGTTATTTAGAAAAATTGAGAAACTTGTTAAGAAACAGGTATGAGCTAAATTTGGTGACATTTTCAATAATATATATACAGTCTAGTCGAAGGTTTTGTCCGGCTAACATTGTTGTTCCTTTAAATAATGTAAATTTCATTTTCTTAGTTAAAAAATTCTTACTTCTGCCTATGAAAAAGGTTTTAAATAAAACCGAAACGTTGGCAACGAGAGTTTGATTTTTTATCCTGGAAAATTGACCGAACCCCGATTAGAGAACACACCTATTCTATCAAACGGTCGATATATTATTGAATCTGTTATATATACATATATATACATATATATATACAGATAGACTTACTTCATTATGATATATCTGTGAAGTGTTAATGTCTCTAAATTAACACCTCCTTTTCTTTTAATGAAGGAGGGGTTTTTAACAGAAAATAATAAAAAAAGGTGAATAGTTTAAGAAAGGTCTAACAACTCTTAAAAAAGGAGGTATTCTAAGTAACTATGCCCCTGTTTTATAATTATAGCGTCATACTTGCGGTTTACTTTTCTCCCAGTCCAACATACACTCATTTATTTTATTCTCGCATTTTAGCAAGAATTAAATTACAGTCGAAAGAATTCCTCTGTGAACAGGTTCAATCTATCACTCCCTCTTTTAATACAAGCGGATTTTCTCTCTAATTAATTCGTTGTGAACATATTGGTCGTAAAAGAATTTTCAATTTTCCCTTAATCTAAAATTTATATTCCCCTAAATTGAATTTCAGTTGAGGTATGACTTTTATAACTTTAGAAGTTTCTAGTGGTTTAATCAAATTGGTTTCGATTCCATAGTGAGTTGAATAACAATATTTATTTTGTTTAACGAAGTAATATTTATTAATATTCAATGTCTGTCATCCTAACTGGGGGTTACACTCGTTTAAGTATTTGATTTGGCATCACGAACAAGGATTTTATTAGTTTTTCCGATGATTTTATCTCTAAATAAAAACATCTACAGATTTATTTTAATTGATAAATTAAACCAGGGCACATAAGGACTTATTAGGGTGTAGAACACCGTTTCTCGTATGATTGTCTGGATGAATGGTTTCCAATGTAGTCTACCAGGCCCTCAGAGATCACCAGAGGATTACTGGGTCAACAAGAAGAAATATTACTTTAAGAGTCCATGACAGGTGACTTGGACTCTTATATGTGTTTATCAGCATAGTATCACAATTAATATATCAAAACGTAGCAAGCAGACTGTTAGAATATTCAAGCATAATAATTAAACTCATTTGGGGTTTGACTCTGACAAAGACTGCTTGTTTCGGTTAAAAAGTCTTAGTCTTTGATCTCATTTTTTACTGTGAATTGAACATTGATATATATATATATATATATATATATATATATATATATATATATATATGCTTTGTTAAACACGACAGAGTAGTTCCTGTCTATGAGCTTCTTGTCGAGAACTTCGATTTGCCGAAAAACAGTTTTTTCGTTGTTAGAACAACGGTTGAGGTGGTCTGCAACCGTTTCGTCTAACAACGAAAAAACTGTTTTTCGGCAAATCGAAGTTCCCGAGAAGAAGCTCATAGACAGGAACTACTCTGTCATGTTTAACAAAGCATGTATATCCGAAGGACTGCTACCAAAGTACACTAATATATATATATATATATATATATATATATATATATATATATATATATGCCGAAAAATCACAATGAATAAACACGTGATGCGAAAAATGAAATTAATCACAAGGTAAAAAAAGAAAACGATAAAAAAATGCTCTGAGGCCTCTCAATTTATGTCATCAGAGAGCAAACAAAGTAAGAACAAAGAAGATAACATAAAAGATATGTATAAAGAAGGTAACAAAACATACCTTCCTTATGTATAGGTTACCTATACATAAGGTATGTTACATACATATATGTTATGTATGTGTGTTACCTGATATAGGTAACATACCTTATAAGGTGTAGGTTTTGTTACCTTCCTTATATATACCTTTTATGTTATCTTCATTTTGTTGCTCTCTGATTACATAAATAGAAAGACCTCAGAGCATTTTTTCTATTGTTTTCTTTTTTTCCTTGTGGTTTAGTTATATATATATATATTATATACAAAACTATAGTTTTGTTTCTATTCCACGGTCGATACTTTTATCAATATACATACATATATATATATATATATAGTTTAAACTTCTTATATATAGATATTTATAAAAAGATTTCACATAAACACGTGAAATAACAATCAATGATCAAACCATTGATCAAACCGCTTGTTACGGTTGTAAGTTCTTAGTCTTGATTTCCCATTTGTTATTGTGGTTTCATCATATTATATATATTATATATATATATATATATATATATATATATATATATATATATAGATATATATATATATATGATGAAACCACAATAACAAATGGGAAATCAAGACTAAGAACTTACAACCGTAACAAGCGGTTTGATCAATGGTTTGATCATTGATTGTTATTTCACGTGTTTATGTGAAATCTTTTTATAAATATCTATATATAAGAAGTTTAAACTACAATGGAAAAAATAAAACAGTAGAAATAAATGCTTTGAGGCCTTTCAATTTATTTCATCAGAGAACAAACAAAGTAAAAACTGAGAAGCTAACATAAATTTAAAGGAGAAGGATACAGGTCTCCAACTGAAGCAACGGTTGGAGACCTGTATCACTCACTCTCACTCTTTCTCTTTCTCTCTCTCTCTCTCTCTCTCTCTCTCTCTATATATATATATATATATATATATATATATATATATAATCTACGCTCAAATGACAATATAAAATTTGAAAAAAAGCTAAGATGTTTCAACCGTAATAAGTGGTCATTGTCTGAGTCAAATACAAACTGATGGAATATCACTCTGACAAAAACCGCTTGTTACGGTTGAAAGATCTTAGATTTTCTTATGGTGGTTTGAAAGCTAAATGTTATTTTATGTTTTTGTAGCAAAATCTTGTAATATATATGAATAGATGTATATATTAGTATAAATAGGGAGCAGACCTTCTTTTATACATATTGTGTTGAACTGAATTGCCTTAATTAAACATACCTTTTTTTTTGAGCAGTTTTTCATATTTCCTTGCTAATTTTAATTCGTCTTGATTTAGCTGGTGGATTATTTGAGCGTAACTCTGGTAAGCCATCAATATTTAATGATTAACATAATATAACATAACATAACATGACATGTTTCGGTTGTCTCCAACCATCATCAGAAATTATTATAAAACGTTACAAAACAAAACCATTTTCATGGAACAAGTATGTAAACATAACCGTAAGTTAAATAAAATTGGTCACTAAAAAATAAATATCCCTAAGTCTAACACTAGGAACATTTAAGTACGGGGGGGGGGGGGGGGCTTTCAACCTAGCAGTTTGAGCTGACGTGTGCTACCTGTCTGCTGCTGGTTTAATTTAGGCTTTTTATCCAGAATCAGAAGTGCTTCCAATAATTGCAATCTCTTTTGATCTTGTTCAAGTCTGAATATTTTGGTGTTATCCGTGAGCATCTTTCTAGAGAGTTGTTGTTTGTGCATTATAGTTGTGTGTTCACGTATTGCTCCAGCTCCAAGGTGCATGGTCAGACGGAGGGATAATGTAGTGGTCGTCATTCCTATGTACGAATGCTTTTGGACTTCACAGTTTCCAATAGGGCATACACAAGACTGGTTTTCTTTAATTGGTCTATTGTCGTCTCTTGGTTTTTCATGATGAGGTTGCATGTGGTGGAGCTTTTGTAATATATTATAATGTTAAGTTTATCCTGAGGGTTAGTACAAGATGTATTATTTTTTATGATTGTTTTTAAAATTCTTTCATCTACTTGTATAGTTGGGAGTACTGATTTTTGTAATAGATCCTGTGGTTAGTGCCTGTATTTTGGTCAATGTGGGTTTCATTAGATCTTGTATTTAGATTCATTAAATAAATTTGAAGAATTCTGTCGAAGTGCCTATTGCTGTAACCATTATTAATAAATGACTGTTTAAGTTGTTGGATGGTTGTGTTGAAGGAATTCCAGTCTGACGATATTTTGTAAGTTCTGTGGATCAGTGCTTTAATGGTGTTGTCTTTGTAGCGTTGAGGGCATTCACTTATGGCATTTAAATAGACCCCGTTTTGGGAAGGTTTCATATAAGTAGACGTTGAAAAAAGGCCGTTATCTTCTTTCACTGTGACATCTAAAAAATTTAACGTCTGATTGTTACTAATTTCACTTGTAAATTTTAAAACAGAATGTTGCTCGAAGGTGGTTATTATATCATTAACGTGTTGTTTGTTTTTTATGATTAAAAAACAGTCATCAATATATCGGCAATACAGTTGAGGTTTGAGATCAGGTTTAAGACTGAAAATAGTATTTTCCAGGTGGCACATGTAGAAGTTTGCGAATAAAACACCCAGGGGAGATCCCGCAAACTGTTATGTTTACATACTTGTTCCATGAAAATGGTTTTGTTTTGTAACGTTTTATAATAATTTCTGATGATGGTTGGAGACAACCGAAACATGTCATGTTCTGTTATGTTATGTTAATCATTAACTATTGATGGCTTACCAGAGTTCGCTCAAATAATCCACCAGCTAAATCAAGACGATTTAAAATTAGCAAGGAAATATGAAAAACTGCTCAAAAAAAAGGTATGTTTAATTAAGGCAATTCAGTTCAACACTATATATATATATATATATATATATATATATGTGTGTGTGTGTGTGTGTGTGTGTGTCGTGTGTGTGTGTGTGTGTGTGTGTGTGTGTGTGTGTGTGTGTGTGTGTGTGTGTGTGTGTGTGTGTGTGTGTTTGTGTGTGTGTGTGTTTGTTTATAAAAGTATATTTTATTACATGATTTATGCATATTTAAAACCGGATGGATTAAACATTGAAAAAAGCTTCAGAGCAGTTTAAAAACTTGATTCCAGTGACTGAAAGAGGGCCAGTGCATAATCGGTCAATCAAGAAGGGGCTGATTGAATCGGATTGGAGATTAATCTATGTGGCAAGCATTTAAATTCAAATGATACCCCATCTATCTCCATAAAGCTTTTGTCCTGAATGGACCGGCCCTCGGCACCTTCGGTCACTGGTTATGGGGGGACGTGCTTTCACAACTAACTCTATATCAATGCTCCAAATCAACTAGCCCCAATGGGGCCCAAACAAAACTCCATACAGTCAAATACCTAACACTTTATGGTCAAATCGCCATCAGTATTTCAAGTCGAAGGACAATGTTTTAAATTTTCCTTTTTTTTTTTTAATCTTTTATTCTTATTTTGAAACGATAAGTGTTTTGCTGTTATATTTACCTCCTGTTGCTTATTAAAATGTATAAATAAAATTTATATATATAACAAGATTTCATATAAACTTGTTAAATAACAATCAATGATCAAACCACTATATGAAATGGGAATAGGATCTTAGACTTCTTTCCATTTCATATTGTGGTTTGATCATTGCTTTTATATATATATATATATATACTTTTTCGTTGGAAATACGATCCAAAACGGACAAAAATAGTTCAATATAGACAAAGAAATATAGAGAAATCAAAAGAACACACTTACAGTCTCTAATTTTCGGTTTGAACCATCTTCAGGAGAGATAAGAGAGGGAAACCATCTCATTATTTGGGATGAAACCATCAGACGGTTCGGGTCTCCATCCGTCTCTGAACCAGTGCGCTTGGTTTCCCTCACTTATCTCTCCTGGAGACAGTTCAAACCGAAAATCAGAGACTGTAAGTGTGTTCTTTTGATTTCTCTATGTTTTTTTGTCTATATTGAACTATATATATATATATATAATGATTTTCTTTTTTTGACCCACTATTAATGTTATATAAGATATACGAGTGTGTTTTGGTCAATTCCTTTACCAAGTTTTCGACATCTATTTCTGTCATCCTCAGGTCTAAAAACATGTTTTAGGAATTAACACCATAGATATAACAATCGTTGTCTATTGTTTAGGTTTATATATAATATAAATTTTAAATTTATAAATGAAGGGGAACTAGAGAGGTAGTAATTGATAATGTGGTATGACGCTATGGATTCTCACGGTGAAGTTAGGTTTCTGCATGTGTTCAGAACTATAGAGATGAATATTTTTTTTTGCCTCGGTAATCTGTACTATTTTTAACATTCTTTCGTCTTGATTTAACCCTACTCCATGGTTTATAAATATTTTAAGAAATCATTTGAGCTGATGTCAATGTTACCAACCGGTGGTTTTATTTGATGTTGAACATTCGTTGTTTACATTTTTATTAAGTTCAGCTATTTCAAGTGTTCAGTTCCTGTGGTCGTTGTATTGTAAAAAAAAACTATTAAAACTTATTATTAAAATTCAGTCAAATTTACAATTTTTTTCTGTTACAATTATCAACCGTGAAGTAGAAATAAAATGGACGTTTATCAGGACTCGGTCAGTTCTTTAGGTCCATATTATCTCTCATTACCAAGTTTCATTTACATATATGTATATATATATATATATATATATATAATATATTATTGAATCTGTTATATATACATTTGGGTTTATATAAGAAGAAATATGTGGAAAATTGACCGAACCCCGATTAGAGAACACACCTATATATATATAAAAACTAGAATTTAAAAAGAACACATAGAAAGGAAATCACTGAACTCACTACTATATTTCGATGTCTTCGTCTTCAGGAAAAGAAGTGAATCGCTCCAAAGGCTGATAACGGCTCAGTATATATATATACAAAACTAAAGTTTATCGGGACTCGGCCAGTTCTTCAGGTTTAAACTTAACTCTAAATTCCAACGTTTTGGTTTTTATTTAAAACCTTTTTCATATGCAGAAATATACATTTTCAAACAGAAAAACTAATCAGAAAAAGTCTTCACACAAATGAAGTTTTATTCAACAGCAACGCGTTTCGAACACTTTGTGTTCATCATCAGGAAGACACTATAATACAAATTATATCTAATCAGTTACAAAATTAGAGTGAAATAATAAAATTCAATTATGAGAATTCAAGACATACCCAAGGATGTGGTTTTGACGGGTTGGTCCAGTGAAAACAACAAGTAGGAAATAGATCCGCTGCGAAAGAGTGGGGATAGGCATTTAGGAGGTAAGGTGACCTTAGTTCTGCTTCTATTCCACGGGCGATACTTTTATCAATATATATATATATATATATATATATATATATTCACTCGATAAACGGAAATGCAATCCAAACTGAAGACAATTGGACCCAACTGGATAATTTTTTTTCTCTAATATATTTTTCTTCTTTCCTCTTTCATATTTTTGTATATATTCGTTTTGCCTTTTCTTTATTTGTTTTATTCTTAACTAGTTTGCTATGTTTATTTTTTATATAGTCTCTACCTTTTATTTACTTTTATAGCAATCATTATTTGTATGGTATTTATTTGGTTTTTTCTTTTCTCTATTATTATTCATGACCAAATCAGTTTGTTTTTATTGCTTATGATTTTTATTTAATTTATATATTTTAGGATTTTTTTACGCTAATTTTTTTCTATATATACACTAATATATGCATTTTATATTTTTCTTTCTTTTAATTTTTTTTTACAATTCTCTTTAATTTTTTTTATATTTACCAAACATGACCTGTTTATCCGAACTTGATTCTATTACTTTAAAACCGGGTACGGGGGGCAGCACAGGTGGTCTACGTACGGACCGTTGTATCTACAACGTACTTGGTTTCCCTTTCTCTGAGACGGATTGCCCGAAAATTTGTGTTTGTAAGTGTATTTCTTTATTTTGTGTGTTACTCTTCTTGAATTTTGAACTCGTATATATTTATTTATAAAAGTTGGAAGCAGTCCTTTATTTAAACATATATTGTTAAATAACGCCCCATATTTGGCTTGTATCTGTTTCTTACAAAATTTCTCCAGTTTCCGGAATTCCTTCCTCGTCTCTTCATTAAAACTATAAAGCTTATCACCAATATTGCTATTCGACATGTTTTGAATGCACTACATTCATCATCAGGACAATAATGAGAATAATAGTAGGATTGTTAGTTTATATTGTAATCCACCTCTATATATATAAACTAACAATCCTATTATTCTCATTATTGTCCTGATGATGAATGTGGTGCATTCAAAACATGTCGACTAGCAATATTGGTGATAAGCTTTATAGTTTTAATAAAGAGACGAAGAAGGAATTCTGGAATCTGGAGAAATTATGTAAGAAACAGATATAAGCCGAATATGAGGCGTTATTTAACTATATATATACACTTTTTTTCGTTGGAAATACGATCCAACGCGCTATTAAGTGCGCGCAGTGCACCTGGCCTCAATCTAAAGCGATAATGTCTAAAAGTTCCTTGCCTTTTCACACTTTTTTTTTTTTTTTTAATAATTTATTTCATTTGTTATTATTATTTGTATTCTTAGTTTTGTTTTATTTTACCATAGCTTAGTCAGTACTTTTGTTTATGTATCAATTTCTCTGTATCAATTTCCCTTGTTTTTCAATTTTTTCTTTTTTATATATTTATTGTTTTTATATTCCATTAATTTAATGTAATTATAAATTATAAATTAATTATAAATTGATTCCTGTCTACCTTATTTTCTGTGAACGGGCGCGCATGCGGCAACACTGTTGGTCTCCAACCGTCTCTGATCCAGTGCGCTTGGTTTCCCTCTCTTATCTCTCCTGAAGACGGTTCAAACCGAAAATTAGAGACTGTAAGTGTGTTCTTCTGATTTCTCTATGTTTCTTTGTTTATATTGAACTATATATATATATATATATATATATATATATAATATATATAAATCAAAATATTAAAACGGTCCAAAAAGGACGGATATATAAATGAAAAAAGACAACAAATAGAAGAAGCGAGAAAACTTACTGGATTGACTCTCAGTCATTCTCTGCCAGCGCGAGTGGACGCACGTGCCTCTTCCTCTTCCCTTCTTCTTCCCTTCTTCTCCCTGACGACGAACTTCAGTTCGAAATATCGACCCAGTAAGTTTTCTCGCTTCTTGTATTTGTTGTCTTTTTTCATTTATATATATATATATATATATATATATATATATATATGATAAACGAAATGCGATCCAGAAGGTCTGGTAACTCTTAAAATAAACTGTGCACTTAGAAAGAAATGTGACAAAAGACTCACTTTTCAATATTTTTTTCGATCATCTCGACGATGTGTTACAAATAAAAGTATATTTTCATATGTACGTAGACGCAAATCATTTTGTGGTGAGATTTGAGCAGGGGTTTTCTTCGTTAGTTGCTGTCTTGGTCTGAGGTTTTTGTCTTCTTGATAATTCTTTTAGTATTTCTTAATTTAATCTGTTGTTAATCAATGTAATGTAATTGATAGATAAGTAGAAGGCTAACTGTTGTTTTTTCTCTTAAGGTTACTACCAACTACATGTGTTCTACTCTCTGAAGGAATAATCACTTTTAAGCCATTTCTTCCTGGTTTGTACAAACTTAATTAATCAAGTTACAGGAAATTGTTTGAAAGTATTACCAAAGCAGAACATGGTGTCGTGTGATTAAAAGAGATAGACTGCAAGTAGGAAGGTGGTAGGAAACTATGTCATACAAGAAGGGAAGAAGCTCAAGAGGGATTGTGGCGGACGGAAACTTTTGTCATTACCCAAGGTAAATATATCTGTTAAGCCTTTTCTGGGATCACAAACTGCGTACACAAGAACAAGGAAGGGGAGTGTAATCCCTGCTGGATTATATCTCTCGAGTCCTCAGTCATTCTACTTGCTTGTCTTACTAATTTCGAGTAGGCTTAAATTGATGTTGTCTTGTGTTTGAGTATTGCCCTTTACTGCTTATGGCACGTTAAATATAGGAAACAGTAAACACTGTAAAACATCTCAGATATTAGCGTCGGTGCAGTGTCATGATAAACTGCCTAAATTCTCCGTTCACTGTGCTTCTATCTGAACCTTCTTTGAACTTAAGAACCTTCCAAAACCAGTACAGCCTTTCTTCTGATTTTTTGCTATGGTTTGGACGTTGATTTTTATTTCACATGCTTTTTGTGAAAACTTGCTATTTTTTTTTTTTTTGGTAACGAGGTGAAAGGAGACTACCAACTGAAACACCCCCTTTTCTTCTTGGACACTAGCCTGGAACTGTTTCCCACATTACCTCAGGCTAGGCCATTCATTCCCTCACGAAAGGCATCCTTGTATTTAGAATTAGTTATTCTCTTTTTTCTAGAGAGGATATTTTTGACTAGCCCGTATACCATTTTCCACACATGAGTCCTGTCTAACATTTTTGCCATAATGGTTTCTGGTGAGAATACACAAATTCTCTTCACCAAATCACCCATCTGGCTATTCCATTTCTTGCATGCAAAGAATGTGTGCTCCACATTGTCTATTGCTGAGCAATACAGGCACTCGGGAGTCTTGTGCTTTCCTATCCTGTGTAGGTAGGCGCGAAAGTACCCATGTCCGCTGAGAAGTTTTCATGTAGTACCCCTCCTCTCCATGACCTCTCTCAGCCCACAATCAGACATCTCCAATTATCTTAAACGTCCAGCGCCTTCTAGTCTCCTGTTCCTACACCCCTTGCCATTTGTCTAGGGTACACGAGCAGATTCTCAGTCAACTTCTTGCTTTCTTTCTTCTGGCCTCCCTTTCTCTCACTAGTAGGTCAACTGGAATGATGCTAGCTATCACCAGGACTGCAGGCTTTGATACCGTGCGATCAGCTGAGCACACCCTTTAAAACTTGTTATTAAATATATATCATATATGAATATTAACAATTTATTAATGTTAAACTATTAATGCTATTATTTTTTGCCTATTTCATTTAGTATGAAAAAAATAACTACATCAGATTTGGTACAACATTTGATTTTCAGATACCTGATTGTTGTTTTTCTATTTTACAATAGATGGTAGTCAGTAATATATATGTTGTTTGTATATTCTGAGAAAGCACTTTTAATGCTGGATGTCTATGTTGATGAGGTTTGATATTCACATCTGGAACCCTCACACCTGCCAGTTGAACCACATTTGTTAGTCTGAATGGTATATGTGGCCGGAGTGACTTGTTGATTGACATAAATTCTATGACTGGGGTTGAACACGCCATGCTTAGCCTTCAAGTAGACGTCAGGCATAGACACAACTTGACTAAGTCAAAGCCATTCCTAAACACTTCTACTAAATTACACCAAGTCGTCTACATTTTCCTTTTTCAACCACTTCTCTTGTTCTATATAGCTTATTCTTATTATTATTACGACAGTTTTTAATACAATTACTCAAATTTCTTAGTTATTTATATATCTATAAACTATTAAATAAAACGATTACACGAACTTATAACACTAAACTCACATAAAAGAACACACATAAATGAGATCACTAAAACTCACTACTATATTTTATTGGCATCGTCATAAGACAGAAATTCTTCCTGACGACAAGGCAGGCAAATATGGTAGTGAGTTTTGTTATCTCACTCTATATGTTCTTCATGTGAATTAATTCACACATGCACACCCACACCCACACCCACAAACACACATACACACACACACACACAGACACACACACAAACACAAACACACACACACACACACACACACACACACACACACACATATATATATATATATATATATTATATTAATATATATATATTAGAAAAATAAAAATAGAAAATTAATTCTTAATTTCTCAGACAGAGTATTAGACAATAATGCAGTAGCAGCATTAGGATACGGTGTATACGGTCTTTCAGAAAAAAAATATACAGACTATTATAATATATATATATATATCAATGATCAAACCACAATAAGAAATGGGAAAACAAGACTAAGATCTTTCAACCGTAACAAGCGGTCTTCGTCAGAGTCAAAAACCCAACTGAACAAAAACAACAAAAACCCACTTCAGTTGGGTTTTTGACTCTGACGAAGACCGCCTTGTTACGGTTGAAAGATCTTAGTCTTGTTTTCCCATTTCTTATTGTGGTTTGATCATTGATTGTTGTTTCACGTGTTTATGTAAATCTTTTATATATATATATATATATATATATATATATATATATATATTTATATTGTGTGTGTGTGTGTGAAGTTTAAACCACAAAGAAAAATGAAAACAATAGAAATGAATGCTATCAAGAGATAAATGTAGATGTAGACTTCGAATCCCTACACATGTACACATTAACAAGTTCACAATGTGTTCCAAGTATTATATTGTCATAAAATATGGAACTGCTGCAAAAACAGAAATGACTTTACAATTAAATAAATCGCCACAAATTCAATAAGAGTATGTGAATGCTGTAATGTCTTTCGAGTTTGAACGTTGTCAAACAATTAAGAAAATGAATGTACAAAAATTGAGATGGGATGATAATGAGGAAAGGAAAGAGTGGATTCAATAAGGTGGAATTTTACATATAAAGGGAATTGTTAAGACAGCTGTTGCACTAGAGTATCAAAAACCAGCTCATCTAATTTGAATTTGATTGACTATCTCCCTCTCTCCTCTCTCTCATTCAGTCTCACTCTCTGTTTCTCTATCTTTGTCTATCTCTTTGTTTCTGACACAGAATAAAGATTATGTGTCTTTGAACTAGAGAAAGGAAGAAAGAAAGGAAAAAAAGAGAGAGAGAGGAAGGAAAATTTTGAGAGTGTGAGTGAGAATAAGAGAAACAGACGGAGGAAGATAGAGAGTTAGAGTTAAAAATTTAAGAGTCCCAATATAGACTCAATCTTAATTGTGTGGTATTACATAGGGCCTACATTCGGTCACTTCAACCTAACTTTGATAACAGACACGTAGAGAACTTTGAAAAAAATATTTAATGAACAGTGTGTGATGGTGATCAATATTTAGAGTGTGTGTGATGGTGGAGCAACAAACAAAAGAAGAGTGAGGGAGTTTGAGTATGTGAGTGACAGGAAGAGAAACAGACGGCAGAGAGAGAGAGAGAGAGAGAGAGAGAGAGAGAGAGAGAGAGAGAGAGAGAGAGAGAGAGAGAGGGGCAGAGAGAGACAAACAAATACATAATCGGATACTTTTTTTACTTTCAAATCAAACACTCAACTTATATATAAGCTCATATTTGAGTTCTTCCAGATGTAATAACACATGATTTTGTAAAAATATAAAATCCTTATTACATTGAAAGGTGACTAAATTTTACGTTTATTAATAGAAACTGTATAGATATTTCTTGACTTTCTATAATGACAGCTTAGAACTGCCTTAATAAAGCTAGGTCTTTATAGGATTTAAGTTTCTCATCTTCGATAAGTAGACTGTTAGACAAATAGAGTGTGTGGTAATCACAGCAGTCTATTTGGATGTTCACTTTATTAGAGGACAGTACTTGATTACAGGCCTAAAATGAAACTAGCAGGGTGAAGAAAGCTCATTAGGACATATGAAGTTTACCGTCGGATGTCTCCTCAGGAGAAACCTGTTGTTAAGATTTTTATTAGACTGTAGCAATGGTGTAACTAGAGTCAATATTAGGCCGAATTCACTGCTACTGTGTTTTTGGTTTAGTCTTTTCTAACGCAACTAATTTTAACATTTGTTAGGTAAAAGACAATCAGTTTTATACATATAACTATATAGTTCTATTCATTATATATTCTATACTATAATAAGCAGGAATTATGGAAAAAATTATTTTTATTTCAAAGAATTCAATCAAAATCTGAGCTATCCAGTTTTTATAATTAACTGCATCAATAACTTCTAGTAATTGATTTTGTTACATTGCTATAAGTAAGGGGCTGGGTTAGCTCATGGCAACGACATCACCTCTGAAATGGTAGGTCCGGGGTTCATAACCCACTCTCAACCTTGATTCATTCACATGAGAGGTGAAGAAATCTAGGGCGTCGTTCAATACCATCGGTACCGAGCCTGTACGATATCAGGTATTCGTTAAACATTTGCACTCTAAATATACTTGAGTTAGGCAAACTTTAAGAGTCCCATTCATTATGTGGTATTACATAGGGCCTATATTCGACTACTGCAACCTAACTTTGCTAAAAGTTATGTATGAAATCCTGAACAAAGTATTTAATAAACAGTGATTTTTTTAGGTATTTACAAGTGTTATATATCTGGTTTGACTATTGTGAAATATTTTTGAAGTTCCTCTAATGAGAAATCTGTACCTATTATATATCCTGATATTTTTTCTGGATGATAGAAATGTAGTAATTCGTATTGGATCATATTACCATTTACTAAAAAAAAAATGCGGTAGTTTTTCCATAACAAAAAAGGCCAATTTCAAGAAAATGTATAGCTTATTATAAAAAGTTACTGTTTTGTGATTTGGAAAAACATAAACTTGGCCAAATAAATAGAGATTTGTTTGCTGAGCTGATAATTTCATCTTTGACAGTTCATCTAAAGTTTGCAGTTATTTCACTGAAATACAGCCATGCGTATGTATCATAAATCTGATACTGACTTGTTTACGACTACATGATATATGTCTTTAACGGTAATATAAAAAAAAACATTATCCATTGTTGTTGAATTTCAAACAGAGTATATTTCAGGGTAAACAGATTGAGGAAATGGGTGGCTATGTGTCATAAAGCATGGTTATTGTCAGCAGGGGGCAATTAGGGATGATATAGCACTCGGAGGGAAGACAGACGGACTAGAAAACAACCTCCGATCTGCCTGCGGTCAACAACAGCATTACAACGCTCTGCCTGTCAATAACCGATCGAAACAGTGCTCTGTTATAACTTATGCATCAATTTAAACAGGTGGAAAGTGCTTTGAAAGAAAAATATCAAATATAAATTTAAACAACCACTTTAAACACAAGCAAATTGTCAATGTAACTGTAAGGTTTTAAGATATAGTTAACCATATGCTGATGTAAATTTGTCCGATTTTTCGCAATTAACTTTGATTAAACAGTGTATGATAAAATGTGGTGATAATTGAATTGATATTGGGATATTTGTGTTGAACATTGTCTGCTAGACCAAAACTACATTACGGGCTTAGGCAGGGTGTCTACCCAAAGTGGATGTGACTTAGGCTTGATCCACAACCACTACGAGACCAACACCATATTACGGGTCATGAGAATATTTGAATAACTTGGGAGGTCAGCACATCACTACAGCATAGCTGGACGTGAGTGCCCACAAAATATTGAATCCAAAGCACTGCAAGGCCAACACCACATTACGGGTGAGGCGATTGTGTGGCTAACTTTGGACATCAACACATCACTCATGCTCGACATGAGTGCATACCAAAAGTTAAATAAAAAACACTGCGAGGCCAATACCACATTACGGGTCAGGCTAATCACTTAACTTTGGAGGTCAGCACATCACTGGAGCATAGCTGGACGTGAGTGCCCTACAAATGTTGAGTCCAAAGCACTGCAAGGCCAATACCACATTACAAGCTCATGCACTCATTATCACCAGCACCCTAGGGTTCGGGCCAAAACCATCTGAGGCCATCACAACATTACAAGTCAGGCAAGAGTGGCTATTCAACCTTCTATCGATACATCTACTCGAGGCCAATATACATATGCGTTCAAGCACCAGAGTGTCTACCCGACTTTGGGTTCTGATCGCAGCCAACGCCAGGTCAAAACCACCTTGCGACCAAACACCAAACTATTTTATTTTTCCTAAATTAAACAGTACAAGGTGAATCAAGGCTTAGTACAAAAAGGAGAATTAATGATAAATGTTACACTAATGATATAAATGTAGCTAGTTAGGAAAATAATTGACGATTCCAAATCTACATGTTTTATATGCCCACTTTTTCAGAATACATAATTTTCCTTTTCTAGGTAACACCAACATTCTCCGATAGATAGTAAGGAATTGTTATAAACTTTTTAAGTGATATCTAAAAATAGTTCATCAGATGAAAGAAACTGCATGTTTGAACATGACTGAACTGCATTTATAAAATGTAAACTTAATACAAGTTGCAAAACAGACATAAGACGAGTTCAGATCTTCTGTATTCTGTATAATTGCAAACTCATAAGTTCTGCGTCTTCATATTATACACTAACTAGATTATAAAAACCAAACCTTCCACGAGTTGAAAACATATACTAACTGTGTGCTAACAATACAGAAGCAGTATATGTTCAGTATGTGGGCATATTATCCATTCAAAACAAAAACAAAAACAGTGTTCAAAGTGCATCACAACATGTGTTTTTAAACGTAGGTCTACAACATGTTTAAGCACAGATCCATAATGCGTTTAACACGCAGAACTACGTATTATATGTGCTAACTTTCCAAACCTTGAAAAGGCAGACCTACTAATACTTTGAAAATTTAAACTTACAATGATGTCAAAACGTAGACTTCGCTAACTTTTTTTTTTTTTTAACATACTACGTTCAAAATGCAGACTTAGTATTCAAAACGCATGCAAACCAATTTGCCAACCTATTACGTTTCCAATGAGCTGATTGTGTTGAAAATACAAACTCACCAATTCAGTCGAATAAGGTAGTTGTTTGAGAATACAGAATTTATTACAGTCCCTATTAATATTAAAAAGACGCTTTTTGAGAAAGAAATTGCTTTCAATTCCAACCTAATATTATTGAAGCGGGGTGCTATTTTAACAGGATTGGTAGCAGCTGTGTAAAATAGCACGAATTGCAAAGGATATTTCTGTTTACCTTGACCCATAGTTTCACTAAAACAGCTCAGTTGTTAGAAAGTCTTTAGACGCAAAATGTGGTAGTTACTATTTTCTTAAATTAATTTTAGCAACTTAAAACTGAAGATTAACTAAAGCCAAGGTAAATGTTGTTGACGATAAACAACTCTTTCATTAATTAAACAATTTAAAAACCAATTTCCATTGTATTGATTATAAAATTCATTTTGAATTTATAAAGTAATTTTTGCAAGTTTAGAATAAGAGATTAAAGCTTGCTGAGTAGGAATAGACGGCCTTGGAGATTGTATTTGCGAGCTGCACCTCCCATTGTTGATAACCTAAATATAAGTCCTCTGAAATATTTACGCTTCTGTGCTTCGCTTACTTTTCCAACCTATTTCACTTGCCCTCTCCTGCAATCCTTTCCCTATCAATTCATCCAAACATATTTCCAATTCTTCCTCTATTCTTCTTTCACTGCAATAACCTTCACTTCTTTTACCTCTTGAAATTATTTTTTCCCCCTTGATTAACTTCAGTAATATTTCTCTAAAGTGTAGATAAATGAAAATTTCTATTGAAACATTTTCATTTTTCTATATATTGAGTACATTTCAAGTCTGTTATAAGTATTAAATGTATATTACAAAAACATTTGACAGATTATATATTCTAGATTTCTTTTATATATCTGATATTATTCATATATCATCGTATTTGTAAACTTCACGTACCTTTTAACTCATAAGCTATGCAAGCAGTTACTGTGTTGTATTTATTCATGATTAGGGGAAAAAAAAACACTAAGTTTTCCCACACATAAGTAGGATTACACTACTAGTCTCGAACATTTAGTGTTCATCTTCAGGTTACATTTGCCTCAGTAAGGTTACATTGACTATATTACTTATTATCAGTATGAACGTGACTGACAACGGCACAACTATTTGTATGTAATTATTTAATTTAATGAGAATAAGTTCGTATCGGTTGGTTACTAATTACACTATGTTTACCTAGGGCAATTATTTAATGTAGTTTACTTTTATAGATATAATAATTTATTTTATTATAATAATGATCCTTGTAACATAAATGATAAAATTATGATTTATTAAAAATAATGCAGTTGGTAAACTAATTCTGATTAAACAAGGTGTAACAACATTGCAATTAAATAAAACAAGCCTGAGATAAAATAATATGCTAATTAGGTTAGTTTTAGAGGGGGAAGGGGGTTGTGTTGTCATTGCAGGCTGTTTGATTATTCACAGGAAGCTATCTTATTGGGAATTCTGCAAGGACCCCGGAGCTTATCTAAATAAATTCGTGACCCAGTCAAGACCCTCTCCTTATTATTCCCAATCATCCCCCTCTAATCCTCTTCCATCAGATCAAATTTTTTCCTTCTTTTCTACCCCAAAGTATCTACAAAACATATCTTTTCATCTGCATAATTCTACAGGATATCTTTAACAACCTATTTTAAAAGCAATATAAAATAAGATCATTCCAACGAATTTAATATAGACTACAAAACGAATTTTGGATACATTTATTCAGATGATGTAATATTTAAATCTTATTATTATAAGCAGTGTTACTCTTTATATATATATTTATATAAACCCATATATATATATACCAATTAAAAGAAACAGTCCAGAGGACTTTTTTAAATAAAATAAATTCAAAACGAAGGAAACACACAGAAAGACACAGACATAACTCACAACGATATTTCGACCATCGTCGTCATCAGGAGGTGTGAAGAGCGAAGAGTCCCGCAGGAAGAGTCGCCGCCCTGTCTTCCTGCGGGACTCTTCGCTCTTCACACCTCCTGATGATGACGATGGTCGAAATATCGTTGTGAGTTATGTCTGTGCCTTTCTGTGTGTTTCCTTCGTTTTGAATTTATTTTATATATATTATATATATATATATATATATATATATATATATATATATATACAAAACTAAAGTTTATCGGGACTCAGTAAGTTCTTCAGGTTCAAATTAAACTCTCATTGCCAACGTTTCGGTCTTTATTTAAACCCTTTTTCATAGGCAGAAGTATAAATTTTGAAACAGAAAAACTAAGTATTACATTATAAATTAATTTAAAAAGAAAAATAGTATGTAGATTTTAACAACTGTAATCTGAATGAACGTTCATACAGATATACGGAAAGTAACTACATATAATATATATATACTTAAAATAAACCGTGACACATAGAAGGAAACCTAATAAAGACTCACTTATCAATATTTTGTCCGTTATGGCGGTCGTCGTCAGGAGAAGAAGTGAATTGACGGAAGGACGACAGTCAACTAACATTGAATTATTTGACTGTCGTCCCTGTCAATCAATTCAAGTAAGTTAAAGAAATAAATCCAAATAATGATTAAATCAATGAAAAATATTAACTAAAAATAAAATTAAAAGTGACTACGAAAGTGAGGTTCACATTAATGATACATATGTAACAGTACGTATATGATGTTATAGGTATAACACCCTCATGATATTACTACGTCAATACTTTCAGTTGATAATGTAATTATTTGGGGAGATTTTTTTTTTAAGCAAATATTATTTATATTTAAGATTTATTTATATTTTATACATTTTTTTAAATTAGTAAATATGGACTTATTTACTTATTATGTGGAATCCACATAAATCAATCTACATATCAGTCGTATCTATTTCTTTTTGAGTCAATACATTTTATTGCTAGTCTAGAGGTTACCAATTGATTTGTTCAATTCAAATATACTCGTACATAGCAATAAGAATGAGATATTTTGATGAAATTTTGAAACTAAAATAATAAAAAAAACTTCATTATGATACAAATAAAATTTGAAATTAAATTATTTTAGTAAAATGATAAGATCAACAGATAGAAAAATTTAAGTTCAATGCTGAAAGTAAATTGTATAAATGTAAGATTTTTTAAGAAAAATTCTGGAAAACTTGTTGATAGTGAAAATGAATTATTATATATTCTTTTACGGAGAATAATTTTAATATAATGGTGACAGACATTTTGTAATAGACATATAGGAAAGGTGAAAACAGAGGGGTAAAAGATAAAAAAAATCAGAGAAGAAAGAGAAAACAAAATGTTGAGATATCAAAGGGTAAAGAATTACATCTCATCTGAAATGGTTGTGATAATTAGATATTCCTGTTTGGTATAATGAAACAAACAACTAGCAAGAAAATGTGCGTTGTTGTGCCTAACAAGAGATGGGAATTTAATTTGAACAGTCAATTTGATGTTATTGGCGATCAGTCTCAAAGGGAGAAGTAATATATTGATTTACCAAGTCCATTCAAGGAAATTTAATTATTTCCAATGTTACAGAAACTATTTGGATAAAGGATTCAAAAGATATGCGAAATTAACAAAACCAAATAATTAACTGTTGTAACGCAAAGAGAAAAAAATATCTATATTTAAGAGGTAAAAAATATGTTGTTTTTTCAGTCAACTTTATAAAAGAATCTAATCTACAGCTGGTAAAACAACTGTGTTTCAGTTAATCAAGGTACAGATTTTGAAATTAGTTTAAAAAATCTGGAGTGGCCTACACTCTACTTTACTATAAGTAACTTAATGTCAAATTTCTTGAGTATATAAAACATAACGTCTCATTTAAGCATAACGTAAACATCTAAATGGGATATAATTATTGGCCTGTCATTCCTGAGGTAGTACAGATAGTGATTGAAGGACATATGAATTTATAAGCTTATTTTTGTACATCACAAATAATTTATTATTTGCAAATAATTTCATTAGTATAACTACAGCAGTAATAACATTTTTGAAAAACCAAAGTGAACATTTCTTGAAACGAAATATTATCCTACAAGAGAACATGGCTATTGTTCAAATAGCCAGTAGATTTCTTACATCGTTTACTTGACATCCTTCTACATTGAATATTAAAGTAAAATTTTCAAATTTGAAACAGTAAAATACTCTTTTTTTCTCTGAAAAACTTCTTAAACAGCAAAGAAAATGTTGTTTTAAGGTGATTTGTTAATTAAAGATGTACGATAATTACAGTTATTAATCTCTAAACGAAAGATTTCAATTTTGAATTATCTTTTACATTTTTGGTTTTTAACAGAATTATTATACTGGGAATTTTATGGCTTCTTAGTATTTAATAAGATCATTTTCCTTCCCCTTTGTCAAATAACATATATACGAATTTTTTTTAATGAGTGTTATCATTTACCTGCACAATATTATTCCTCTTACATCTCTTATAAGTCAATAATATATTTTCATTTTTCCATTAGAAACATCAATTTTATCTCAGTGGATTCGCTCAAAAAATTTCTAAGTCAATGTAAACAATGTAAAAAAATATAAAAAATTCGACAAGTATAGCAGGTGATCTCTTAGTCTAGAATAAACAAACAGTTTTTATATCGTTATTGCTCTTTCCCATAATTGAAACTTCATGAATTTTTTTTTGTGAATTGCAAATTTTTTGTTCCATTTTTGATCAAATTTTCATTATTTTTTAACGAGCCGTTTAGCGTCAAAAAATCATTTTCTGAAAACACAAATCGAACTGTAACGCCCCTTTAGGGAAAGTAATTTCAAAAAAAAATATCTCAACTCATTTGCCATATAACGTTCTATTTGTAGGCATAGTTTCATTCTTGTCCGTCAAACAGTATGGCTTGTATCGCTCTCACAAGGTTTGAGATTGAATTATAAGTCAAAATTTTTACATTTTATTGAAAAAAAAATATTTCCTGTTGTCTTAAAATTCTGAATATATTTTTGGTTTGTTGCATTTGTAACTTCAAAGATAATGTCAACATTTCAAAACTCTAGGGTTATCAGTTTAGGAGAAATAAATGTGTAAAAAAAAACGGTTTTTGGCAAAAAAAGTGACTTTCCCATCATGCATAATTCTTCCCAAACAATAGGGATCTTCGTCTAAATGGGGCCCATTATTGTGTAAAATATCAACTTGATCCATCAAAGATTCTGGACCGTAGCGTGGTAACAAGCAATGCTAACACACGCACCCACCCACCCACCCACCCACCCACCCACACACACACAGACATCATCGTAAAAACGTCATAAAACGACTTCTGGTACCTCAAAACATGTAATTCCGTCAAAATCTCGAGAGCGAATTTTTTCACGATCACTATACTTTACTTATAGTAAAGTAAAAAAATGTTTTGCGGAAAATATTATTAAGAGATGAAATTTGACATTCCATCTTCACTGTAATTCACACTGCTCCAAATGAAAAAAAAATCTGGAGTTGCCTACACTAAACAATAAACAATGTAATATACTCATTAACACGTAACTGGGTTTGTTTTTATTTTAATTGGGCTACAGTGTAGATGTAATATTAAACACTATGGTAGGCATTATGAAACCCGAAATAATTGATTTCATCTACTTATTAAAATAATATTGGTTGTTTAGAATACCCAGTAGTTGATCCCATTGCATTAAGCTTTAGTGGTCAATAGTTTTAGCTGTGGTGAATCCAACATTTATATTAATTACTCTTTCATTTGACTTCTGTAATCTATTATATAGTGCCTGGATTAATATAACTATGCATTAGTGTTAATTTAATAGATTTAAGGGAATATTTCAAAAATGCATGTAGCAGTCTAGAGAGATTCATTTAATAACTAAATAATAATCTATTTAGTTAACAAACATTTGTAAAACTGATTCTATAGATTCGCCGTATTTATATGGATGCTGTCGCTTTTGAGGAATCTTGTTTATCAAAAACTTATCATGCTGTTGGAGATATACCTTAATAGTTGTCATTATTAGAGTAATATTATTCCTACAATAGTTAAGCTCATGATTATTCGTAGTAAGTTGATACCTAGTCAAAAATGCCATTTCCATTGAATAACCAAACAAATTTTATGGTGATTAGAATAAAAAAGCCTGATGATTCTAGTAATAGTATAACTGAGTAATTCTATAATTGGCAGACCTGCCATAGAACTCAGACGTTTGTAGTCAAACTACAATAGTTTGTTGTTTAATCCAAATAATCAGAATTTGTCCGATTCTTCTACCTCAACGATTTGAAACTTTTTATAACTAGCAAATTACTTCTAGCTAACAACAAAACTAATGGAATCATTACATTGATTCTCTTATTTTGAAAATACTTATTGTAGTATAATCGTAAATTTAAAAAAAAAAATAGTTTAAGTAAAAGAAAACAAAAACTCAATCAATTGTCAACGAAATTGATATTATGTTTGCTGACAGTAAAGTTCAATGTAGGCTACTTCAGTTTTATAATTATTAGAATTATTAAAAATATTCAACTCGTTGCTCTTTGATGATCAACAAATTCATGAAATGGGTAATAAATAAATGTAAGTAATTATCTAGTTAATAAAATTAATGCTTTCTAATTTTATAAATAATTTTAAAAATAATGACATTTTTAAAAAAAATATAGGTTTAATTTTCTAGTTGAATGTATGATCTAAGCTTACTACTTTTGACCTTTGAAAGCTATAACTCTAAGCTTGCCTCCATCTTTGATTCCCATCTCCTGTCTTGCTCCCACTCCTTCATCCCTGTCATATACCCCTTCCGCAAAAAATACTAAGAAATTAACCAAATAATTTTACTATTGAGGTATATATTAATTTGTAATTTATTCTTTGAAAAAATGCATGAATTGAAATTCTTTTTAACTCCCATTCAATTTTTATGTCTGTATCTTTAAATAACTTGAAAGTTATTCTGATCATGATAGCAATGTATATCGATAAAAATAATGTAACTAATGTTTTTTTCTCTTATAGTAACTTATATTATAGTGATTTACTCTTCAGAATGTATAGAGATTCAGACGATACGTTTTTTTGACTGATGTGCTTTTTTTTTGAGAATCGTTTCACTGTATACCAAACCTTGATAAAGAAGAAATAGTATAGAATTTCAAATCATTAGTTGTGCACTCCGTAATTGTGTGATAGTTACTCATTCTGAGGGAAAAATGGATAAACAGATAAAAGTCTCCACACAAATGAAGTTTTATTCAACAACAACAACGCGTTTCGAACACTTTATGTTCATCATCAGGAAGACACCAAGGATGTGGTGCTGTCAAGTGAAAACAACTAGTAGGAAACTATTTCCTACTAGTTGTTTTCACTTGACCAACCCTTCTATACCAAATCCTTGGTGTCTTTCTGATGATGAACATAAAGTGTTCGAAACGCGTTGTTGTTGTTGAATAGAACTTCATTTGTCTGGAGACTTTTGTCTGTTTATCCATTTTACCTCAGAATGAGTATAGCATTTATGTGATTGAGATAAGAAAACTACTATTTATCCAAATATATAAAAAGTTAACATCTGACTGGCTACCACATTAACGCAGAGAAAATCTGCTGATGTCAGACCCATGAATTCAGCCAGTAAATTTCACTATATAGACAAATAATAAAGAATAATAAAGATAAAGGGTGTATAATTGGAGAGTGTCTTGTACTTTTATAAAATAGGGCAACATAAATTCAGCAATTATGCACACGTAAAAGTTAATAATTTGTTGGTTTTCTTAGTACCTTGTAATATAATAATAATAATATAAACATAATTTTGAAGCTTTTCTTGATTAAGAAATCTTAGTATGCACTAGTTAATTTCTTACAAGTTATCAATGTGGCAGTTTTACTGGCACATTTACAATAAATACGACTGCTTCCTTTTTAAACCACCCTCTATCTTTTCATTTACTCAGTCTTTCTCACTGTTAGTTATTCACAGACTCAACACAAAAGATATTATATTATTGGTGTATAAGCAGCTGAAGTTACAATCACTGATATAACCAATAATTATTTTATATACATTTTTAATGTTTTCCTTATCTCGACCATATATATTTAACACTATTTTTATTTTTTATCAAGGTTTGGTCTAGCTTCTATAATACTACACCTTTAAGCCAACGTTTCGTCTGTATTTGTATAGACTAAAGATGTCTACAAATACAGACCAAACGTCGTCTTCATGATCTATTATTGAAGTCAGACAAAAACTTGATAAAAGAGAAAAATAGTACTTACATTTTTATAAATATTCTTTTATAATGATAAATAAATAAATGTAATCAAACAAATGTGTGTATATTGAGTTTTTTGTCAGCATATTTAATTTTCTTTATGTAAACAGCACAGGTCGATTAGTGATATTGCCATCTAATATAATGCTACTTGAAGAAAGCACTTAGAAATATAATATTGCGAATCATTCAAGTTAGTAGACTTATTATTAGAATTGTTATTTTGTGAAACAGTTAAAGAAAAGGCAACAGTTATTTTTCTTTACAGCTCAGGAATTCCCTCAGTGATATTGTTATGTATATTTGTATGCAGTAGTAGGCATTCCAGTGTATTCATGCATTTCGTCATTACCGAGAGCTACAGCAGTAGTGTACGTGGTAAGACGGCATATTATATTTCTAATATTAAAAATTCCAGTGTATGTTAGCTCATTCATGAACTAACTTCATTTCGGACTTTGGGTTCACAGTAGTACACATTCTAATATATTATGTGTTAGAATTATTTCCATCAGTTGGGCACAAAAATGACATACAAAGAGTGCTACATACATTTGTAATTATGTTATTACTAATATGTGTATATTGTTGCAGGTGCAGACAAAAGTATACCTGTACACAGATCTTGTTATGAAACGTTTATTAGTATGGCTCAAGCCAGAGAAACACAAAGGTCAACACAGGTAATCAAATGATTTTAATGATGTCATATAAGTAATGTATAAATCTATTTCCAGTGTACTGTTCTAGGTATCATATACCGTCGAGTTATGAGACGTTTGTTAGTATGTCTCAAACCAGAGCAACACAAAGGTAACACCTATGTTATATGTTTGTAATCATGCCTTATAAGTAATGAATGTATCTAATTTCAGTTTTCCTGTTTTAGGTATCATTTTTTATGGCAATATGTCATATTCAATAGTATACTTAAAGCCTGAGTAACACAAACCCAAACAAAGATGGAATGCATCTAGAATCATGTCTTATAAGTAAGGTATATATATACTTCCAATATACTGTTTTAGGTGTCATTCATCGAAGAGACATGAAATGTTCATTGGTATGCCATAAGCCTGCGTAACATAATCCTCAACACAGATGTAATTCTTTTGGAATCAAGTCTTATAAGTAAGGTATATATCTATTTCCAGTATACTGTTTTAGGTGTCTTTCGGTTTTAGGTATATTTCCAGTATGCTGTTTTTGGTGTCATATACCATCGAGTTATGAGACATTTGTTAGTATGGCTAAACAAGAGCAACACTAATTTCAACACAGATAGTCAAATGATTTTAATGATGTCATATAAATAATGTATGTATGTAATGTATGTATATATGTATGTATGTATGTAATGTATGTATAAATAATATAAACCTATTTCCAGAATACTGTTTTAGGTGTCATACATTGAAGAGACATGAAATATTCATTGGTATGCCTTAAGCCTGCGTAACATAATCCTCAACACAGATGTAAATTATCTGGAATCAAGCCTTATAAGTAAGGTAAATATCTATTTCCAGTATACTGTTTTAGGTGTCTTTCGGTTTTAGGTATATTTCCAGTATGCTGTTTTTGGTGTCATATACCGTCGAGTTATGAGAGAGACATGAAATATTCATTGGTATGCCTTAAGCCTGCGTAACAGAATCCTCAACACAGATGTAAATCATCTGGAAACAAGCCTCATAAGTATGGTTTATATCTATTTCCCGTATACTGTTTTAGGTGTCTTTTGGTTTTAGGTATATTTCCAGTAAGCTGTTTTTGGTGTCATATACCGTCGAGTTATCAGACATTTGTTAGTATGGCTAAGCAAGAGCAACACTAATTTCAACACAGGTAGTCAAATGATTTTAATGATGTCATGTAAATAATGTATATATCTATTTCCAGAATACTGTTTTAGATGTCATTCATTGAAGAGACATGAAATGTTCATTGGTATACCTTAAGCCTGCGTAACATAATCCTCAACACAGATGTAATTCATCTGGAATCAAGCCTTATAAGTATGGTATATATCTATTTCCAGTATTCTGCTTTAGGTGTCATATATCCTGGAGATATGAAACGTTCAATGGTATGCCTTAATCCTGCATAACACAATCATCAATACAGATGTAATTCATCTGGAATCAAGCCTTATAAGTATGGTATATATCTATTTCCAGTATACTGTTTTAGGTGTCATAGATCCTGGAGAAATGAAATGTTCATTGGTATACCTCATGTACGAGAACTACAATCCTCAACTCATATATAATACGCCTGGAATCATGTGCTATTTGTACTTTGCATATCTCATTCCATGTTACTGTTTTAGGTATGATGCATCGTCGAGTTGTGAAGCGTATATTAGTATGACTCTACTGTATGTTACACAAATCTCAACACAGATGTAATACGTCTGGAATAATATCTTACAGGTTCTTTATATATCTATTCACAGTGTACTGTTTTAGGAATATACGTCCAGTTAAGAATCATTTATTGGTAAGGCTCAAACTGGAGCAACACATAGATGAATACAGTTGTAATAATTCTACAATCATTTACTTAATATCTTATGAGTAATGGGTATATCTCTTTCTAGAATTCTGTATTATGTTCGAGTATCATGCATTGAAGCGATATAATGTGTTCATTGGTATACCATAAACATGTGTAAAAGAAACCTCAATACAGATTTAATACGTCAGGAATCATGTTATGAGTAATGCATATATCTAGTTCCAGTGTACTGTTTTTGGTAGTTTACACCGTCGAGTTAAGAAATGCTTATTAGTATGGCCCAAGCGTTAGTAACACCAACATCCATAGAGATGTAATACATTTGGAATTATGCCTTGTAAGTAATGTATAAATCTTTCCGATATACAGTTTTAAGTGTCATACATCGTAGACATAGGAAATGTTCATTGGTATACCTCAGGTCTTAGTAACACTAACATCTATAGAGATGTAATACGTTTGGAATGATGTCTTGTAAGTAATGTATAAATATTTCCGGTATACGGTTTTAGGTGTCATGCATCGAGGAGACATGGAATGATCATTGGTATGCTTCAGGCCTTAGTAACACCAACATCCATAGAGATGTAGGTGTTACTACGTAACATACTTCTAGAATCATGTCTTGTAAATAATGTATATATCTCTCCAATATACCGTTTTAGGTGTCATGCATTGTGGAGATATGAAATGTTCATTGGTGTGCTTCAGGCTTTAGTAACACCAACATTCGTAGAGATCTAATACATCTGGAATCATTTCTTGTAAGTAATGTATATATCTACTTCCAATATACTTGTTTAGGTGTCATTCATCGACTAGGTATGAAATGTTTATTAGTATGATTCAGGCCTGAGTGACACAATCCACAACTCAGATATAATTGGCCTGGAATCAAGTCTTATAAGTAATGTATATATCTATCTCCAATATATTGTTTTAGGCGTTAATCACTGGGTATGAAATGTTCATTGGTATGTTTCAGGGCTGAGTAACACAATTCTCAACACAGATGTAATTCTTCTGGTTTTATGTCCTATAAGTAATGTATCTATCTATTTCTAATATACTGTTTTAGGCGTCATCCATAGACTAGGTATGAATTGTTCATTGGTATGTTTCAGGGCTGAGTAACTTATCCTCAACACAGATGATAACTGGAATGGATATAAAAGTTTTTAAATGAGTGTTTATATTTCACTAATATCATTATTTCAAGTGTACTGTCTCTTCAAAGCAAACTACCTGGGTGTAAAGAGATTTTGAGACTGTCATATTATATGTATGTATAAGTTATTATTTTTAGTATAATATCTCTGATATGAAAAATTCAACAAAACAAAATAAAGTGACATCGGACATAAGGGTCTTATATATATATGGATTAATTTACCACAATGAAACAAATTTGGAAACAATGCTTTAAGGTCTTTCGTCAACACATCCATGTGTAAACGAAAGGCCTTCGATCGTTGTTTCCAAATTTGTTTCATTGTGGTAAATTAATCCATCTATTACATCAAGTGTTATTTTGATTATTATTCATTTATATGGTATATATATATATATATATATATATATATATATATATATATTAACTTAATAAACGGAAAGACGATCAAACTGGACATAATACTAGTTCAAAATCGATGAAGACTAACACACAGAGTAGTGAAACACACTGAAAAACTCAATGTTTTGTGAAATCAATTTTCAGGAGAAATGAGACATGGTAACCCAGAGGTTAATTACCGTTGCGTCTACCACGTTGTTTGGTTCTCTTTTCTTCTGAAGGTGGATTACCCTAAAATTTGAGTGTTTAAGTGTCTTTATTTACTTTGTGTGTTACTCTTCTTTTATTCTGAACTCATATAAATATATATATCAATGATTAAACCACAATAAGAAAATGGGAAAACAAGACTATGATCTTTCAACCGTAACAAGCGGTCTTCGTCAGAGTCAAAAACCCAACTGAGGGTTTTTGACTCTGACGAGAACCGCTTGTTACGGTTGAAAGATCTTAGTCTTGTTTTCCCATTTCTTATTGTGCTTTGATCATTGATTATTATTCACGTGTTTATGTGAAATCTTTATATATATATATTCATATAAAGATTTCACATAAACACGTGAATAATAATCAATGATCAAAGCACAATAAGAAATGGGAAAACAAGACTTACAATTTACAATTTACAATAATATATATATATATATATATATATATATATTATTCTAAAGCAGTCGATCGATAAATGACAATATACGTTTCAGAGTAAACTTTAGCTACACAGTAAATAGAAAAATACACTTATAGTCTCTAATTTTTGGCTTAGCCGTCATCAGGAGAGAAGAGATAAGAACACCAAGCGCACTTGCGAAGCGAGAGTTGCAGGCTGTTGGTGTCATGATTCTGTCTTCATGACGGTTAAACTGAGAATTAGATTATGTAAATGTGTTTTTCTATTTGTAAAATTAATTTTATTTATATTTATTCCATGATTTGTGTCTTGTTAAAAACAGTTGTTAATCAAAATAGTTGTGGATACATCAATTAGCAATAGTACTGCTCTGTCAGATATTGGTAGAATGAGATCCTTGTGCGGGTTAGAAAAAGTAAAGGTGTAATGGTTGTACTGGAGAGACTGAGGCAAGGGATTTTTCATTAGACGCACTTTTCAGCGTGCTGAAGGAATGAAATCATATCGAAGCCATGGGTTAGTTGTGAGATGGTTTAATGCGCAATAAAAGGCGAGAGGGAGGAAGAGTAAAAATCGCAGAAAGCCCACGTTGGCCTGAGGCAGTCGATTTGTTGGGTCGTTTGTTTTTATTGAATCCTCTTCAGTCAATCCTTTATTACTGTATTCCTGGCTCGTTGTACCTTCTCTTAGCTTGTCCCCTCACATTGTCTTTCCTGTCTTATTAAACCTCTTCATTTCAGTCACTCTTGCTCAGCCTTTGACAACGCACCGTGTCCTTCTAGATGATAAATAATTCCTGCAATATTTCTCAACCTCACAACAATATATTCAATAAATAGTAAACTGGTGTTAATTAGACCTAAGATTAAAAAAACGATTAAGTGCCGTATTTTATGGATAATTACTCGATTAACACAGAGTCCGTTACACAATTGTTGCTCCTCTAACAGTAAGATATCAAAGTCCATCATTTATTGTTAAAAGAAAAATACGTTATCTACAAACATAAAAGAAGAAAAAAAAAGGCCTTTTATGAGGCAATTAACCCAAATCTACACAAGGTATATATATAATATATGCTCTATATTGAACCACAAAAAAAAATTATACACCCAGAATGGTTTCAATTATCATATGCTAACTTTTTTATATGAAGCCACACATTCTAAGCTCCAATATCTATGATAGAGAAAACCTGTAGAACTGATCTTTACAACCTGTTCTATATCACGTGATCGTGTATGAAGAGAAGGATAACAAAAAGCTCTAAGTACAATGATAGGAACATGTTCTATGTCAGATTTCTGTTTTAGGTTTTTATCAAAATAAAAGAAATCAAAAACTCTTATGCATAGCTGTTGGAACTTGTTCTTATGTTAAGTCCTCATTGAAGATACCACTATGAATAAAAGGCAGCAAATACTATTATGTTTGGTTTCTGAAACTTGTTCTATCCTAGGTTTTTGTTGAAAATTTGAACACAAATAAACGGAATCAAAATCCCTTATGTCTGGTTATTATACCTGTACAAAAGGAACTTATAAATTAACATTTAAAACCAGTGAGCTTAGTAATGTCGTTTATACAGGGCTCAAAATGATTACTAAATACAAATGATTCACTCTAATTCACTTCTAAAAACCAAAATCTACTACGTTTCTATGCCATTTACTTATAAGAATAATAATTTAGCATCTCGCATGCGAGTATCAAGATCAGGTTAAATAACTATTATTTTTTAACGTAACAACAAGTATAAGAAAAGAAAGAAAACCATTTAGTGGTGAACTAATGACAAAAAATGAAATGCTATCCTAGCTTTGATCAAGTGAAATTCACATTTCCTAGAATTAAAGTAAAATGAAATTGCGTTTAATTTCCTGTTTTTTTTTAATTAAGTCTGATTTTAGTAAAGCTTATTTGGTGCTTCAATAATAACAAGATCTCAGTTTAGAAATGTTGAAAAGAGGGTGTTTGCTGCCGCTAGTCAAAAAAAAAAAAAAAAAAAAAAAGAGAGAGAAAACTCAAATATCCTTAAAAAATCTTTCATTTACAAGCTTTTTATTAACCTCATTTTATTTGAGTAACGTGATTAATAAATATTGCACCATTAGAATGTATTTCAGCTGAAGGACATACTTTAAAACCTTGTTATTTTTATAAAGACTGACTGAAATAACCAAACATATTCAATATATATGTCGGAATTTTTAAAAATTTATTTCATAATATCATTTACTGTACGTTAATGTGCATTAATAAAAACATGCATCTTATTAAGATATATTCTACCATCTACGCATAATTTTGGGGGCGGAGAACATTTGTTTGATCTATATATATATATATATATATAAACTGGGACACATAAAAAGAAACGTAAGAAAGGACTGTAACGGTCGAAATATTGATAAGTAAGTTCTGTTATGTTTCTTTCTATGTGTTACAGTTTAATTTAGGTATATATATATATATATATATATATATATATATATATATATATATTTGTGTACAATGGCAGCAGGTCTTCCCTTAAGCATATGTTATTAAAATAAGCAGCAGCTTCTGCATTGACCAGTTTCTTGTTGACACTCTCTAGTTTTCGTATCACTTTGCGGTAAGACTCTGGTAGCTTCCAAAGAAGGTTCCCAAAAGACATTAACACACACAATAAACATAGGTCAAACACGAAAACACTTGAATAAATCACTTTTTTAAAATGCTGTTTTAATCACTAAATTAACAAACTAAATAAACAATACGTACAAGCTTTTGGCTGTCATTCGCCATCCTCAGGTATAAACTAAAATTAATTAAGGCTAATGCACTACAGTTAAAATAGAATAAAATATTTATTCTAAATATGAGGATGGCGAATGACAGCCGAAAGCTTGTACGTATAGTTTATTTAGTTTGTTAATTTAGTGATTAAAACAGCATTTTAAAAAAGTGATTCATTCAAGTGTTTTCGTGTTTGACCTATGTTTATTGTGTGTGTTAATGTCTTTTGCTAGCCTTCTTTGGAAGCTACCAGAGTCTCACCGCAATGTGATACGAAAACTAGAGAGTGTCAACAAGAAACTGGTCAATGCAGAAGCTGCTGCTTATTTTAATAATAATAATAACAATAATAATAATAATATATATATATATATATATATATATATATATATTCGCGCTCCGTTCTTCGACGTGGGGAGATCTCTCTCACTTCGTCCTCTCTTCTAATCTACTCCTGATGACGAACAACAGTTCGAAATATTGAATTCTGTAAGTGTTCTTTTTATTCTCTTTTCTGTGTCGTGCTTTGTGTAATTTAAAGTTTTATAGTCCTTGTGGACCGTTTCTTATATATATATATTGATATAGTTTCTCGACCACTGATATTTCAAATTCACATAAGGGGTTATTAAGGATTTTGGTCATAAAACATACAACTCCTGATGATCAGCCGACGTTTCGCCAAAAGTTGTTTGGCATTTTCAAGGCTAAAAAACAATTTATTAAACGACATAAGTAAAGCAAGATAAATACATCATCGAACACCATCCAACAGAAAACAAACGACACAAACAACAATTAAAGTACCCAGAGAACCGCAAAAGTATCATAAAATACCATAGTGCTATTATTATTATTTAAAAATTAATAATAATTAATAATATGCAACTAGGTTTAAACGACAAATGTCTGTTTTTAAATAATAATAATAGCACTAGGTATTTTATGATACTTTTGTGGTTCTCTGGGTACTTTAATTGTTGTTTGTATCGTTTGTTTTCTGTTGGATGGTGTTCGATGATGTATTTATCTTGCTTTACTTATGTCGTTTAATAAATTGTTTTTTAGCCTTGAAAATGCCAAACAACTTTTGGCGAAACGTCGGCTGATCATCAGGAGTTGTATGTTTTATGACCAAAATCCTCAATAACCCCTTATGTGAATTTATATATATATATATATATATATATATATCAGTTTTATTGGCACTGGTTCTAGTCTAAGGTTGGTGTTTGGACTCCGAGTAGTCGGAGTGTCCTCTTGGTTTGTTGCCTGTTTATTGCCGTGTTGTTCTTCATTATTTCTATTGCCTCGTGGATCTGTAGTCTATTGTAGTCATTCATCTGTTTGATGATTCTCGTGTTTTCTGCAAGGTCCTCCCGGGTCAGCTCTGTAGTTTGTTTGTCAAAGGTATGCTTTTTTATGGCTCCACTTTTCAGGTGCATTGTTTGGCGTCTTGATAATGTTATCCTCGTCATTCTGATGTATTTGGCGTTAGCCAGGAGCTGACACTCTCCTTTCGTACATCTATACTCGTAAATGACGTTGACTTTGTGTAGGTCATCTGTGGTGGTGTTCAGGCTATTTCGTATTACCAGATTGGTTGTAGTTTGAGACTTGTAGTAAATGTGGAGTTGTATTCGGTCGTTGGGTTCTATGCATTAACCATTCCTCTTGAGGATCTGTTTTAACACTTGCTCATCTGTTTTGTAGGCCTCCGTGAATTGGTTCCTGTAGTATAAGTTGTGCGTTTTGCTGTTGGGATCTGTGGTACTATTAGAAGTTTCTTCTTTTTTGGTGAGGTATTTGTTAAGCACTTTGTCAAATGAATTGTTGGAGTAACCATAATTCACGAAGGTTTGCCTCAGTTGCTTAATCCTGTGATTGAACAATTCCCACGTGGACGATGTTTTATATGTTCTATGTATAAAGGCATGTATAGTCCCGGTCCTGTACCTTTATGGACATTCGCTTTTGGCGTTTAGGTATATTCCCTGGTCTGTTTCTTTTTGATGTACAGATGTTATGTAGTTAATGCCTTGTCTCTCAACGTCCAAATCACAGTAACCAACGTCCAATCTTTCAACCGTAACAAGAAGTCATCGTCAGAGCCAAACTCAACCACAATGTTACGGTTGAAGGTCGTAGTCCTTTTCTGGTGTTTTACTGTGTTTGGACGTTGATTTTTATTTCACGTATTTATTGTGAAATCTCGTTGTATAACATTATATTAAATAAATGCTCATATTAATATGTAGGACTAATATTTATTACTATTACTGCTGTTTGTAGGCAGGCGCACAATGGCGATGTGAGATGCTAATGCAAAGACAAAGGTAAAGTAGTTCAGAGTTATAGGCCTGAGGGGGGAGGTGGACTTTTAAAGAAGCTAACTGAATGGATGTGTAATTCAGTATTCAGCAATTACTAGTTCGAAGCTCAAACTGTGCCTTTTACATATTAATAAGGCTGTGTTTTGAGAGGATCCTAGAATGGAAATTCAAGTGGTCGAGTCGGTGGTAATGATGGTCGCCAGCCAAAACATAATGGGTACAAATCGTATGCACTCTTCAAACCAGCATCCTCTGTTTGCCTTTACCCATCTGCTACCCATAACTTAACTATCAATCCTTGTCCTCTTTTAAACTAAATAGATTAATCCTCTTCTCTTTTACAAATTAACATATGGGAATTTAATTATGTTTGATAATTATCAAAAAGCATTAATTAATAATTTTATTATTATAATAATAAACCATGTACCTCATAGGCTTAGGGGCCAGGTTAGCTCAGTGGTTAGTGTGAACTAATAGAACCGGGATTTCCCCACCTGGCCCTCGATTCATGCGGGAGGTAAATAAATCTCAGCACGTCGTCCCCCTTTATTACTTTTATTTAGTAATAAAAAATAATAAGGGACAAAAAGAGAGTTAAACCGTCTGTCCGAGCCTGTACGATGTCAGGTACTCGTTAAAGATATCTACTCTAAATACACTTGAGTTAGAAAAAATTTAGGACTCCCACTGTAGAATCAATCTTCATTGTGTGGTAAAACAAACGGCCAATGCTGGGCCCACGTGTGCTTCATTGTGGCACTACCACTGCAAAATAACAACCCCCTCCGTAGGCTTTACCATAGTTTCTATATTCATAAGTTTTACTAGTAAATGAATGCGTGATAAACTGGCTAAACATGAAGACAGCGTAACAAGTCATTCATATGTTCTTATGAATAGCATGGTTAGTTGACGTTTGCTAGGTGTAGGGAGCTCTTCTTCTCCTGATTTTGATGAGGTCAAAACACTGAAGTGAGTTTTGTTCTTGCTCCTTCATATTAGTTTCTCTTAATCGTTAGATAAGTTTAACTGTAAATGCACTGTATGATAAACTGCTTCTTTATATGTATTTGCATCATTATTCATTTTTTACTGACCTTGACAGAAATCGAAGGAATGCTGAAAGAAAAAGTATAAGAATTAAACATAACAATATATTCAAGGATTACATTCATGCCTTAAATCTTTTGTTTTAATAGAAGCAGGCTAACAACAATATACATTACCCTAATTTCCCCGTTGTAAAGTATTTGAAAAGTGATTTCTTAAAGAAATGTGTCAGATGGGATAAAGTAAAATTTGCGGTAAGAGGAGAAGTTTATTTTGGAAGGGGATAAAATGTAAAAACAGGGGGTCTGGTCGAGAGTTTCGACTGCAGCAGAGGCAAGACAAATAGAGGCGATATAAATGTGTGGAAGGTTTGTTTTTTGTTTTCTTTTTTTTTTTTGGCCAGCAGAGTGGCGACAGAGAGGGTGAAGTAATAAATCACCCCAAGAATTTATCTGCACAATTAGCCAAGTAGATATCAACATCTTATACCACCAACTTTTGTTACCCAGTCAAACAGTATTTCGAGCAATTTGTTTTAATTGTGTAAATGCTTTTCATTATTGAAATTTCTTATTTTAAAATCTTTGAAACCATAATGAACGGAAATTATATCAATAAAACAAATTATTCGATATTACATATTATATATTAATATACATAAATAAAAATGATTTTTTTTTACAAGATCACGTTAAATCAACAAAAAACCATACGGAAAATTTAATAAGCTCATCTCTATAAAAGGAGTGTTTGATTCATTAAGAACATGCTTTATCAAGGACATATTATGTTAATAATCTGAAGTTTTATTACAATTGGATAATTTTTATTTTTTACATTTACAGTACTTTAAAATGCTGAAAATTAAATTTAGGTTGCAAATTGTCGTTCAGTCAAAGAATTTTCACTCACTCTCTTCCTCTCTCTTTCAACACCTCCTTCCTTGCTTTCCTTCTCCCAAAAGTTTTGGGCCTATATGTTCTTGTATAGAATATGAATATTCAGGTTTTAGACTGACACTATAGTTGAGTGTAGGTCATTCCAGATTTTGTTATCTTAATTTTTAATCCTGTTAGAATTGATTATTTATATGTAAAGCAGGACTGTGTATGGTACGTTTAGCTGTTATGGTAATAATTAAATACCAAATTAAGTTTAGCTAAATAGTAACTCGACATTTACTGACAGTTAGGCAGCACGAAGTTCAGATGTGTGATGCGATATATAAACTAATTTAGCGAGTGAGGAGATTGTTGAATTAGTTGTGATATTATTCCTGGCAAATACAAGAAAAGTTGAATATTTCAAACTGGAATCACGAGAGCCAATATTAATAACACCACGCGGACGCGTCATACTCATTGTTTGAGAGTCTGATAAAACACTTAAAACATGCTTTATTGAAAGCATATCAGCGAGTAAATCACATAGTGGATTCTAAACAAGAGCCATTGTGAAATTTTCAGATTCCATGAAGTGGATTTCGTTTTGAAAATATGTGGGTTAGATATGGAATGATTGGAACAGGAATGCCTCGTTTTGGCAGTGAGGGGGAGGGGCGGTCGGTGGGAGGGTGTTTGGAGGAGAAGTTGTGATTGAAATGTATCGTTCATTTCCAACACTGAAACGAAATAAATTGTAAACGTGATAACAAATATGTTTCCAATTTTAACTATATTTGCTATTCGTTTAATATACAATACAAAAGTTATTAAATTTACTTGAAAATGATAAATTTGTTTCATGCTGATAGACGAGTACGAGGTGTAATTAAAAAGAAAGGTGATTTTTTGAATTTCGCGTGTTTACTTTAATTTAAAATGTTGTTGTTGTTTTGTTGGCATACTCATCACGGTCATATGCTCACATTTTTTACAATATAGCATGTGTTGTTTTACTAAGAGGCTAGACGAAATTAACGAGGTTAGACTCGTGTTTGCGTGCTAGTCGATTTTGTACTGTTGAAAATAATGGTGGACAAAGTTTGTATAAATTTGTTTGTAAGAAATGGCATATTTCAATATTTCAACCACTCTTGAAATATTGATAGTGAGGTATGGTGAGTCAATGTGAGCAAACGAAACATGTTTATAATTGGTTTAAGTTATTCCACAGGGAATTATATTTTTAAACAGTAAAAATCATCAATATTTTGATAAATGCAAGGCATAGTGTTCATTACTCTGTTGAAATCGGGCTTGGATGCATTCCTCTGAGAGGTGCACCTTAAGATGAGGACATCAGAATCGCTGACCTGTCATCATTTATAAGGAAGGGGTTGGTGTTTGAGATGGAACATTGTCATGAAACAACAACATGAACATTGTGGCTCTATCAGCAGACAACAACAACAACAACATTGTGTGCTATATCAGCAGAAACCAACAACATCAACATGTTGTGCTCTATCAGTAGATAACAAGAACATCAACATTGTCTGCTCAATCATTGGATGGGCAGAAGGCTAAGAAACATGATTCAATCAAAACAGGTTATATCTTTATTCTTAGCCAAAATTAAAAGATCAAGTATAATTTGGATATTGCAGGAGTCAATTAGAGTAAAACAGTAATCGTTCTAGTGTTTTTAGAAGTTCATAAAGGTTTTCGCTTTACAAAGTTTTTTTTTATTTAAAAGAAAACAAATGGTAATAAATATGGCAGCTCAGAACTATAATCCAGGAATGATTAGAAAACAGTTCAATAGACACTAGTAGCTGCTTTATTAGATGATACCATCATACCTCATTGGACTGGGTGTTATTCGGCGCATTTCAAGTTGAACTCCCTAAAGATGAACTCAGCTCTACTTCAAGATGATCAATGTCAGAACCTGCCGAACAACTCCTACTTCTGTGCTCAAGGTATGTCGATATCATTTAATAATGTGATTAAAACTAACTTCTGTAGTATTAACAATATGAATGTAAGAACCAACAGATTGATTTATTGTTATTAACTCAGAATGCAATTATTATATTTAGTCATGATTTAAGAAATTAGAAGAAAAATTGAGATTAGCTGGAGAAGTAATTAAACGCTGAGTATATATATATATTAAAGGTCCCAAAAGTTGAATATACTAGAAAAAAGTGGTATTTGAAAAGTGGGTAATTTCTGCACTGAACTGTATTGCTAAAGGGAGAACGATAGAAATAGAAAAATGAAGAAACACCAAGTAAAGAGCAATGGAAAGATAGTTACTAGGGAGCAAGAAATAGGACAAATAAATAATACATGGAAATACAGTATTAACAATTATCATGTTTCATTGTGCCTACAAAATGGAAGTGGGCAGGACATTTCATGAGGATGATGAACGATTGATAAACAATAATTATTACTGAGTCGTGTCCTAGAGAAGCTAGAAGAATAGTGAAAAGATAAAGAATAAGATGAAAAGATGAGTTAAAGAAACAGCGTCTCTGGAGGAAGGAGAAAATGGATGCAGTTCATAAAGACCTGTGACCAGACGTGGGCCTAGATTCGTAATTGGAAATTAAAAAAAAATAGACTTTTTTGTATATACATAAGTTTATAAAAAAAGATATTTTATTTTTTAACTAGTTAACATTCTATTTTTTAAAATAAATATCTATTATTATTATTTTATATATTAATGCTTTAAACAACTACGAAGGATTGGTGTCTTCAAATTAACAGCCTAAAACAAACCAGTTTCGTCTGCATTTTTAGTGTCATATCTAGAAACTGGAGGTTTAATTTTTCTTTCTCATTCACTCTCTTCATATCAGTACCAATTGATTAATATCGAACAATATTAAAACCAAATTGTGGCCCTGTTTAAAACTGTCAAGTCACCCAATGGAAGCTTTTATATTGTGGGTAACTAATTTATCGCTGTTTCTAAAATATCAGCCTGTACCAATTTTCCAGGCCATGTATTCTATCCAGAAGTACAATATATTTCATGGCCGTCAATAGGTTTTATGATGAATTTTACATGACATGCTGCTTATATTAACAATGCTTTTTCAATATAATTTTGTGATTTAAAATCGATATATCCCAGACTTTTCTAATATAAACAAAACATTTTATCTTTAGCTTGAAGGTTTTTTTTGTCACATTCTTCAATGATCTTGATTTTTACTTTACGCTTAAATACAGATGTTATATTGTTGAATTCAACAGTTACAGTAAAAAGTAAAACTGAATATCACAAGTTTGCAGGTTACTTCGTCTGTTCAAAGGTAACTGAATAAACCATTCAGTACTAAGTGCTTATTTGTTGTAAAACGGTCGTCCGTTGGTAAACGCAGTAATCTTTCCGTAGCTACTCATGCCAGTTCTCACGGACTCAGTTCCAATGACTGTTTCCATGTACAGGTTCTAAGGCAAATTAATGAGACTTATTCTAAAGTCATTCTGAGAGCTTCAGAAGAAGCGTTTATTGGTCCTCTGAGATGTTGGTCTGATCCTGGTCTTTACCTCAATGCTCGATTATTCCTTTGATTTTTTTGTCTCATAATCTGTTTACTTACATTTTTTTAGTTTGCTTTTTTAATGTGTTAATAGGTTTTATTTAAATTTTTTCATTGCTTTATTATTTATTTTGCTTTTATTTCTTAATCTGTCGATGTCTCCCCTCCCTTCGTAAGTTGGCTCCTCTGTTTCAGTGCTTCTTCAAGGACACCAGCCAGTCGTTGCCAGTCTTCGGAGCTATTCATTTCTATCTTCCTGACGACGAGAACATCGGACGACGTTTCTATATAGAATGATGTATCTTCAGGGCTACAACATATTTTTTACAGTTAGTACTATTACTACTACAATTGTGGTATTGTTTACATTTTAAATTTACAAATGAAGAGTAATAGGAAGTTCTAGAATTATAACTATGGATTTTCACATTGATGTATGTGTATTTTTTTTACATAATTTCTGAAGTATAGATATGAATTATTGCTTACTTTGGAAATCTGTTCATTTCTCAACGTTCCTTCATTTACTGCACTACATACCCGGTGTTACCCAGTGTATACATTTCTATTAGATATAGCTACCTTCATTTTTAGCCCCTGTTGTTACTAGATAGAGAAAAAATGTCAGTGTGGATTTGGCTGAATTTTTCAATGTCCGTTCTGGACTTGCAGGAACTTTCCATTTTTTCTATGAGAATTATTTCTTTTACTAGTCTCTTCTAGGTGTATTTTTCTTTGCTATTATAAGTGGGTTTTGAAAATCGAAGTGGTAATTTTAGGTATTTTCGTGCTTTGCTAGAGCGCATGTTATTTTGTGTCAGAAACAATAAGCCTTGAAGAAGAGATGAATATATGACAAAACGTTGGCGAGAGAACTAGTTTCAATCATAAGATCTAAACCCTCAAAAATGTTTTATGTAATATATATATAGTTCAATATAGAAAAAGAAACATAGAGAAATCAAAAGAACACACTTACAGTCTCTAATTTTCGGTTTGAACCGTCTTCAGGAGAGATAAGAGAGGGAAACCAAGCGCACTGGTTCAGAGACGGTTGGAGACCAACAATGTTGCCACATGCGCACCCGGTCACAGAAAATAAGGAAGGCAGGAATCAATTTATAATTACATTAAATTAGTGGAATATGAAAACAATAAATAAATAAAATAAAATAAAAAATTGAGGGACGAACAGAGGAATTGATGCATAAATAAAAGTACGGACTAAGCTATGATAGATACTTTTATTTATGTATCAATTTCTCTGTTCGTCCCTCAATTTTTTATTTTATTTTATTTATTTATTGTTTTCATATTCCACTAATTTAATGTAATTATAAATTGATTCCTGCCTTCCTTATTTTCTGTGACCGGGCGCGCATGTGGCAACATTGTTGGTCTCCAACCGTCTCTGAACCAGTGCGCTTGGTTTCCCTCTCTTATCTCTCCTGAAGACGGTTCAAACCGAAAATTAGAGACTGTAAGTGTGTTCTTTTGATTTCTCTATGTTTCTTTTTCTATATTGAACTATATTTGTCCGTTTCGGATAGTATTTCCAACGAAAAAGTATATATAATTATTAATATTCACTGCTGAAATTAAATTTCTTTCAGAAGATGAAGTTGAATAATATACAATAGTGATTACGTAAATATAAAAAATAATTAACAAATTTTAACAACAATATGATAGAAGAGAAAAATATAAATTTGTGCAAATACTGTGGGTTTAAAGAGAAGAGCGTAAAGTTTGAAGTCTGCTCGGGTTAGGGGGTTGGACAGTCTGACAATGACTAACGGCTTTGTGCTTCCACAACCCCTAACAGGCATCTGAGGACAGTTTTTCAAAATACCAAAACAAGTGGAAGCATTAATTTTTCTTTAACAGTTCTCTGGCTTGTTTGTCTCGGCTGATGAAATAAAACCCAACAGAACTGAACGAGTTCTAATGGATCTAATTGATTGCAACTATTATCTAATTGTCAATAAAAGTATATTCTGTAAGGTACTATTTAATTTAATTAATACCTAACAAAAGCATTAAATTTTTCCTTTTTAAGAACCAATGTTTCTTAAAATATCAGTATATTTGGTCGTATACATTGAATAAAATTAATTTTAAATAATTACGTAGCTTCTTTAATTATTATCAAAATGAAATCCCCCATAAAAAATAATGATAATTCTTTAGTGAATTTAATAGCAGCACTATATTTTCTTATGTAATGAAAACGAAGTTGTTATAATATTTAAGGATTAAGAAAAGCAACAAACAATTATTATTTTCCTATAGCGTACACAGTTATACCCAACGAACAAGGCGTGTATCCAGATTGTTCAAAATAACTGTGCCCGCCTTATATCCAGGGCTCCTTGGTACGCCCGTAATGTTGATATTCACCATGACTTGAAAATGGAATCCATAGATAGTTACATCACTCGAGTTACTACCAATGAAGACAACAAACTGTCTACTCATCCAAACCTCCTGGTACAAACTCTAAATCCTGCCACCAACCTTCCTCAACGTCACTGAACAATTACTTCATCCACTGACTATCTGACTACTTTTCCAACTGATGACTAAAATCTTTGAAAACCATGACCTCAACAAGACCACGTGACCGCGAATACGACATCTTTACTGCACAGACGAACTTATATCTGACATGAATTACTGACATTACAAGTTATAGTAGCACAGTAAGCAAGCAGTAGAAGGCCTCTGGTCTGAACGTGCACTATAGTGCGCGGATATATTCGTTGGTCGTTGGTCGTTGGACAGTTATACGCAGTAAATGATATTGAATATGTTAGCATTATTTGAAAGATGATAACTCGGATCAGGACAGATTACAGAACGTCAGAAATAATTGAAATCGACATGGGCTAGAAAAAGCCCCACTTACAATTACAAACCAAAAGAAAGTTAGATAATGTACCTATGCTTCTTATATTACTTTAACTTCTACTATGTATAACAATATTTCACAGTAAACACGTCAAATAACAAATGATTATATTTAATAGATAAAATATTAAAAACATTTGTAATGGTTTATTTAAATTTGACTCAGGCCTACCGAGGGTAATGACCTCGTCTGAGAAGGTTGACAGCTGTCAGACCATTGTTACTCTTTTTTACTTCAGTGCGCTCCTTTCATCTCCTTTTCTTTCCTGATGATGTTTAAAACCAAAATTAGAACCTCTAAGTGTGGTTTTTTTATTCATCTATGTATCTTTGCATATATGGACTCTTAATTATCCGTTTTGGATGGTTTTTTGTCATTAAAGTATATGTATGTCTAATATATGTTTTTTATATCGCGTGTTATTATGTAATGACAAATTTGTTCGATGTGAGTAATAAAAGTTTAAAAATAAAATATAAGGGCATGTATGCACGCTTGCATAATCACGCATACACACAGCCAGGTTTTATTTTCTCTATAATCATCATGAGGGAGAAATTGAAAGGGTTGAAACAGAACCGACATGTTGCTTTTTGACTGCTCAATCATACAACTCAGGAATAACTAAAAACCACGTTATATAAAAAATGCCTTTAACAATCAGTAAATTTCTGTTGGTCCGTAATAGGGGAAATGTGACTGCTACATTTGATATGATATATTTCCTATGCATGCCAAAGAAAGTGTAACTAACAGGCAACACAGTGGTACTGTGTCAAAAGAAGAAATATAAAATCAAAAAAAATTATTAATTCTAAAATATAAATGATAAACAAAATTATCAGTAAGAATAAACAAAGAAAAAGTGTTGATAAAGCAATTAATAAAAGACCAGGTGATGAGAAAAATTAAAAGAACAAATAAAATATAGATGTAATAAAGAGTAATTTAAAGAAATTGAGGATTAAAAATGAATTTGTTTAAAGAATAGTGTTTTTCAGACTTATTTGTATCACCCGCATTGAGCAGTCATATACGGGCTTAGAGGAACAAGGATAATTTTCCCTTTATTTATAATTGGAATTTGTTACGTAATCAGCAAGATGTGGCATTCATTGGAGCATATATATATATTATATACTATCTCTCTCTCTCTCTCTCTTTCTCTCTCTCTCTCTCTCTTTCTCTCTCAATATATATATATATATATCAACCCGACAGTGTTGACTGTCGCCCCTCCGTCAATTTACTTCTTCTCCTGAGGACGACCGCCATTACGGTCGAAATATTGAAAAGTGAGTCTTTGTTATGTTTTTGTCTATGTGTCACAGTTTATTTTAAGTGTTATATATATATATATATATATATATTATATATAGTTCAATCGTAGTTCAATATAGACAAAGAAACATAGAGAAATCAAAAGAAAACACTTACTTAGGGTCTCCAACCGTCTCTGAACCAGTGCGCTTGGTTTCCCTCTCTTATCTCTCCTGAAGACGGTTAAAAGCAAAAATTATAGACTGTAAGTGTGTTCTTTTGATTTCTCCATGTTTCGTTTTCTATATTGAACTATATTTGTCCGTTTTGGATTGTATTTACAACGAAAAAGTGTTATATATATATATATATATATATATATATATATATATTAAATAATGCACCACACTTTGTGTGAATTTGGTATTCGCATTTCCATTTATTTTATTTTATTAATATTATTTCAAACGAATATTTTTTACATTTAAGCAAATTTACGCGAAGTGATTAAGATCCGTTGCTCTATTGATAAATTGTGGTATTGTTGCGTTAGTTCAAAAAGCATTACAAAGTTATTATTCAGATGCCAGAGGAATACCATTGTTGGTCATAGGTCGGAAGGTGTGTTCATTATATAGTAGACTACTGAAGTTGAAAAGAAGGTATTTTAATAAGAATTGGAATTGTTCAAAAACAAAAGAAATATTGACATTTATTTTGGTGAAAAATAAATAGTTTATGTAGATAAAAAACATACGTGACAATAGATCATGAATAGATATGAGACTCATGAGGTGTAACAGTTTTGTTTAATTGCCAAAAATTTGGTTAAAACAGTTTTTGAGCGTAATAATTGATGTATTTATAAAGTGATACTGAAACAAACGATGTGTTGTAAGCTGACTAATTGTCTCTGAAATTTGTGGGAATTTCAATTGGCTATAGTGTACCAGTATGGGGTTGCTGAGGTATAATGTTGTGATGAGTCAGCAAACAGGAACATGCGAGCAGTTGGGAGGGAGCAACAAAGTGCAGATGGACGATATAACACGGCCAGTAGAACATCCGGTGCCAGGGCCTCTGCTCTTCCACTACCACATATATCTTTTTATTGCCCCATTAGACTGTCTACCTTCTGCCCTAACGGCTTCCCTTCAAAATAACATCGAGCACGACATCGAAAACACGACACCAACTACAAATAATCCCTTATGACTTGCAACAATCATGATTCCGTGTCATCATTCCACTCTCATCTATAGAAACTAAACATATATTTCCTCTTTTTTTCCATCTTCTTCTTCTTCTTCAAACTCAAAATATTACTGAACTTAGTTTCTCATAAGACGTTACCTCAACACGCAACGCAATCATATTAGGCTGAGTAGATTCAGACAGTTATTACATATTTATTTGAATCTCTCCAAGGTCTCGGATATTTCTTTCTGCCAAAAAAGTATTTGTTTATTTTTCTTATTGCTTGGATATTTATTTTTTTAACTTATGATTACATATGAATATAATGCTGCAATCAAATATGTCACTTTTAAAAATTATAATTAAACTAATTAGTTATTCTAACTGTGGTTTGGACGTTAATATTTATATTCTATATGAAACTATAAAATAAACTATTAATATTCAAGTTTATTATCAGAAATTGTTTTAAATTAAACATAATTGTTTTTACTTGTTCTAAGATGAGCCAAATTTTTTTTTGGAAAATTATGAAAAAAGTTATTAATAGTTATATTTGTGAAAAAAAGTGCCAAAAATGTGTTATAGGAAGTTTGTGGGATTACTTTTTCTTTTACAGAGATTACATGATCTCCTAAAGAATATTAAAGGCTTATAAAGCAGTAGGAACAGTATTTTTAAACATTTTATCAAAATGTCATATTTATTTTATATGTAGTAATTGTTTGTTATAAATTTGGTTTTTTATTGAATTAAATCATAGCTGGGCATAATCAAAGCATATCTTTTATTCCAACAGCTTGATTTTCCCGCAGAGGAATAGGTTTGATAAAAAGAAAGTAAACACTTGGGTGTATAACATTTGGTGGAGGTTATCTCAAGTTTCAAGGGTCAGCTAACACAATAAGGTCTATGCTAAAATAGTGGTCAGGCATCTTGGGTTTTTATCACTTCTTTCGCTTAAACTACTTTACATGAAGGAATGCAAGTTACATCTGACGCTTTTGCTTGTCCCTTTTATAGAAAAAATAACAATTTCCTTGACTAGTGTAAACCTTTAGCCAGTGATATGACAAAACATTTATTTAATGTCATAAATTCGGAATTCTTCATCAGTAGATCTAGAGAACCTGTGTGGAGAGAACATTTTCTGCATGAAGCCCGGAACCAATCTATACGTTGAAAAGTAACTCCGTGATTGAATTCAAACACAATTGAACTGTGGCTCGAGAATTATATTATTTATACAAATATAATACACTAATATTATAAAAGTGTGAGGTTACCTTTTGGTCGTTGACAGTGAGAGTGAGTGTGGGGGCGGGCTTGGAAGGGGGCGTTGAGCAGTTAGCCTTGAGGTAATCCCCCAGCTGGTAATCACCTAAAGGCCTGTCAGTCAGGATCACGGGGCCTGTCTCCGGCAGGTCTGCAACACCCAGTTCACCCATCAAACACATTTCTTAGCATAGACGTCAGTAATCATTATCAAAAAAAAAAAAAATGTATGCATTAGCATTGCTTTACTTCTGTAGCAAGAAGACAACGTCGGGTCACCCAAGTTGTGGGCAAATTTGTGAAAATTCTGAGTAATTCTCCCTTGCCCAGGAGTAAAACCATGGCTTGATAATGGAGAGGTTCTCCATACACCAAGTTAAATCAGAATATAGTAATCTTCGCTATAACATGATACTCGTATAACGCGATTTCACGCTCTGTGTACAACGCGGGTATTTCTCGTTATACGGTAATCTTCCCTATATCATGTACTCTTATAACATTATTTCATTTCCATTGTATAATGCGGATATTTCCCGTTGTACGGTAATCCTCCCTATAACATGCTACTCTTATAACGTTATTTCATGACCCTCGTATAACGCAGGTAATTCCCCTTATACAGTAATCCATACCGCTATAACATGGTACTATTATAACGTTATTTCATGTCCCTCCTATAACGTGGCTAATTCCCGTTATACAGTAATCCAACCCGCTATAACACGGTACTGTTTGAACTCTTTTACATAACGCGATTTCATTTTCCTCCTACAACGCGTTTTTTTATAACGGAAAACCAATCTACCGTGTTATAGGGGAGATTACTGTACATAGATTATCTGCATATACTTAGTTCAGGAGTAGAGCACACTCCAAGCAGATGGTAGATCATGCTCTCTAAAAACTGTGATCTACATTTCATTCTGATCTCCAGAAACTTATATACAATCTAAAAAGTGATATTAATCCAAATTGTTATAATAAAAGAATGAGTTGAACATTAAACGAGTAAAAGAACAGTTTATACCAGTATTAATAGATGTCCATAATATACATATAGTTTTTTTTTTAAATATTTATAAATAATTTTACATATGTTTATTTAGAAAGGAAAAGATGATATAGGCCACGAACTAATATAGACTACAAAGTATATAAGATTATGGATTTAAAGCAGATATAACGCCGAAATATATGTTTCCCTGAAGATCTTATAGTTAATAGTACTTAGAGTCAGGGGTTTGATTAAGGCTATAAAAACAGTTATTAAAATAAATTTCGCCTGAATTGCAATGATGTGTTTTCACCTTTTCGTAGAGGTGGGGGTGAGGGGATGTTTGAACACTCCTGGGAGGCCTCAGGTGTTTTTCCTAATAGCAGGAACAATGAAAGGCGCAACAGGACGGTATATTTTCTCTCGTCAGCTAGGGTAAGTGAAAAGCCAATCTGTGCCGGCTTGGGGGTCTGTCAGTCTAAGTGTCTTTTCTTCTTTGCCCGTCTTCTTATCATATTACGAGTATCTTTCCATGTTACTTGTATTACATGATTACCACACCATAACCCATTACTTATAACTGCGTGTTATAACATTTGTATTACCCATATCCATGAATTTAGCTCGCCATAACTCATAACCTATATATCTACAACTAATGTTCATATTGTCTCAATTTATACTCACTCTTTATATTAATACTAGAGGTATTCCATTTCAGTACAATCACTTACCCTGCTACACAAATCAATGCAATAAAACCGCATTATTCTTTTCAATATATCCTAACTGAATCTCTAAAAGTTATGTTTTGTTGAAATAAAAAGAAAATTTCTTCTCTCCGTTTCTTACTGGTACTATATGAATAAGCTATTACTTATGTATGTTCCATAGAAAATAGGACGTTTTTTCGACACAAAACACAATTGTGGCTTTAGGATCTTAAATTTGATTAGAAAGAAATTTAGTACTACTCTAATAGTACTTGATGACAAATAGAATAAACACTATTGTTAGTTCTAGAGAGGTTGGTAATAAAGTTATTAGGGAAACACAGCATTCATTCTCGTCAATCTGCTATGGGTAGTCAGGTTTTGCAACTTCTCTATCTGTCAGTTCCTATGCTTATAGTTGAACAAGTTTTGCAAATGATTGACTGTAAATGAGAACTCACTCAGGTGAAGTGGTTTAATTTTATAACAGCTTGACATACAATTCATTCTGGTTGAATAATAGTGCTGATTTCTTTAAGAAAAGGAAAACGTACGAGTCATATTTGTCTGCAATTATTATTGAGTCAGTTTTCAGTACATTATTATTGTTTTAATCTTGCGTTTGTTTTTTCCAATATTTTGGTAATGTTGTCTGTCATATGCTGTTTGAAATCATCATATACGATTGTAAGTTTTTTTTTCCTTTACACAGTAAATTTTAATACAAGTGGACCAGAGTTGGTCGTCTCTGGACTGGTAGATTCAGGTTTCCATACTCACTCTGGTTCACGATTTATTCATGTGAGAAGTGAAAAAATCTGAGCACCTCATCCTTCGTAGATGATATGAAATAGTTTGTCCCATAGCCTGTAAAATGCCAGATATTTATCAATAATCTCTACTGTAAATACACTTGAGTTAGGTAAAATTAATGACTCCCTACTTATAACATGTGACATTACAAGGGCCAAACTTTGACCTGTTTGTGTTCTCTCTTGGGACGGCCATTTTAATTCAACCTAAAAACTGTATAGAGTCCATTTCTTTTATATGCTCTTCCTTATGTTAAAAAAATAGAATAAATTAGGTTTACACACAAAAAAGTTTAATATGAAAACTAACAAAGGGTTTCGAATATTTCGTGTTCTTCTTCAGGTGTACATCTGAACCCTTGAGATGTTGATCGCGAAACCGACCTAGGGTGGACTGAGGGTTTAAAGAAGTTCTAAACTAAGTGTTCAAAACGGGTTGTTAGTTTTCATATTAAATTTTTTTTTGTAAATATAATTTTTTTTAGAATTCCTCAATATGAGTAAATACCACATTATAACAGATTGCACAAGTGATGAATGTCTTCCCAATTAGATCACACAGATATCACAATGCGTTTAAAACAAGTTTTTATAATCATGCTACATTTATAAATTATAAGTTGCAAAAACCAAAACCATCTTAATAACAGCCATATAAATTTACTCATTGTGGTTAAGAAACAATTGAATAAGGTTGAAATATTGAAATCTAATTTATCTGTTTTCAGAATATGTGCATACTGTTAGTACCATAGAGGTAACAAAACATAATGTTATCATACAAATTAGTCCCACTTTGTGAATCGTTGATGTAGACTTGCGAAACCGGTTGGACATCTACAACAATGATTTGAGTATTATGATGGATTTTTACAATAAAAGGAGATTTACAGAATATTGAAGTCAATATCGTTGACAAATTGTTTGAGGGACTGTATACTGATTTTCAACTATAACATTACGCCTTTGCCGTAAGTTACCATAATCAATTACATTAATTCCTTTGCATGAATGTATGGATATTCTAGGATGATTATTTGTTCTTTACTTAAGAATACATGTGTTATCAATTGATGCACATAGTGTAAGAAAAGATTCAACTGAAACTTACATTTAACAATGAAATAACTGTGTTATCTGAAGTTTTGATATGAGAGTTTCTGAAATGGTTTCAGGCCGTGATCATCATCGATCAGACCTTACCAATATCGTTGAAATGGAAGTCTATATATGCTCCTTAGCTAATAAAGCCTATAAGGTTAGGCTAGGTTGCAGAGAAATACACATAGGCCGAACATTCGCCACTTTCTGATACCACACAATGAAGATTAATTCTACATTGAAAGTTCTAAATTTTGCCTAACTGAAATATATTTAGAATAGGCATTTTTTACATCGTGCAGACTCGGGATCGAAGGTTTAACATCTTCTCCAAGGGACGACTTTTTCAGATTTATTCACGTGATTGAATTGAGGCCAGAATCGGTATTGGACCTCAGGCCTAAAAGTCCAGTGTCCAGCACTTTGCCACTAAGCTAGCCTGGCCCTAGTCCAAATCTATAATTCCTAGATTTATTTCATATTATTAATTATATATTATTTATAAAATTATTAATTAATTCATTAACTATTTTATTATTTTTCCGTCATTATAAATCCCGTATAGTCAGCTTTCAGTTTTGTTCTTCCATTAACTTACCTGTCTGACTTTACTATAAGTAAAGTTTAGCGATCGTGAAAAAAATAGGTTATCAAGATCATGAAGAAATTACATGTTTTGACGTCCCCAAAGTCGTTTTATGACATTTTATCGATGATCTGTGTGTGTGTGTGTGTGTGTGTGTGTGTGTGTGTGGTGTGTGGTGAGTGGATATCCAAAAACTGGTGTCCACGCCACACTTAGCAGTCTTTGATAGATGAAATACTCTTTTAATAAAAATATGCGTCATATTGTAGATAAACCCTATAATTTGGGAGCAATTATGCATGATGGGAAAGTTACTTTTTTCCAAAAGGTGTTTTTGGATATTTTTTTCTCCTTAACTACTAGCCCTACAGTTTTGGAATGTTTGCATTATCAAGGCAGAGAGAGAAGTAATGTCTATAAAAATCCTGATATTTTTGACTAATCTTGAATCATGACTAATGATTCAATCTAAAAGCTTCTAAGGAGAACACAAGCTATACCGTCTGTCGGACGAAAATAAAATTATACCTAAAAATAGAATATTATGCGAGAAATGAGTTGAGATAAATTTTTCAAAATTACTTTAACTAAAATGGCGGTATAGTACATTTTCTGTTGTCAGAAAAAAAATCTAGAATTAGAATCTAAAAAGGGTCTAGAAAGTCTCAGATCAAGATACAAAGAAAGACGAAATTTCATTATTTAATATCATATATTTTAATGTCGATTTTGGTAGCAGTAGCATTACAAAAATTATGTTTTTCAGTGGACATGCATACCGATTTTCATCCTTTAGTGTTCCAATTGGCTCGGTCCCGACAGCTTTAACGTCTTCTCTGAGGGACGAAATGCTCAGATTCTTTACCTACCGCTTGATGATATCAAGGGTTGTTAGGGTGATAAGCGCATATAATCTATCCGACCAGAACCGAGCACGTAAGATACCAGACTATCCTAGGCCAAATAATGTTAGATGATATTAATAATATCAAGACTTTAGCGTTAAATTCATTGTTATGGTAAAAAAAAATTGTGCTACAGAAACGTAATGACATTGTATTTTCCAGACAATGTTCATTAAAAAAGCATGGCATTATGAATGAACCATCTATTTGAATGAAAAACATTGCAAAAAATGCTGGTATTACCTTAAACATGACAATTGCAAATGCTAATTTGAAACAAAACAATCACTTTGCTTTATGACAAAGGCTGCAGTTAATTTGAAATTAACATTCAACAGGAAATAGCTATTGCAAAAAATACCCTTCTTTATTACTTAAAGAATGATATATTTTGAAATGATGTAAATTTATTATTAATGGTCTATTTTCATTTTAAGACAAGTTTATTCAGAGTTTCTTGGCAACTAACTACATTGAGTTGCAAGCAATATAATTTGTTATTATTAAGAAGAAATACATTACTATTTATATATGTTGTTAGTAATGTAATTAGTATTGAAGATACCTTATGTTTGTATATATCTACATATCAGAAAGTTTCATTGAAAAAAATATAAATCCACACTTTCTCCCTCATGTGGCATGCCGTATTATTGAGGAGAAGTAAAAAGAAACAAGGCGCATGGGAAAAGACATGAAGAGGCTTATAGAACGTTTGAAGTGACACTTCTGAAGAAGGACACGTCATTCTTGATTTGACTTTCAAGTCGATCTCTTCCCCCCCCCCCCCCCCCCCCTATGACGACAGGTGTCGAAATTGGATCCAACATATATATATTATGTTATGAATACTAATCAAAATAAGACTTGATGTAATGGATTAATTTACCACAGTGAAAATGATTTGGAAACAATACTTTAAGGCCTTTCGTCAACACATCGTCAGAGAGCAAGACAACTAAAAACTAATAAATACTTGTTTAGGCTCATTGATTGAAGTTTCTAGAATTGTTGGTAACCCTGAATATGTTTAATGATCGTATAATTGAAGAAGTCTTCATCTGTTTAATTATTCTTCTAATCAATAGCTTATCTAATGTATATAGTCCTAGGCCAGTGGACCCTGACCGGTGGGCCGCGGACCGGTGCCGGTCCCTAGACCAATTGGTACCGGGCCGCGTTAGAAATATAGTTTGCATACATGTGCGCAGTTTCTAAAGCTCTTTATCTCAGTTTGTACGCTTTGTCATAAGATTAGTCACACGCTTTGTAAGCTTAGTCACTAGTGTTTATATTCGTTTTTCTGGTGAATCTGTATTTTATTTTGAAAGGAACGTTTAAAGTAAATTTTTAATGTAAACTTTTTAATGTTACATATTATTATTATTTCGATGCTTTTATTTTTCAGAAATAGTCATGTTTTTGGTTACGATTTGCTTATATCATGTAGAGTTGCAAGTAAACAATCTACCCCCGGGCCGAGGTAAAACTGTCTAACGCTTACCGGTCCGCGGCAACAAAAAGGTTGGGGACCACTGTCCTAGGCTACTGTTCATTAATTTCTCATAAAAGTTCTTTATGAGTGCACTTTCCTACAATATTATGTTACGGTTGGTATCAAAAACGTTATGGGCCAGGTACACAAAAGCAAAAAAGAATAAAACTTCTATAAAAGTATATTGAGAGAAAGAGATAGGAAAAGCAAAGTAATAGGTTAATAAAAAGAGAGAAAATAAAATAAACAAATAATATATGAATCAGCAGTATAACCTATAAGCTAGGAAAAGATTAGAAATGTGCTATCTTTTTAATTTCATTAAAACAATAACTTGTTTTTCTTGTACTTTTTGGGCTACATTAAAGTAGCTATTGTCCGTTTTAACCTTTTTCGACCATCAGTATCTTCAAGAAACCTTTCTGCTTATTTTTAGAGTCGTTCTCTTAACATCAGAAATTTATTATGCAATGGCAATTCAGATCCTTGAGCTCTCTTTACTCGCCTAAAGAACCTACATTTGTTAGGCTACTTCTACTTCTAACATTCTTAAGACCAATTAGAACATATCAATGAAGTTTATGATTATAAATTATATTAGTTTAGCTTTGTTTGCAGTGACACTCGTACAAGGGAACACACATTAGGTCTTTGTAATGCCTTACAATGAAGATTGATTCTACATTGACAATTCTATATTTTGTCTAACTCAATTGTATTTAAAAGTAGGAATTTTAACAAATTCTTGATATCGTACAGGCTCAGGACTGATGACGAATGAATTATCTCAGCTCTCTGAGGGACGAATGAATTATATAATGTGTTGTAGACGTGTTTGATGGATGTTGGTTTATAGTCGTTATATTAGTAAAAGTGGTACAACTGAAGGAATGTAAAGTCGGACATTTATCTGATTGTAATTTCAGTTATGCAGTCAGCTATATGTAGTACTTATTATACTAAGAAACTCTTAGATAATAAAAAAAAAACATTTCTTATTATCAAACACGTTTCTAATACCTAGTGTTCGTCTTCAGGTAAACAATGGCCCTTTCTGTCAATAAAATTCACAACAATTGAAGAAGAAAACTATATGTTTGAAAAACCTTGCTTTGGAAAATAACACTTTGTTCATGCTACCCCAGTCTCTGTGAATAGCTGAAAATTGCAGACAATCCATTATTAAATGGAACACATAAATGTATTTGTAATTAATATGGTTTCCAGCAAGTAAATTTGAATTCAAAGCTCACCTGTTAAATTTTTGGAAAAATTCCTTAGTCTCTTAGTTTTTCTGTTTGACAAATATTTTAAATACCTATTATTATTCGACAAATTCAATAAATTATATCATTTGTTACTTTACCATAAGTCTAGTGATCGTGAAAAAATTCCATCTCGAGATTTTCACGGAATTACATGTTTTGAGGTCCCAGAAGTCGTTTTATGATGTTTTTGCGATGATGTATGTGTGTGTGTGTGTGTGTGTGTGTGTGTGTGTGTGTGTATAAGATAACAGAGTACAGCAGGCAGGAAAAAGATAACACTTCCTCAGAAAAAATGTGTATACATGATTTTAACAAAGGGGAAGGAAAATGATTTTATTAAACACCAATAAGCCATACAATTCCCAGTATAATAATTCTATAAAAAACCAAAATTGTAAAACATAATTCAGAATTAAATCTTTCGTTTGAAGATTAATGAAAGTAATTAACGTACATCCTTAATTATAAATTATCTTAAAACAATATTTTTTCTTCGATGTTTATGATGTTTTCCAGAGAAAATAAGAGTATTTTTCTGATTTAAATATTTGGCTTAAATATTCAGTGTAGAAGGAGGTGAAGTAAACGATGTAACAAATCCACTGGGTACTTGAACAAAACCATGTTCTCTTGCAGGAGATAATTTCGTATAGTAAAGTCAAGTGTAGGCCACTCCAGATTTTTTTTTGAAATGTAAGTATACTTTTTTAACATTAACAAAAAAATTATTGAATAATGTCAAGTTCATTGACATTTTAATAAATAGTTTAATAATTAATTAATTCATTGAAAATGTAATAAATGAATGGTTCTAAGTAACATAAATTTCGTAATTAATATTTTATAAAAAAAAATCGACATTAAGGTTTAATCTCAAAGGAGGAATATTCACGAACATACAAGATTGTTTCTTCTGCTATGCTATTGAAATCAGGTTTTCTGTGCTAGAAACTTGACTACTGATTTTAAAAGGAAAATATGAAATATCACAATCCTACTAAAAATACAACCAACTCTAGCAGTACCTTTGTATATTTTTTCTTTCAATTTTATAAATTAATATTGCGGTCATCTCCTATTACGGACTGGTAAAAGTTTAACTCACCATACTACCAATGTTACTGAATTCTTTGAGAGACATCTGGACAAAAAAATCAACTCGTCAAACATTTCGAAAAGTTATATTTTCATTATAAAAACTGCAAGAAAATAAATAATTTATTATTAGTAACTAAAAAAACATTGGATTATATCATTAAAAAAAACGATAGTAATTAATTATACTAAAATTAAAAACTTTTTTAACTCCTATACTCTGCGTAAGGTAAGATTAATTATTACCATTTCTTCTTTGTTTTTTACGATGTTTCTTTCTTGTTATTATGTATATTCTTGTAGTCTTGATAATAAAAATGTAAATTTTCAAAACGTTGGAAGATGGAGTTGAGTTTTTTGGGCAGGTAACCATAAAAAAATCCCAGCAACATTGGTTGTATAGTATATTAATTAATATTTGTGTTTCGAATTACCACACTCATGCACTTCGTGTCACGAAATTTTGAATTTCTGCTGTTATAGGAGCCAGGAGTGAATACTTGGGATTTTATTTAGGGTGAGAAGAATAACCAGATAGATATTACATTGGTATTCGCAATTTATAAACCTTTTTAACGAATGACACATGAATAATTAGGAACACCTTGATATTCTCTTCAAAGAATGAATAAGGAAATAAGATTATTTATTTATAACTTCCTTTTTTTTTTAGATTGCTTTTGATAAAATCAAAGTATATTTATTTTAAGTAGAAAAGGAGATGAATAAACAAGATGTCATAATTCAAGCAGGAATCAAGATTGGCTTTTGAAAATATCATATTATAGAAGGGTTTCCTTTCAAGAGAAAATTACATGTCGTTATAACTTCTATTCAAGTTTGGAAGATTTCTGAAAAGTTTAGAAAATCATATTATTACCTTGACGAGAAATCCGTTTTAGCTGTATTTTATGCCACCATAAAAAAGTATAGCTAATGAAACATTAAATTTTAAAACTTTCCTGTTGTATTACTAGTATATTTTTATGGGGTAAAATAGTTTTTAAAACGGCTAAGTTAGAAGGATGATTATTTTATGTAGATTATATTCTGTCTTTCTCTATTTGACTCCTTACTTTGTTTGACATCTTTGATGTCTTGTGCTCTCTTGACCAATGTACATGGTTACATTCATGCTTAAGTGTTCATTCTTTTATTATTTCTTCTGAGCATTTATTTCTATAGCCTGTATGAATATTGATCTTCGGTTGGGATATCACCTGTGACAGCAGGAAATTGATTTGTGTGTGTGTGTGTGTGTGTGTGTGTGTGTGTGTGTGTGTGTGTGTGTGTGTTGTATGTATGTCTGTGTTGTTGTTGGGCGTGTTGTGTGTGGGTCTCCCTCTCTTTTCAACTCTCTCTCTCTCTTCTCTCTCTAACTTTAACTTTCTCTCACTCTGTGTATGTATGTATGTATGTGTGTGTTTTTTTTAAATTATCTTTATTGCATATGCTCCACTTACAGTATTACATGTTCTTTTGAACTTTGATTACAATAGTATATTCAATTTTGTTTTGATATTAATACTTCAAACTTATATTTAATTTTATAATTACATTTTAAAGTACGTTATGTGACTTAAAACTATTTAGTTATTATCTAAAACAATTTCAAACATTTTATTTATATAATGATATGTATTAGTCCAAATGTCTTTTTCCAGAAGTTTTGATTTTTCTGGGGGCCACTTTCCTTTTAATATTTTGTATGTCTTCATAAGATGGGCTCTTGGTTGTTGTAGTCTAGAGCAGTTCAATAGTAGGTGATCTATCGTCTGAGGTGTGTTTCTGTCACATGGGCAGGCGTCTTTAAATCCGGCAGTCGTTGTTAGATTAAACCGGTGCAGGTATGATAACATTTTCCCATGGCCTGACAGCACTTGGGTTATCTTATAATTAATGTCAATATATGTCATCCTGTATCGCATTCTTGGTGATGGTAAATACTGCCTTGTATGTGTTCCTACTGGAGAACAGTTCCAAATGGCCTCCCACTCGTGATACGTCTTTTTACGTGCCCAGTTCAACAATACTGAGTAGGGGAATTTTTTATATTGTATATCTCCACTTCTTATATGTGTTTGTGTGTGTGTGCATGAGCCCTATTCAGTATTGTAGTATTAGACTCATATCATAGGATACATAGGATAAAGGGCCAGGGTAGCCCAGTAGCATGTGCATTCTCCTATAGACTGCTCGATCTAGGTTTTTTTTCACTCTACTCTTCGATCTTGTGACATGGGAAGTAAATAAAATCTCATCTTTACTAATGAGATGCTAAATCTCTGGGATGCTGAATCGTTGCTTCTGAGCATGTGCAATGTCACACTTGTTAATGATCCCCAACTAAAAATACACTTGAATTAGGCAAAACCTAGGACTTCCAACTACCAACAACCAACGAATATATCCACGCCCTATAGTGCACATTGTAACTAGCAGTTTTAGACCAGAAGCCTTCTACTGCTTGATTACTGTGCTACTATAACTTGGACTGTCAGTAATTCATGTCAGATATTAATTTCGTCTGTACAGTAATTAAGTCGTATTCACGGTCATGTGGTCTTGTTAGTCATGGTTTTCCATGTTTTTAGTCATACATTGGGAAAGTAGTCAGTGGATGAATTAATTGTTCAGTGAGGTTGAGGAAGTTTGGTGGCAGGATTGAGAGCTTGTACAAGGTTTGGATGAGTAGGTAGTTTGTTGTCTTCATTGGTAGTAAGTCGGGTGATGTAACTATCCATGGATTTCATTTTCAAATCATGATGAATATCCACATTTCGGGCTAACCAAGGAGCCCTGGTTATAAGGCCGAGCTAGGACTTCGAATGCAGATCTTTAAAGTGCAAAATATTCTCTTGAGAACTGCGTCAGAGTTGTATAGCTTTTTAGCAAACCACCCATAAAATAAATAAAAAAAAGATAGGAAATCATAAGATATAACCGCATTGGTTTTTTAGATAATTTCTTTCCTTAGTGTTTACCGGTACACCCCGGGCGATAAGTACCAGGATGCAGCATTTTAAGGGGAGTATAAATAGAAAATAGAAAAGATTAAAATGATAAAAAGTGTGTAATACTGTATTTAAAGGGATTTTTTTTTCTTTAAAAGTTAGCTGTAATAATGTAAAGTTAAACATAAATTGATTTTAAATTTTTCAAAACTAACTTTTCAAAGGGGTTAAACGTTTATTATATGTGTTTGTGCAGCCAGTTAACTTTTATGATTTGAATTATATGTTTTTCCTCTGAAAAATCTTTCGTTTTCTTTGATGGCTACAAAATCGTTTACTTTGATAATACGAGTATTATAATAAGATGATAGTCTGGGACAATGGTGATAGGAGGGAGGAGGGGGCAAATCCTAGAACCATCCAGTGTCAAAAATAGTTGCTACGATTCTGCCCGATTTTGGTGCATATTTCCTCTCCAGATATAATTTGATAATTTTTTTTGTGAATTCTGAGCACTAATGTATTTTGCATAATTCTGCATTAGACTGTTTCATTTACTTAATTAATAAACGTACCAATTAAAATGAAATCCTTAATTTGAAGAGAAATAATAATTGGGTTAGCAATAGAGTTTTATTAATTTAGTTTAATTTATTTTTACAGTTATTTTCAATGATGATCTAATGCATAATTCAAATAAATCAAATTAAAAATGAATAAATAGATCTCTATTCAGTTTTTTCGAATTTGCGGTGGAATCTCATTTTTACCAACTAGAGGTGTAAACAGCGGAGTTAATGCATGCATAATGAATTGGACTTCAACTTTGCCAAGGGCCCAATCGGTAAAACTGTTAGTTTGATGTTCGAATGGAATATCCTTACTGTTATCATTAGTACTAATTGAAGGGGATGTTACTTAAGGGGTTGAAGGAAGCGTTAAGTGTTGGTCGAGAGGGATACAGTTTTTACCAATTAGAATAAGCACCTCTTCAACACATTTTTAGTATTACTGTTTTTTTTTCCTTTAACATTTTTCTATACCACATGTGCAAAAACTGCTTGAATTGGCCCATTGTCTAACCTTTTTCAGTTACTGACAAATTACTTTATTCGATGAGGTGGTGCAAATAAAAGAAAAAAAAATGACAATAAAACTCAGGTCTAATTTAAAAACAAATTATATTAGAAAACAAAAAAGTAATATTATTGTTGTTAACCATAACAATGATCTAGTCGGTAACAATCGAAATAAAAATACGCATAATTTCTCCTTATACATTATTTCCCGTTAAAACAGTTTAGGATTTTTGCCCATTTTTAAGAGTTGTGATATTTAACTCTTTAGTATGGACAAGATCTTAAATTGGTCGAGTGAAAATGATAATTTATTCTTCTTTATTTGAAAGTATAAAATTGCTGCTAGTAATATGGAATGACACTAATGTGTTTCATGCTGTAAGAATGTATATTATCTTAATAGTTTGGCAGTACAGTGAATATGAGCATGAAACATGATTTTCAAAAGTAAATTTTTATCAAACGTGTCTATTTTTAATTAGCATGTACCACATCGTACCAGTTACGGTCCTACTGTACATCGTATTATGAACCCTCTGAAAAAAAAGAAATATAGTGAAACTGATAATTTATTCTTCTTTATTCAAAGGCACGGCCACCCTTCGGAAGGTGTGGGGCCTCCTCAGCCCAAAAATTATTATATATCTAAAAAATTGTTATATTTATTATGCTATGTTATCTTGTCTTTCTTAACGAAATTCCTATTTCTCAAACTACTACCACCAAATACATAGGACTGCACCTTGACAGACGTCGTACTTGGGCTCTCCAAACCAAAATGAAAAGAACAGAACTATAGAGACGCTATAGACTTTTACTTCACTTACTTGATAATCGTTCAACATTAACAGCTGTCAATAAACTATTACAAAACAAATTTAGGATTATGCTTATTTGGAATTAAGGTATTGAGATATGGGGAGTAACAAAATCTAGCGATACCCAGAATCTAACAATGTCCAAAATCTAGCTCAATCAGAAACTCTTAGACAAATTCTTCATTGTCCTTTCTATATATGAGTACAAAATAAAACAGTCAATTTAGACCTAAGGATTTCAACAGTTCATCAAGTGACTATATATCGCTATAAAGCCTTCCACAAAAATTGTTCAATAATAATAATCCCTTAGTCCTAATCATCTCCTATACAAATATTGCAGGAAATCCCCAAAGACGTCTGAAGAGAAAATGGCCAAGAGACTTATTCGTGTGAATTATTCTAGTGAATTGTAAATTTGATCTAATTTTTATCTTATCTTTTACAAGGAAGTATAATCGCTGAATTATTTCTTCCATCCTGCTTCCCTGGGCAGGTATATATATTTCATTCATCATTGTCACTGGTAATGTAAATTTACTTTGTTGTGACTATGTAAAATAATACAAAAAAATATTTTTTGTATTATGAAGGTATTAGAAATAAAAATTAACGCTTGCTGCAGCTGTTAATCTGACCTGCCGCCGGCATGCCAGATTAACCAGTGAACAGGTCATTTGTTCGAGGTCACCACCGTCGTCCCGTGGGGCCCCCACAAGTGCGAAACCCATTCCGGTGGCCTCAGTTTGCCCTAGCTAAGGGATGGGACTTTTCGAAGTATAAAACTGATACTAGCAATATCGAAAGGCACCAACGTGTTTCATGCTGATTTCACTTGAAGAGTTTGGCACCGCTGCGGATAAAATAATAAATTAGTCAACTTTTGAACAAGTTTCTTTCTTTTGAGGGATATAAGTTTGCATCCTGTATTTCCTCAATCTCATCTATAAGTCTACTCATCAGTTTCTATGATTTTAGCGAAAGACGTACTATTAAAGCAGTGGTCCCCAACCTTTGAGGGGGAACAACATTGCTCTGACTTATCACCCCCTACATTTTAGACTTTATTTACGTATAAAATATGTGAAATTGTACTAAATTTTAAGAATAAAAGATATTTATTTCACTTTTAATATATATATAAAATAAGCTGTTTTTTAAACAGGAAACAATGCATACTATTATTTGAACTAACTTGACGAAAATAATAATCTTGTTTAAAATACAAGTAAAATAGTAAAATGAAGAACTAAGCTTCGAAACTCTTAGAAAGGAGAGTAATAAATAGATGGATTTCTTGTTATTAACGCAGACTCTTTGGGGCACAAGAGAGAGTCAGAAGGAAAGGGGTTTGATATTAAACGAGAAACTCCTTTTTGATTTGCCGACACTTAAGAGGTCCTCAAAAATCAGATCTAGCTGAGGTTTTATGCCTTTTCTCTTCATTTTGACGTTGAATCATGAATCTTAGGTTTTAAGCAAATTTTAAAATATTAGTATGGAAACTTAGGGTTTCCATGACGTTATCGAATTAAGCTTAAGAAATTTTCTTTAAAACATATATATCTTTAGAAGTGTTGAAATTTTCTAAAAATAAGAAAATTTTTCACAGTTATAGGCCTGCTTCTTGCACCCTCTCGAATGATGTCTAGCACCCCCAGGGAGTACGAGCACTCCTGGTTGGTAACCTCTGCACGAGAGCGAGGTCTCTGTTATTTGAAATGCTGGCTATCAGCTGGGACATTCGCATCTCTAGAGTCTACTTTATGATGAAATCCAATGAAAGTTTGTGTTCTTTCTTCTATTCTTTATTTCTTATAACAAATATTTTAATATAGTTAAATGAAAGGCTAGATGTAAGACTTCAAGATATATCATTCTGTTCTGTATATAAGAGCCCCTCTTCCTATCAAATATAACCCTATCAAATATAATACCAACCCTTATATCAGTTCTCAAACATCCCTCTTTTTCTATTCATTCTTTCATTCCTGTATATGTCTTCATTTCCTTCCCATGAACCACACCCCATCTTGCAATCTCCCTCCTTTCCAGTAGAACTCTTAGTTATAATTAAAGATAGATATTTCACATACCTTGCACACGTGGCAGGCTTTTAAAAATCATCATTCAATAATTAATATTTCAAACTGCATCCCGCACAGCTTATTTTATACTTGCGTGATTCAATTTGCCCTTCTGAATATATTTATTTTCATAGTATTCTTAACGATAGAATTTGTTAAATACAAGAAAGTTTAGTTTCAATTCTTTTATAAAGAGTAACTTCAAATAAATGTATTAGATATTTTGGTTATGCATTAACCAAAAGAAAATAAATGTTCAAACATTTAGAAGTATTGATGACGACTCCATCGTCAATATAATTTCTAATTGTAAACATTTCAAATTCTAGGGGTAGTAATGGAGTAATTATGAGCCTCTAATAGCCTGTAGCACTCAACACTAACGAGGCTACCCTGTTAACCTGCTATACGCAGGGACGAAGAGAAGGTGATGAGGACCTGGGCCTGATCACTTTTGTTTCACAATCCTTCCAACTTCCAAAATTCTCTCCTCTTATCCCAGCCCCGATCCAAGGCGTTATGCGATCCGTCTTGAACATGGATTATACTGTATTACGAACGGAGCCTCAGGGGTACCCAGCAACACCGTTGAGTAAATAGCCTTACTCCGGTGCTCTACCGGAGCAGAAAAATTACCACTGATAGAACGTCAGAGATTTTTCTCTATATGATACTAAGGAGAAAAAATCCGGGGACCACCCTCTGGAAGCTCAGAGAGTCCAAAAGTGTTAACTAGTGGGAGCCAACCTCCCACAAGTGCACCCGAAAAAGCCATCCCGATGAAGCAGAAAGGAAGTCGTTTTCTCCCAAAACGTAGGAAAAATATAATAATAAAGAAAATCTCAACGTCTAAACATTAGAACTCAAAAGCAACCGTTCATCGTCAAAGTCACACAAAAAAAAATTGCAGATCTGAATCATGCCTAATTGGAGTCAGGAGTCTAAACTCGAAAGTCATATGCACTCTACGAGAATAAATCCCTTACAAGACCAAACAAATATTAAACGCTTCTAATAGTAGAAGTAAAAAAATAATCAATTGACATAATGAGGCATAATGATATAATTTCAAACTGATTATAATTTACCCTGTTATATTACATTATTGAATAATAATTTCCAACAAGAACAATCTTTGAAAAGTACCAATTGTTCAGAACATGAGCAACTTTATAGTGCACTGTATTCACAAAGAATTCAATAAACTTATCAAGTTGATCGCTGGTTTCATGGTTACTGAGTTTACAAAATAGTAAATTTAATATAGTTGATTTTTATATTATCTGATACATAGTTAAACAAATATATATTTTGAATCACTTTAATCGAGTATCTTAACACAGTTTTATTAGAGATTTATATTGTAAAATCTCATAATTCTGATAATGAAAATTCCAAATTGATTGATTTTTTATTAAGAAAGCCAAGGCGTGGTTGCTTCGTTTTCCAGGCTTGCTTAAACAGTGTAGAAAGAAAAAAGAAAGAAAGTTATTAAAACTTTGTAAATAAATGGATTTGATGCTGGGAGAAGCAGAGCAGCGCTTGAGTTGGCTCAATTGAACTGGTTTGATGAAATGTTTGTTAGATAACAAACTTGAAACTATTTAATCAATTTTTGGAAAATCAACAAGATTTGAAGGAAACACGAGTAGATTTTAAATAAGAGAATGCAACTTTTTGTTTCAATACTTTCTTTTTTCTTTATATATACATTAGCATGATGAATATCATCGTTGTGCCAAATATTTCATTACTGTTTCCCTCTGGTAATGGTGCAGAGGGACGCACCATTCATTGTTATTATGTTATTTATTTATTTGTGGTATTAGGGATACCACTAATGGTGTATCTATGGTAATAATAATGATCCGATGAAACAGTATAGTTCAAGGTCCTAAACTACAGGCAGAGTGAAACATAGATTTTTGTTTTCCCCTAGTATGTTCTATTTATGTTTAATAAGTATATTAGTATATTTCTATTTATATTAGAATAAGTTCCACGCTTATTGTTTTTATTATTACTTAAAAATTAACGTCTTTTAATTTTTTTATTTTTTCTCTGATTTTGATATTTCTCAACACCATTCGGTAATAGTAGTCCACCTTTTGTACTTGCATTATATGATTATTATATTGTTTTGACGATAGTACTGATTAGTTACTGATGAATATAAAAAATAAAAATGAAAGAAAACAAGCGGTGATTCAAGGCGTTGCTCAAGTATCAATATTTATTATAAATATATGTCTAATTTACAAATAGTGTGGCGCAGAAGGGAGTTTGTAGCAAGGAAGGGATTCAGATCAATGTCAATGACAAAACTGTTTTTGCTACAACCAGCCCAATTCCGAGCATATCTAAAGCTCTAAATTCATCGTAAAAAGTCCTTGGTGGAATGGCGTGTCAAACTGGACATGGGTAAAAACAGTTCACCAGCTTTGTTAGGTATCTGTAAATAATCATATACTAACCATTACTTACAGATTGAATTATTACGCACAACGTTTTATGTCTGTTGCTATTTGTAGGATATTTTGTGCTATGGACGACTCTATTGAAAGAAATCTTATGGTAGTCCTAAAACGTATGGCATGTAGGTTAGCCTGAGCACATAGGTACTAGCGGTGGGAAACCCATGCAGGATATCTTTAGGTATGTGAACTGAACATAAATGGTTCGAAGGGGTGGTATCAAATCGTCCCCACTCTGAGCCTAGCCAGTACTAGGCGAGTACCAGTTGTTCAGTTCAATCTGCTGAGTTCAAGGTAAGGATCCCACTGATAAGAGATTTGGGGTACTAGCTCCCCGGTATGCTAAGGAGGCATCCTCCTGAGAAGTTATGGCTTCTCACACAGCGATCACAAGGGTCTACCCAACTTGGGTAAGAACCAACATTCACTACGAGTCAGAAATCAGAGGCGGCATGGAGAGAAAACCCTCCTTCGGCCTTCAGCGCCCGTAGGACCGACTTATTTTAAGAGTTTTGGATCGAACTTTGGACCAAAGGTTCTACTGAACCTGCTCAGCCACACGTAAGGTCAGTGGCCTTTTTTGTCCCTAGTTCAATGAACCCGTGGTATATATGTATATTAGCCAATGTAGCTTGTGGCAGAGCTGCATAGGTCCTTTAGGGGTAGAAACCGCCCTCCCCTGGTACCTACAGACGTGTAAGAGCTCTCGGGTAGATCTCCGGAACTAAGTCATACTGAGGCTGAGTCTGCCTTAGGTGCAGGTGAAGTCAGTGGCCATAAAACCTACCGTCTCTTAGACCGTCTACACTATCAGGTATCCTGTTACCCGCTCCCACGGTGGGGACGCCAACGGATAGACACATTAGATCAGGGAGTCTTCCTCACCAGCCAAGAAAAACCCTAAGTGAGCCACTATTTTGATATAATTCAATGTCTCAATGATTTTGTGTTTTATTATTTTATTTATGCTCCCATTGCTTAGTGCTAGGAAATGTACGCCTAATAACGTAAAAAGTCTCACAGACACAGGCCTAGTACGCCAACATTAGCAGGGTTTAGCTGTTGTCCAAAACATACTAAATTCGTAATAAGGAAACTTCCTTTCCAGGGTCTAAAATTAGGTAAAAAATTCACTGAGATACAAAAATGTGTTCCAATATTATTGTTATTAACAAAAATGTAAATAAAAAAAAACTTCAATTAGTGAAAAAAAGTCACCTGTACTGAACTGTAGTTCAGTAGTTATTAACTATAAGAAAATGGCTTAATTTCTAAAAAGAAACCTATATAGTATATTGCACAAACAAAAAAGTAAATGATGCTAACGCCATAACGATATAAAAAGTACAATTCGAAAAAATTGGTCAAAGTAGTTTAGAAGTTAGAAACTAGAGATAAAGAGACTGGTTCCCGTTTGTCCAATGGACATGTGTAATAACATGAAAAGATGTAGTCACGTTTACCACAACTATCACTTATAAAATGACGTTATTTTTTTTATTTTTAAAGAACAGTAGAATGTTTTCTTTCAACTATGTTATCTAGGTTAACAATGTTAACTTTCATCGAGGTAAAGCAAAGGATATAATTTATAATATTTCATTTATTCCTTTATATTTTTCATTATAATAATACCACCTCTAATTTTTCATTATTCTTTTAAATTCCTTTATTTTAGTTTATTAAGCAGTTATTTTATTTTGCCTTCTCTACAAGTATATTATAGCAATTATACGAATATTTGACCTCCTGGTTTTGATCACTTTAAATATTTTGAGATCACCAAAGCCCATTCATGACGTTTGTTTGACTTTGGTTTTATTATAAACCTGACGGGAAAATTAAGTGGAAAACAAGTTAAGAATTCCTATTCACAGGTTTTTAATATTGATTCCAAAATATAGACACGACACAGATTACAGCGTTTCACCGAATACAATAAAATGACACTTAAATCAGCAGTTTTTGAACTGAATTTACTAATTTTGCCTTGAAGTTACATTAACAAAAAAGAGCATATGGTAAAATTTGTGATTTAAAAAAAGTTCTTTTCTTACAACAAATTTTCTTACAATTTGTGATTTAAGAAGATTTTTATGGTGGAACAATGAAATTCATAAAAAAAAACTTACTGCCAATGCAGATAACTTCCATAAAACTATGACAACTAACTAGTAGTCATACTTTAATAGTTTAATATTAACAGTAATAGTAATATTTTAATAGTTTAATAGTAATAACAATAATACCGTTATAGATTGATGTACAGTAATGATATGAAGTTTGCGTTAACGAAGCATGATATAACATTAACACTATGGTATCACATAAAATTATTAGAATCATCCACTGTATAGTTGTGAGAGACTTACAATAAAATAATTCCAAAACTCAGTTGGTCACTTTTTTTAAGCAATTAGTTATACAAGGTAACCAAGTAAAGTAACCTTATGTTGGGGTAGTAATGGAGTGATTAAGCGCCACCAGTAGCCTCTAACACTCAACTTTCGGCCTTCAAGGGGCTACCCTGTTAACGTGCTATATGCAGGGACAAACGAAAAGAAGTAGAAGGTGATCAGGGGCTAGGCCTGACCACCTTCGTTTCACAACCTTCCTAATCCCCAAATCCCCTCCTTTTATCCCATCTCCAATCTAAGGTGTTACGCAATCCGTGCCGGGATGGGTTATACAGGGGTTACTGTATTATGAACGGAGCCTCAAAGATAATATTCCCTTATATTATTTATAAAATAATTTTTACATTCTAATTTTTCATTGTTCTTTTAAATTCTTTATTTTATTTTATTAAGCAGTTATTTTATTTTGCCTTCTCTACCATTAAGATGGTAAAAAGTGTTACTCCGGTATGCGGTAGTCTGCTGGAGCGGACAAAATACGACCGATAGTGATACAGGGATTTTGCAATGTATGACACTAAGGAGAAGAAGTCCATTATCCGGAAGCGCAGAGGATCCAAAAGCGTTAACTAGTGGGAGCTAACCTCCCACAAGTGCACCTAAGGACCCAAAGAAGATGAAAGGAAGTTACTTTCTTCCGAAACGTAGGTAGCCTGAATGGACATTATCAATGATGGTTTATGCAGATTCTGTAAAGAAGAGGAAGAAACACCGTTGCACCTGCTGAGTGACTGTGGGGCAACTTTGCTGTCTAACCTCATTAACTTGTTTATCTTTTCTCAAATGAAGGTATTATTTTAAAACTTGATAAATATTTTTTTAGAGTCACCGTTATGAAAAAATGCTTGTTTTTCTGTTTAAAACCTACATGTGAGTGGCCTATTTATGAAATATAATTAAAGGGTCAATAACTCACCTTTAAAAGACACAAATCTAGTTTACCATTATATACGTATTTGGGTTGTGCATTGGTTTGACTACTATCTTTCTATTAAGAAAGCTCACTGTGCACTAAATAGTTCGACCACCAAACAACCATATACAAGAGATACACAACACCCGAAAGATGCAAGTGACAAATAAAAAAATAATTAGAAAAGAATATACCTGAGTTTAAAAAAATTGCTAAATAATGAAAACGGGCATACAGACATAACCTAATATATATATATATATATATATATATATATATATATAATATATAAGATTTCACATAAACACGTGAAATAACAATCAATGATCAAACCACAATAAGAAAATGGGAAAACAAGTCTAAGATCTTACAACCGTAACAAGCGGTCTTCGTCTCTGACGAAGCTAACAAGCGGGGTTTTTGACTCTGACGAAGACCGCTTGTTACGGTTGAAAGATCTTAGTCTTGTTTTCCCATTTTCTTTGATTTTGGTTTTATCAGTGATATATATATATATATATATATATATATAGTAATAATAGAAATTTAGAATGATTAAGATGGTAAGGAACGAAAGGCGAAAATTGGTCATTTAAAACAGAATGGGGAAAGAGAGAGAATGCGTGAGAGTTTGGAGTTGGAGTAAGGTGGTAAAGCCTAAGGATGCAGCCCTCTGAAGGGCCACCTCTTAGAACAACAGCTTCCCTTATTTACCTTTAACCCTATTCACACTCCTCAGCCAGGCCATTTCTGTCTGGCTTGATATACTCCCGTATTAATCCACCCTGTCAATTACCCTTCAAGACATATTAATAACATTGGAGGTGGTACAACTGTATGTCAAGCCACTAGGTTTAATCAAGCAAAAAAGTGATGATACAAGCAAAGACAAATAAATAAACAAAAGTATATATATATATATAATAATCGAGGCCATCAGCAAAAAGGTCGTCAATGCAGAAGCTGCTGCATACTTTAATTCCATTTGTCTTCAAGAAGATTTGCTGCCCACTTATACTAATATATATATATATAAACAAAGCTATAGTTTATCGGGACTCGGTCAGTTCTTCAGGTTCAAATTAAACGCTCATTGCCTTGTTTAATTCTCATTGCAATGAGAGTTTAATTTGAACCTGAAGAACTGACCGAGTCCCGATAAACTATAGATTTGTATATATATATATATATATATTATATTACTATATTATATATTATATTATATTTTTGTTATATATTTAATAACAAAAACGAAACTATAGTTTATCGGGAAGTCAGATCTTCAGGTTCAAATTAAACTCTCATTGCCAACGTTTCGGTTTTTATTTAAAATTTTTTTAATAGGCAGAAGTACAAATTTTGAAACAGTTCATGCGACACTGAACAAAAGAGCAATAAATATGTTCTCTGCTGCAAAAACAGCAATATGTTCTCTGCTGAACACCAAGTAATCAATATACTTTTAATGTCAACTGTGAATAGATTACAAATTCTAAATAATCAAGATGCAGTATTTTTTCCTAGTTCATTAAAATATAGAAGAGATTTTGTTTAAAATACTGAAATGTTGTTAGATCAATATATATATATATATATATATATATATATATATATATATATATATATATATATATATATAACTTCGTCTAATCCGATCAATTAAGCGTACTGTAAGCAAATCACAAGATATTAACATAATTTAGAATGACTTAGAACATATTGGAGTACAAAATCTGTCAGTTTTAATAATTTAAGGTAATTCTTTTCACCTCCCCACCCCCTCTACCAGCGCTCTTGTGTTGAGAAGGTTGACGGCAGAATGATAAGAATTTCGGCGATCAGTCACGCACAGGCGTTCTAATTTGTGGAGGCTGATATTAGATTCAAGGGTGGCTGCTCCTTGCCGATGCCTTTAAACATGTAAGCTCTTTCAAACAGCCTGTTACAAGATATATGCAAATATAATCCCTTATATAACCTTATATGATTAATATATTCGGTTCCCTAATGTATTCAAGTTGCTTTATTTAATAAAAGTTATTTCCATGATGATTTATCTAGATAATTATTAAATCAATATTTTATATATTCTGCTGGACACATCATTACAAATATATGTAATATCTATGATTGTGAATCTAGAGAAGTACAAAAAGAGTAAAAAAAATGGTGAAAAAACGAAAGTGATATTGAATTTCTCTTTTAATGTAATTATTATAATTACTTATTATTATTCAATTATTACTTTACTATAAGTAAAGAAAGTATAGTGATCGTGAAAAAATTCGATCTCGAGATTTTGACGGAATTACATGTTTTGAGGTCCCAGAAGTCGTTTTATGACGTTTTTACGATGATGTCTGTGTGTGTGTGGGAGGGGTGGGTGAGTGTGTTAGTATTGCTTGTTACCAAGCTACGGTCCAGAATCTTTGATGGATCAAGTTGATATTTTACACAAAAATCGGCCCCATAGGGAAGAAGATCCCTATTGTTTGGGAAGAATTATGCATGATGGGAAAGTCACTTTTTTTGCCAAAAACCGTTTTTTTTTTAAACATTTATTTCTCTTAAACTGATAACCCTAGAGTTTTGAAATTTTGACATTATCTTTGAGGTTTCAAATGGAACAAACGAAAAATATACTCAGAATTTTAAAACAACAGAAAATATTTTTTTTTCAATAAAATGTAAAAATTTTGACTTATAATTCAATCTCAAACCTTGTGAGAGCGATACAAGCCATACTGTTTGATGGACAAGAATGAAACTATGCCTATGAATAGAACATTATATGGAGAATGAGTTGAGATATTTTTTTCTAAAATTACATTCGCTTAAGGGGCTTTACAGTACGATTTGTGTTTTCAGAAAATGTTTTTTTGACGCTAAATGGCTCATTAAAAAATAATGAAAATTTGACCAAAAATTGAACAAAAAATTAGCAATTCATAAAAAAAAATCATGAAGTTTCAATTACGGGAAAGAGCAATAACGATATAAAAACCCTTTGTTTATCCTAGACTAAGAGATCACCTGCTATACTTGTCGAATTTTTTATATTTTTTTACATTGTTTACATTGACTTAGAAATTTTTTGAGTTAATCCACTGAGATAAAATTGATATTTATAAAGGAACAATTTAAAATGTTTATTGACTTATATGAGTTAAGAGGAATAATATTGTGCAGGAAAATAATAACACTCACTCAGAAAAAATTCGTATATATGTTATTTGAAAAAGGGGAAGTAAAATAATCTTATTAAATACTGAGAAGCCATAAAATTCCCAGTATAATAATTCTATAAAAAACCAAAAATGTAAAAGATAATTCAAAATTGAAATCTTTCGTTTGGAGATTAATAAATGTAATTATCGTAGATCTTTAATTAACAAATCACCTTAAAACAACATTTTCTTCGCTGTTTAAGATGTTTTTCAGAGAAAAAAAGGGTATTTTCCTGTTTTAAATTTTAAAATTTTACTTTAATATTCAATGTAGAAGGATGTCAAGTAAACGATGTAAGAAATCTACTGGCTATTTCAACAATAGCCATGTTCTCTTGTAGGATAATATTTCGTATCAAGAAATGTTCACTTTGGTTTTTCAAAAATATTATTACTGCTGTAGTTATACTAATGAAATTATTTGTGATGTACAAAAATAAGCTTATAAATTGATATGTCCTTCAATCACTATCTGTACTACCTCAGGAATGAAAGGCTAATAAATATATCTCATTTAGATGTTTACGTTATGCTTAAATGAGACGTTATGTTTTATATACTCAAGAAATTTGACATTAAGTTACTTATAGTAAAGTAGAGTGTAGGCCACTCCAGATTTTGTTTATTTATTATTATTTGGTAATTGTATTATTATTATTTCTATTATTTATTATTATTATTTATTTGTTATTTATTTTATATTTAGTTTATTTCAATTATGACTTCAATTCCATAAATCATAGAGCTTTGATCAATCTAGTGACTATAGACTACAGAAAATTAAATAAGTGATTATAACAGAACTCTAGGAAGTTTTTTCATAATGAGATTAAAAAAAGAAGATTTTGTAATACATATTAATAATCAATAATCAAACACGTGTATGTGATCAATGATCACGTGTTTATGTGAAATCTTTTTACATATTAATAATATATAACATCTTTTAGAGATCTTATGTTAATTCATGAGAAGTTCTTTTATTTATAAATTTGTATTTCCTCATGTTAAGAATCCAATGTAAGAATACAGGTTTCACGCAAAATATGTTTTCATATTAAAAGGTAACGCTTTTCAAACACTTTGTGTTCATTCTCAGGTTACGTCTGACTGAAGAGGAAGATGGATGTTCTTGAAGTTAATAATAAGTGCTTCCTTCACTTCCATCCACTTCACTTTGCTTTAATTCAGATGGATCTTGTGAATAAAAACAATGTGTTGTAAACTCATTTTTTAAAGGTACATATACATTTTATTTGAAGACTAAAGTTTGCTTGGATTCCTAACTTGTTTTGTTCGTTTTTCAATGCCCAAACATATGAGACTATCACCTTTCAGTACTGTTCTACTAGCAGGAATTTTGATTCATTTATTATTTTTAGCACTCATTATAGTAATGGGCGAGCAATGTTACCTACATTGGGAATCGTATATTTTACCTAACTAAAGTGTATATAGAATAGTGATCTTTAACGGGTACCTGACATCGTGCAGAGTCATACCAATAGCTTAACGTCCTCTCTGAAGGACAACAAGTTCAGATTTATTCGCTTCGCACTTGAACAGTCTTTTTTTTTGTCTCATTCGGTATTGTGGTTTGGTCATTCATATATATATGAGTCGTTGCCAGTCTTCGGAGCGATTCAGTTCTATCTTCATGATGACGAGGACATCAAAATATAGTAGTGAATTTCTGTTTCATCTCTGTGTGTTGTTTTTGTGAATATAGGTTATTTACTTGGTAATACCATTTAATAAATTCATTTAATTGGTTTTATATATATATATATATATAAAGTAAACATTCGTGTGTGTGTGTGCATGGGGAGGGGGAAAGAGAGTAAGAGATAATGTGTGTGTTATTTTGTATTAATATTATTTAATTTCTTTGCATTACGCTTATATGCTAATTGAAATATAGTATTTTATTTCGATATATGTATGGATACCTTAGCTATATAAAGTATTTGAATATGAATAAGCTAAATTTTAGGGAGAGTTCAAGTTATAATTATAATTAGAAGCAATTCACTAACATGTCAGTAGGAAGGTGGCTTCATTATCCAGTCAGCCGTAATACCCTAGTACTGTATAATACATTATAACATGCCTCGCTGTAAGAGGAAATATAATGTAGGTACTAAATTATGTTGTTAAGAATGTCAATCGATAACTAGTACAATGTAACAAACTTTACTACAATACAATATTTTTTGTTAATTATGTGAAAACTTTGCTAAACATAGTTTATTCGATCAGCAGCTAATTGTCACCTAATCGACAGGTGTCAGGAGTAAGAAAGGGGGTGGGGATTGGAGGGAGGCAAGGATAGTGAAAAGAGAGATGAGATAAACTTTCGGGAAATTAGTTTTGTGTTTGTAAAAAGTTTTTAGAGACGTGTTATCGCTTCGTCTTTAACGAGTTTTTGTCTGTAGATCAGAAATGTTGTAAACTTAGATGTGATCTTAAACCATCTTGTTGCCTTGTAAAAAGATTAAGTATTATTGAAATTTTTTCCATATTTTTTTTTTCTAAATTCGATTCCCTTAGTAAAGAGTAACCATTTTTAACATGAAAAATGGCCTATTCAATATAATGATAGAATAAAATATTTAAAATTTAAAAAAATATAATGAAATAATAACGAAACAAAGCAATGAAACATATTCCTACAAAGCATTTCCGAGGGAGGCGGGTAGTACACAAAGGAATTATGTAACTCCGTCCGGGGTGGGAGGAGACCGGGAACAGGAAATGTACGTACGGTATTGGGTACATTGGGGGTCCTAAATCTTGCTACCTCGAGTGCATTTAGAGTAGGGATCCTTAAAGATATCTAACATCTTACAGGCTTGCGAACGGCGGTTTAACGTCCTCTCCGAGGGACGACATGCTCAGATTTATTCAATTCTCACGTAAATGTATCGATGGCCAAAGTGGGTACTGAACCCCGGACCAACCAGTTCTGAGACGAGCACGTTGCCACCGAGCTAACCTGGACCTTCACTTGGTATGATAGTTCTGTGGGCATTCAAAGGGACATTAGGTTATAATGATTCCATAAGTTTACTACTCAGTTGGTGATAAATGAGGACACTAAAATACTTTACACTTTAACCCTATGTTACAACATCTATTCCAGATAATTTCCCGACCAGATGTTCCAGGAAATTACTACTTCAATACATGGTGCTAATCACAGCGTGGGCTGATTTGTCTCACAACTAATGTCTTGCAGCAGTAAGATCAGAGAACTACGAAAGAACTCAGACTGACAAACCAAAGAAAGCAGAACTACCGTAATACCGACCTCACCCTCACAGTAGAACAGACATACCATCAGTACTAGTCGGTCAATGACTGCAAAAGGGGTCCGTTTACTCTGTTAGCATACTGGACTAGTTGATCTTTTACTTGATTCTCACTCTAGCCGTCGATTTATTCACGCTGGATGTTAAATATTCTGAGCACGGCATTCCTTGGAGAGGAAGCTAAGCAGCAGGTCTCGGTTTTTACGACGTCTGGTCTCGTTAATGATCCCTACTCTAAATGCACTCATGTTTATAATACAACATAGAATCCCTTGGGGAATCAGCGTCAGAGGTGTAGTTTCCTACAGATCTTTATTCCTCTGAAAAAAAAATAAAAAAGAGAAAATACACGTGGGATAGTTAATTGCAACCTGCACATCATAGCACGGATATATTATTTAGTTGTTGGTCTGCCCAAACAAAAGTGAAATTTACCTGCAATTAAATTATTGCATACTTGCATTTATATTGCTCTTTGTAAATAATAAATATCTTTTTGTTATTTATCCATATATAGATTTAAGATAGTAAAATTTGTAATTGATTAAACGCAGCAGATTTTTTCTAGTCGTTTGTTATTGGTAATGAATGGTTATTGAATTGATGAGTTCAGCTGAAAAAAGTAAGTGTCAAATACCTGACTACAAATTTATTAACATTCTTTTCATTATATGTGATTTTTTTTTAACATTTTTTGTATAAAAATTTAGGCAGCGAAATTAGGAAAAAAATGAACACTTTTTAATTAAAATTTATAGGACCTTCTACTTTCTGAACTTCTGTTTTGGCTGACAACAGAACATCTAGTAAAGCAAACGGGTGAAGGCTTATTTTTTATAAATACATATTAATTATTTGGTACTTACTTATATGATCATATTAAAGCTAATTATTTCTTTTTTTTTTTAAAAAAAAAGCATGTTATTTATCTTTGAACATGGGAGGCCAGGTTAGCCTAGGAGCTAAAAGTGCTCCCTTCTGAACTTCAGAAGGGTAAATATTCAATCTGGCCCTTGATTTATTCACGTGGGAGGTAAATAAATCTGAGGACATAGTCCCTTGAAGAGTACCTTAAGCCGATTGGTCCCAACCCTGTACGATATCAGGTCTTTGTTAAAGATCTCTACTCTAAATACACTTGAGTTAGGAAAAATTTAGGACTCCCCAATGTAGAATAAATGTTCATTATGTAGTATAACAAAGATCCAATATTCGGCCTATTTGTATTCCCTTGTAGGACTGCGACGGCAACCTTTCCATATGTATCTGTGAACATTTATCTAGCAGATTTTTTTTTTATTGATTGATCGAGGTTGTATTTTGATTGAAAAGGTAGAGGTAGTTGTAAAACATCTTGAGCACTACGACTGCATTATATTATTCCACAAAACATGAAACTTCTTCATGAATTCAACCCTCCATTGATCAGAGTAATGACTCCTTTAGAATAGAGTGTAGGGATGACTCATGCTAATATACCTATTCTGAAAGGGATAAATTGTCAACTGAACATGGACAGCTAGTATAATAACATGCAAATTCACCAACTTGTGAACACCTTCAAAGGGACCAGATAATTGACCTTCTCTGTACCATCTCTAGACTCAGTGTCCAATGACCATTAAGGTCTTACTTCAAGGTTGTTAACCATTTAATTTACAATACAGATTATCCAACTAACAAAGACTGTCAATTACTATTTTTTTTTTCATTTTTAAGAAGAGTGGGGCACTCTGTTAAGAAGTACTGTCACCAATAAAATACTTAATTTCAACAATGTATTGCATTGCAAATAAGAACATTATAATTAACCTATCCATAATTAAAAGTTTTAAGCCCATTTTCTTATGTATTTATTTTTTAATATTAATACTTCAATGATTGATTAAAGTAAACCATCTATATAAATATGAATCAATGAAATCACTACAAAAAAAAAAAAAGCGTAAAAAATTCTAAGCGCTATCGAGTTTTACTCATTTACACAAGAACTGATATATTACAAGTTCAAAAAGAAATATGACACAGACTGAAACACAAAAAATTAGTGAGGATACGTACATTTCGGTTTGAACTGTCTTGAGGAGAGATAAGAGAGGGAAATCAAGCCCACTGGTTCAGAGATGGTTGGAGACCAATAATGTTGCCGCATGCGTGCTCGGTCACAGAGAATAAGGTAGATAGGAATCAATTTATAGTTAAATTAAAATGGTTGAATAATAATTGAGGGAGGAGCAGAGAAATTGATGCATAAATAGAATTACGGACTAATCAGGAAATAAATAAATAAGTATAAATCAAGAAAAATTAGAGACTGTAAGTGTGTGTTATTAATTTCTCTATATTCTTTTTTTACAAGGAACTATATTTGTCCGTTTCTGATCGTATTTACAAAGAATGTATGTATATATATATAAACTTAAAATAAACAGTGACACATAGACTGAAACATAACAAAAGACTCACTTTTCAATATTTTGACCGTAATGGCGGTCGTCATCAGGAGAAGAAGTGAATTGACGGAGGGACAACAGTCAACTCAATATATATATATATATATACATTTCAAAAAGCATATTTCATTAAAATGCACAGTAGTCTCCGTTAATGACTTTAAATTCGTTAACTAAAATTAAAACTGTTTTTGTTTGTTCTCATTGTAATTATTGTTTTTTCACCTGATTTTTGTGTCTCTTGGGCATTTGATATGGCATTTAACACCAGCTTACCGCAAAATTGTTCGCAAATTGGAGCAGATCAGCATTAAAGTCGTTAACGCAGAGGCTGCTGTGAATTATAATGAAGTATATATATATATATATACCATATACGACATTTCACATAAACGCGTGAAGTAACAATCAACGATCAAACCACGAAATGAAATGGGAAAAAAAGACTAAGATCTTTATACCGTAATAAGCGGTCTTCGTCAGAGTCAAAAACCCAAATGAGGTCTTTTTTTAATTTCATATTGTTGTTTGATATATATATTATGTTGTGTAGTATTCCTTAGTAAAAGGGGGAGGCAATGATAGGTGCGATTAATGCAAGACGTTTGAGAAATCACCATGCAGTCGACTCGCCATCTCACTCCATTTCAACTAAATGGAGACACACCTTTTCCATTTTGCTTTTCTTTTTATAATTCACGGCTCTTCTCCCTCCCTGTTTCCGTCTGCTCCATTTAAAGCTTCAACTTAGTTAACTGTTTTCTTGCCACCACTCAAAAATCACGAAAAGTTCTTCTTTCTTGTTCATATGGCTTTCTTAATATCTACAGAGTGCTTTTTGAAGTATTCCTTCCAAAAATATTTTCATTTTAAATACAGGATATAATGGAGTTATATACTTTCTTTTGAAACTGGCATAAAGACCTCCAAATAATACTGTTTGATCTTAGGGCAACATGTTCAATATAGATAAAACAAAACACAAATTATAAGGATAGTATACTACTGTAAGAAATGTAGTTCTACTCTTTAGTAAGAGTTACCATGCTTATGTCTACCTATTGTTTTGACACATATTTAATTAAAATATGATGCAAAACGGACATATAAAGTTCAATTAACATATCCAATTGTCCTAGTGAACTTGTGCGGTAGCCTCTGAAATGGGCCTGTAAGATTATTTTGGTATTTACCATAATAATTGAAATTCAATATTTCAATTGAATACCTACAGCCACTTTCATTTTAAGATCTATATAAATAAAAAAAAAAGTTGTGTATGTACATGGCTGAGAACTGACTCATTTCAAGATATCTTTACGATTCATACATTAGAGAAACCGAATCTAGCCTTAGAAAAATTTGCCTATCGGTTTGCTCACAAAAGTTTGTCACAAGTAAACTTAGCCACAACAAACTGTCGCAAGTAAGACATAGCAAGCTGAAACTAGAAAAGTAGGTTTCTGTATGTCTAACTTAAAATCTAAGCTTTGAATGGATTGCAAATTCAACGCAGAAGCAAAGTTATAAACTTTTAAGCATATAATTTTGTCACTAGTAAACTAAGCCACCATAAGGCATAGCAAGCTGAAACTTTGAAATTAGGTTTGTGTATTTCTAACAAATCTAAGCTTTGAATGGATTTAAATCCAATGTAGAAGCAAGGTTTTAGACATTCAAACTGTCTTTGACTAACTTCACAGACATGTTTATTTTGAAAATATACAATATAGCAAGTAGGTATTTCTAATTGATTTCAATGTAATTTGTATTTAAGCTCCTAGCAAGATATAATAGATAAGTTGTTTCCCGAAGTTCAAGATCTGCTAGTTATTCAAAATAACTGGCTTTGTGAGCGAGAAATTATCACCCCTACAATTGAGCAAGCTGGCAAGAAAAATCAATAAACAAGTTCTTGCACTTACTTAAACAAGGCAAGAACTTACAAGTCATTAAAGAGGGTGATTAGTAATGAGGAAGCACTTCATTTACCAATTGAATTTCTTACTCCATGTCTGCTCCTGGACTGCCTGCTTATGACTTCAAACCAATGTAGGTGCACCAATCATGCTGTTATGAAATTTGAGTGCCCCAAAAACATGGAACCGGACACGACGTATGTTATTTAGTTTAGACCCAACAACAAAAGTGCTATTCAGGAAGATAGTAAGTACGTGCGAATTTTGGTTATATATTTAACAATATCATGATTTCACATAAACACGTGAAATAACAATCAATCATCAAACCACAAGTGGTATCGGAAAAAAAGACTAAGATCGTTCAACCACAACGAGCAGTCTTCGTTATACATAGTTATAAACCGAAAAACTCTAAAAAAGACCGCTTGTTGTGTTTGAAAGATCTTAGTTTTTTTTTTCATTTCATATTGTCGTTTGATCATTGATGTCTAATAATATATGCTTACGGGAAGGATTGATACCAAAATTTACACACACACACACACACACACACACACACACATATATATATATTGTTAAAATTTGCAGCAGCTTCTGTACTCACTAACTTTAAGCTGGTGGCCTCGATCCTTCGGGCGATTTTTCTTTCTTCTGGCTGCAGTTGCCACAGCATCTGTCCTAGAGACATCTTCAATATTATACGAGCTTTCGACCATAGGAAAATTGGTCATCTTCATATGGTCGAAAGCTCGTATAATATTGAAGATGTCTCTAGGACAGATGCTGTGGCAACTGCAACCAGAAGAAAGAAAAATCGCCCGAAGGATCGAGGCCACCAGCTTAAAGTTAGTGAGTGCAGAAGCTGCTGCAAATTTTAACAACATATGTTTGAGAGAAGACCTGCTGCCAACGTATTCTCATATATATATAATATATAATATATATATATATATATATATATATATATATATATATATGACCAAACCAAAATATGAAATGGGAGAACATGACTAAGATCAACGATAACAAAGCGGTCTTCGTCAGTGTCAAAACAAAACTGATTTTAACTCTAACGATAAGCGCTTGTTACGGTTGAAAGATTATAGTCTTGTTTTTCCATTTCATATTCTGGTTTGATCATTGATTGTTATTTCACGTGTTTATGTGAAAGTATCAAATTTGAAAAGTAAATTATAAAAATTAGTAACGGTCTTTTCAAACTTGATACTTTCGTTACGAGGGTAATAGCCTCTTCTAACAGGGTTGACAGCTAGAGGATAGTTTTTTACTCTTTCTTACTGTACTCCTTTGTTTCCCCAAACATCCCTTTCTGGACATTATTCCTTTCCTGTGCTTTCACCCTTTCAAAATACCACTCTTCTCAACCCCTCACCAGATGTTTTCTGCATTTAGTGTTTCAGTTGGGTTTTTGGCTCTGACGAAGACCGCTTGTTACGGTTGAAAGATCTTAGTCTTGTTTTCTCATTTCTGATTGTGGTTTAATCATTGATATATATATTCTAGAAATAACAATAGAGACAAAAAAATATTTCGACATCATTTTGAGATTGAAGTGACTCTTGAAGTGATCTACCTGAATTAATACTAGAGGAATATTTATGAAATATAAAGAAAATCTTCTTTTGAACGAAAGTTGTAAGAATACCCATTTTTGAAAGACAGTTCTTCACAGGAAAAGTTGTACCTGTGATAATTTATAAATGTAACTTATTACTTATACATGATAAATGTAACTATCATATTGATGAACACTTTCCTGTATTTCTATAACAGTTGGCTCATTATAATATCCTCTTTCCGATAAGAAATGATTAAAAACATGAAATAATGTAATTTAATTTTGATTCTTGTTAAACATTGCCTTAAAAACACTGACTTATGGGAATAAATGAATAAGAAGATAATAATGTTGAGTAAATTGCAGCGTGTATCTGTTCATTAAAAAAAATAAATAAATTTATTTAAACAATCACGTTAGTCCATTGAAACTTTTGATTTGTTCTTTACTGTTTTAAAAGCTTCCACTCTCGTCAATTTCCCGAAAAAAATTTTTCGTCTAATCCCCACTGTATACTTTCTCTCTCGCATCCTATATTTTTAATTCAGATTTGTAAATGCATGACTTCTCTTTATATTACACTAAAACTTTGAACTGGTGAACAAAAAAATAAAATAATGAATATTTTGAGAGATTTATTCATTTATATATTGAAGTGTAACGGTACTAAATTTCAGGTGAATCAAAATTTGCTAAATTTAAATTTTGCTAAATATTCTTCTATAAAGAAAAATTTATTATTCCATAGAACTAATAACAGTTTATTTGTGAGTCTAGTGTTACACCCGTGGATTACTAAAAGAATAATTTCGAATATTAACAATGAATATCTTAGAGTTTTTATTTTCATCATAAAATTGCATTGTAAAGTAATAAAACATTATCCGATCAAAAAGATTATATAACATCCCTGTGATGGTCTCAGTCTTATGGCAATGTTAAAGATTCACCTCTGGGGAAAAAATGATAACATGTCAGAACATATAAGAGAAAACAACAATTATACCATTATTTTTTTAATTTCAATGCTCCCGCCTCTTGTGGGGCCATGCAGCCCTACCACAGGATGCATTGGTTTTATATCCACAGGTTCATTGAACCAGAGGCTACAAAGGCCACTGACCTTACCCGATGCTGAGGAGGTTCAGTAGGGCCATTGGTCTGGAGTTTGATCCGCAACTCTTAAAATAAGTCGGTACTACGGGTGGTGGGGACCCATGGATGGTTTACTCTCCTGCCCGCCTCAGAGGTCCAAGTTGGGTAGACTCTTGTGGTCGCTGTGTGAAAAGCAGTAACTTCTCAGGATGATGCCTGCTTGGTATGCCGGGGAGCTAGAGACACCAAACCCCTACCAGTGGGAACGAGCCATCAAATCAGCTGATTGGACTGGACAACTGGTACTTGCCAGTTAGAGGCTCTGGCTTTTGACATGATCTCAGAGTGGGAACGATTACATACCATCCCTATCGAACCCTTTTATATTACGAATAGAGACACCTTAAAGGCTCTCTAGCAATATTTCCACAGACCAGGTGGTGTTTATCCGACGAGAGATTTGCAATCTCTTTATGAGTCGTTCATTAAGGTACTAAAGACTCACCATAATAACTCGCTGTGGGGATTAGATGAACTATCGATAGCAAGCCCGGGGTAACGGACATTGCCCTCTACTTCATGAATCCTGTGGTAGTCCTTAGACTGTAAGGCATATTTAGGAAGCCTAGCCAGTTAATTTCAATGCTTTAGATGGCGTCACAAGAAATATAAAAAAACAGTAGAAGGTAAAATTTTTAATGTAAATTTTCAAATTTTACCTTAAGTTGTTTGTTATTAAAAGTTTACTTGCAATGGGTTGCTACTTTTTTTCTGAATTACTTAATATATTTTTATCGCTTATAGCTTTTAGTGATATGACTCATTACTTAATCATTACTTAATAATCTGTTGTAGTGTGGTATTTACTTATATTGTGGCTTGTGTCATTGTTGTTTTCAAAGGTACTAATAGGCAATTAGGCTGTTTACTGTCTACTAAATGCCTTGAATCCCCAGATCTATTTACAAAAAAAAAAACAAATCCCCCAATACTGCTGAAATGGCATAAAACATTGTTTGAATACACCTGTTTCAAGATGTAAGCAATGATACCAAGTTGTCTCATTAGTTGGGTATATGCAAAGGGTATGTACAGTTAAATTTATCTAAAATGCAGTAAAACTGTCATTTATTATAAAAATAAGTGGGTCCTTTGACATTATTACGCAAAGCTTATATACTTGACAAAAATGAAACATACATTTATATGATTTCCTTTTTATATTGTTTCAGAATATATATCCTTATGTTTATTTATTTTATTTTTAAAATCTTTTTTTTGATAACAAACAGATAAGAAGACACATTATTTCAGGCTTAGAATAAAGGGTCACACAACATATTTTGAAGAAAGTTATTATAGTATGACAATCTTTTTTTTTCAAATAACTACTATACGTATTTTGACATATCTTCAATGTTCTTAGGTGAATTGAAAAAGAATCAAAATTTCATAAAATAAAGTATACGTACTTTAGAAACATATTATACATTATATTAATAATTATAACTGTAATTATATTACATAATTTTAAATATAATATGTATTATTTATACAAAAATAATAAATTAATACTAATAGATAAAATAACTATATATTTATAGTTGCACAACTAAATTTAACTAAGAAATAATGTTTTGACAATTAGTAAAATGGTGCGAAATATAATATGAACTGAACTTTATGACCCTAAAGGTCTTCCTGGGTAGCTCATTGCCCTGCTTGCAAGCCTGGTAGATCCAGATTCTTACTTGACCCTTAATTTTTTCACATTATTACGCCATTCTCTGGGCAGCACGTTACGCTGTTGGCTTTAAGCCTGTAAGATATCAGTCACTTATTAATTCTTTCTATATATAAACTTATTGCTGTGCCTTTGATCCTTTATAACTTTTACAGTTCACTGATTGGTTTTAAGTTTGTGTTTCTGATTTTAAGTTTTAAGTTTCTAATTAGATCTTTCAGTTTTAACATATTGACTGTTCAAATTTCATCTCGATATTCTATCTTTTCAACATCTATTATGGCTTTTAGCTGGATAGTAAGAAGGAATCGGCAAGTGTATGACTAAAGCAGAGGCTGCTAGTACATTTAATAATAAATTGTGTTAAAGTTACTATTTATATAGTAAATTTACTATTTTTCTTTGACTATTTTTTCTGAGGTTTTCTAGTCTTCTGACTAGTTTTCGATGAGTCGTAGATATTTTCTAAAGAAGTTCTAGTAGTGGCATCAAGATGTCGATGATGAGATAATACTGTAAACTCTATTTAAAATTTTTTCTATATTTTATATATTTGACTATTTTTTCTGAGGTTTTCTAGTCTTCTAACTAGTTTTCGATGAGTCGTAGATATTTTCTAAAGAAGTTCTAGTAGTGGCATCAAGATGTCGATGATGAGATAATACTGTAAACTCTATTTAAAATTTTTTCTATATTTTATATATTTGACTATTTTTTCTGAGGTTTTCTAGTCTTCTAACTAGTTTTCGATGAGTCGTAGATATTTTCTAAAGAAGTTCTAGTAGTGGCATCAAGATGTCGATGATGAGATAATACTGTAAACTCTATTTAAAATTTTTTCTATATTTTATATATTTGACTATTTTTTCTGAGGTTTTCTAGTCTTCTAACTAGTTTTCGATGAGTCGTAGATATTTTCTAAAGAAGTTCTAGTAGTGGCATCAAGATGTCGATGATGAGATAATACTGTAAACTCTATTTAAAATTTTTTCTATATTTTATATATTTGACTATTTTTTCTGAGGTTTTCTAGTCTTCTAACTAGTTTTCGATGAGTCGTAGATATTTTCTAAAGAAGTTCTAGTAGTGGCATCAATATGTCGATGATGAGATAATACTGTAAACTCTATTTAAAATTTTTTCTATATTTTATATATTTGACTATTTTTTCTGAGGTTTTCTAGTCTTCTAACTAGTTTTCGATGAGTCGTAGATATTTTCTAAAGAAGTTCTAGTAGTGGCATCAAGATGTCGATGATGAGATAATACTGTAAACTCTATTTAAAATTTTTTCTATATTTTATATATTTGACTATTTTTTCTGAGGTTTTCTAGTCTTCTAACTAGTTTTCGATGAGTCGTAGATATTTTCTAAAGAAGTTCTAGTAGTGGCATCAAGATGTCGATGATGAGATAATACTGTAAACTCTATTTAAAATTTTTTCTATATTTTATATATTTGACTATTTTTTCTGAGGTTTTCTAGTCTTCTAACTAGTTTTCGATGAGTCGTAGATATTTTCTAAAGAAGTTCTAGTAGTGGCATCAAGATGTCGATGATGAGATAATACTGTAAACTCTATTTAAAATTTTTTCTATATTTTATATATTTGACTATTTTTTCTGAGGTTTTCTAGTCTTCTAACTAGTTTTCGATGAGTCGTAGATATTTTCTAAAGAAGTTCTAGTAGTGGCATCAAGATGTCGATGATGAGATAATACTGTAAACTCTATTTAAAATTTTTTCTATATTTTATATATTTGACTATTTTTTCTGAGGTTTTCTAGTCTTCTGACTAGTTTTCGATGAGTCGTAGATATTTTCTAAAGAAGTTCTAGTAGTGGCATCAAGATGTCGATGATGAGATAATACTGTAAACTCTATTTAAAATTTTTTCTATATTTTATATATTTGACTATTTTTTCTGAGGTTTTCTAGTCTTCTGACTAGTTTTCGATGAGTCGTAGATATTTTCTAAAGAAGTTCTAGTAGTGGCATCAAGATGTCGATGATGAGATAATACTGTAAACTCTATTTAAAATTTTTTCTATATTTTATATATTTGACTATTTTTTCTGAGGTTTTCTAGTCTTCTGACTAGTTTTCGATGAGTCGTAGATATTTTCTAAAGAAGTTCTAGTAGTGGCATCAAGATGTCGATGATGATATGATACTGTAAACTCTATTTAAAACACTTTAATGTCGGTAAAACTAATAGTGTTAAAAGAACACTATAACGACATTTAAAACAACGTAAGTAATATAAGCAATTTATAATTTAGACTAGTATACACTAATAAGAAAACGCATGACTCTGCAGTACGAAAATAGTTGGAAAAAAACTTGCGATCATGAAGTTATTGTGTTTCTTTTAATAGCGTTAGTTTTACCTACATTAAAATGTTTTAAATAAAGTTTAGTGTATCTCATCATCAAAATACTGATGTTTTTATCAGAACTTCTTTGGAATTTACTTATGAATTACTGTAAACTAGTTAGAAGACCAGAAATCATCGACAAAAAACTAATCAATGCAGAAGCTGCTGGTAACTCTAAGACTATATGTTTGAGAGAAGACTTGCTGCCATCATACACTAATTTAATAATAAATACATATGACAAGACCTTATCATAGACAAGTCAAAAAAAAATCTCTAAACCACAGTAAAATAATCAAAAATAGGGTTCAGGTCTTTCAGCCAAAACAAATGTTTGATAAGAGCGACCCTCGCATCGAAAAAAAATTATCGTTATTCACATTATTAATAATGAGACACTATTTTATCCATCTATAATAGAAGTGTATTTCTATTTATTTAAGGTGTACTTCGTCTTCCTATATCTCTTTGTTTGTCCTCTTGTCAACCCTGATGACAGTTCAACCAAAAGTTAGAAACTATATCTGACAACTGTTTGTTTCTCAACTTTATATATTTACCAAAAATATTTTTGTTTATATTTATTAATTTTCAAACCTTAAAAACATTTTTTTTTTCAAAGGACGTTTTGTTTTTTTTTATTTAATTATGTTGAAATCTTTTTGAGACCTCACTGTTGTTATAGTTTTGTTGAAAAAATAACCCACCAAAAGTTTCGTTCTGTTCATTTATCTTTATTCACCGACATCTTTGAACAAAACTCTAATAATTTTCAGGTAAATATAGTATATTAATTTTGCTATAAATTTTTCATAATTAATAAATTTATAGATTAATTACAAAATATTTGGTTTAATAATTATTAAAATAAAGGGGAAGCCAGGTTACAAATCAGCCTTACTTGTTGTGAAGTATGGGTTATTTTTCTCAACTTCTCTTCTTGAGATGACCATTGCCTCTCGGTTTTCTTCACTAATTGTTCTTGGTAGATACCTGCGCTTCAGTCTGAATTTTGTTCTTAATGTTTCCTTCTTTTTTTTAGGGGGCTTTATAACATTTCCAAACGACTGTATTACAATTTTAAAACTTATTAAACAATTATTTTTATTATTCTTCAATACATCATTATTTCTATAAATACTTGTTTTAATATTTTTGACGAAAATCTCCCTGTTGCATAATTTTTTTAAGAATTTTGTCCAAATATTCAATGCAGCTCCAGGATTAAGATACAATGTAAGCCTTCTAACCAGTTTGCAATAGTGGATGTTATTTATGTGGAATTTTGGAACTGACAATATCCTCATCTGCGGTAGAGCTCATATACTCGTATTAGGCTTGTCTTTGAAGAGGCTCTTTTTCGTTCAAGTTATAGATTATGGATCAGTCAAGCCTTCGTTTCTCTGCTCGTTGGTATTTGTTCTTCTGTTCTTTGCATTTGGTATTTCGGTCTCTTTTATTAGTTTTTATAATTTTCTGGATATTCCTTTTCATAAATTACGTCATAAACACAAACGTTAGGTTATATTCGGTTAGGCTGCAGTGACAGTGGCAGTCCCACAAGGGAACAGACATCGCCCAAACATTGACCCTTTGTGATACCACACAAAAAATATTGATTCTACATTGGGAGTCCTAAATATTGTCTAAATCAAATGCATTTAGCGTAGGGATCTTTAACCAGTACCTGGCACCGTACAAACTGGGGACCAACAGCTTAACGTCTTCTCGGAGTAACTCACGACTAGCTCAGATTTATTCATCTTCTATATGATTAGATCGAAGACCAGAGTGAGTATTGAACTCCGGAATTACAAGTCCAGAGGTGTGCACATTGCCACTCAGCTAACCTGGCCCCGCAAAGCACGAAACTTAGTTCCTCGTAATTAACTTTCAATATTGTTCTTTGTACTGACATACCTTTTTTACGCTGTTATCAAATTCACTGTTACTGCAGCCATTATTTATAAATACATGCTTTAGATTGCCCGTTGTTCAGTTAAAAAGTATCCGCTCTGTTGAGTTGTTAATTGTAGAGATTAAGTTTGGGGTTTTCTGTTTTTATCATTCCCTGTTATATTCATTGGACAATTACTTCTGCAATAAATAGACCCACGAATATCTGTCCTCAAAGAAGTGTGCTTTTGCTCTATTGTCATCATTCGCTTTGAAATCACTAATACTCTAAGTATTAAATACATCCATACTCTAAGTAATTAAAGTTAAAGTATGAAAATATATGTAGATGACATTTTTATTATAAAAAGAAAAATATTTGATGGTACTGCTTTTAACCTTACCCAGCATGCTCTCAAAATGATTGAAAAATGAGTAGAGGAATAAGTCTGGATATTAATACAGCTGAGTCTGTCATTATACCGTTCTCAAGAAGAAAGAAAATAGATGTAGGGCGTTCATAGGATTTACAAACTGTTACAGTATCCTTATATGAAACAATAAACTGAAAAAGGCACATAAGAGATGATTGGTTAATGCCACGAAAGCAGTGTTCCACTGAAGAGGATTCTTCGGTAGAATATAAAGTCTTAGCAACAAAACTACAAATTTTGGCTTTACAAAATTACAATTGCTGGTGGTAAAGTACCAATGGTATCGTATGTATCGGTTGTAAAATGTTACAGGTTTCTAAATTTACCATAATATAATACTATGACAATCGTGTTCAGGGATAATAGGAGCGATTACCACCTGCTACCTCCAGTATATAAAAGCTATTAAATGTCCTTCTCATAGGTATTTGTATCAGGCAAGAGGCAATTCACAGTTTATTGAGGCTGGCTCAAAATGCCAATATGGAAAATAAAATGAACAAAACTTTAATATGTTGCCAGATATAATGTTCTTCATAAAAGATGCTAGTGGATGTGAATACAAATGATCACTTTCACTGGCACCTTCTAGATTTCAAAAAAAAAAAAAAACTTGTTTATAACACTAACAGGTCAAACGTTAATAATAAACAAATAAACATATGTTTACTCTCATGTGAGTACATCAAGACAAAGGAATACAAGGGAATGATACAGTGGACAATCTGGAAAAAGTAGGAGTCAAAAAAAGCCTAGCTGGAGTCTTATTGGATAGTAGAACCCAGTTTTCTCAATTCTGCAATTGATAAATAAATGAAGAAAGAAACAGATACAAAACTAGTTAGATAGAACAACTGTTTTGAGTTTTAAAAACATATTCAAACTAAAATTAATTTGTAAACAAAATAAATCTTCAAAGGAAGGATTAAAACAATATTTATATAGCTAACGGACTTTGAACCTTTGAACGCCCACTTCATCAAGCAGCCATTAACATCACAGGACGTATGCAGAGTTTATCTACGAGAGATGGAAATATTTGAACGCATTCTTTGTGAATGAAAGTAATTGCCTTTAAGAGGTTTAATGCTTTTCGGCAAATCATACCTAAAAACTAATAAAAGTATGTAATCCTTTTCTATGGGTAACTACAATTTTGTACTCTAAAATAAATTTACAGTCTAAAAATGATTTTAAAATGAGAAATGGAAGCCCAATAGAACAGTTTTGTTTACTTCCCTAATGATACAGATTCCAGGTTAATAATAAAAGGAATAACAATCGGAACGTTATATACCTATCCTTTCAAGTTTTTTATAACTGATGAAATTGATGTAGCCACAATAAAGTAAATTAAATAATTAATTTGCTTATCTATGTGTTTAATAATACTTTAGCAGAGTGTTTAATACTAATCGTGTACATCTACACGATAGCCATATTGACAATAAATCAAAACTAAATTATGTGTCAATGAGATTTATATTTCTCCTTCAAATAGTGTAGCAGTAAAGTAGTAGTGCAAAAACTGCAGTTTTATTATTTATTTAGTCTGTGCGGGATCTCAAAACTGTTGACATTGTTTCACTGTATATTAATCGTGAATGTTTGCTTTAACAGTAGCTGTCACCATTGAGAGATAATTAGAGTTAGGTTCTCCATCTAATTCTGTTTATACGAAATCCATGAATAAAAGATACAGCGATGTAATTGAAATCATAAAAAATGTATGAGCTTCTTAATTGTTGTATACTTGAGTAGGTAACACATTTTACATTAATTTTAAATGTTTACCGTACAGTGATTGCGAATACTAAAAAAAAAACTAAAGTCAAGAGTTGTATTAAAAACAAAACAAAAAAAAAAATGTTTGCAATCACTATGACCAAGTAAATGGCATCCGAAATGTTAATTTCCGGAGATTCATGGAAATACAAAGAACTCAGACCAAGCTGGCATAATGAAGGGGCATTTCTCTCCCCTGAAACGCAATTTACCTGCCACAAACCCCCCACCCTTTCATAACCAAGTTATTAATCTTACAAAAGCGTAGTTTTCAATTTTCAATTTATAAACTTGCCCATTGTGTCTCATCAACTTTGATGTTGTAATTCAGTGTTCAGAAAAAAAACAAGTGTATTTAAATAAGCTACTTCAAAAAAAAAAAGGTTGTTTTTAGTTTGAATATTCCTAAAAGAAAGATGTATAATTAATATTATTTAACTTTTAAAATACACCAGAGATATTTAATTGCTTTTTAAAAAAAAAATAATAAATAAAAGTTAGTGTGCATGACAACTGGAATAAGAAATATTTCTGCTTCTGCTTCTATCTCGATAATGGAGAATTAAATAAAAATCATTTAATGGAAATATAACAACAATATTAATTAATGCAGAGTATGCTTTAAACATTGTAACAACTATATTTTGATATACGTTTCAAATAGAAATTGTGTCTATCACACGTTAAATAAATCAATTAATAACAGTAGTAATAATTAAAAAAAAATATATTGATAAAAAAATAATATATATATATATATGTACATAACACAGTAAGAAATGAGAAACAAAGACTAAGATCCTCGTACTGTTAACTGACATGTGAACCTGAAGAACTGACCGAGCCCCGATAAACTTTAGTTTTGTTTCTGTTCAACGGTCGATACTTTTATCAATATATATCAACGATCAAACGCCAATAAGAAAATGGGAAAACAAGACTAAGATCTTTCAACCGTATCAAGCGGTCTTCGTCAGAGTCAACGAACTGTATCCAGTTTTTTATTTTAAATAAAAATAAATCTTTTTATTTATCAATATATATATATATATATATATATAGTACAACTAGAAAATACAAAAAGGAGACTAAAACTCACGATTCTCGATCATTATGTTTTTTTGCCGTCTATCAACCGTAACAAGTGGACTTCGTCAGAGTTACATCCCAGAATACTTCGACAATTGTCTGAACCACTTGAAAATGCACAACATGTGAAACCAATAAAGAGGCTATAACGGCGCTTTACGTGGTATTATAGACTTGTATAATATTCTAGGTCTGCAACAGAATTATATATAAATTATAAAAATAATTCTCTTACATAAATATAAAATAAAAATATATTTATTACGTAATTATTGTTTAACTTGAAGTGTATTTTTTAAAATTGTGTATGTAATTTTAGCAACTGCTATGACACTCTCAAAGTAGCTCTACCATCATTTTCAATTTCTCTCTCTTAATCACTCTCTCTAGTTCCTTCTCCTTTTATTTCATTCATGTATTCAAATGAAATTATAATTAAGCTAAGTAGAAAATTTTTAAATTACTTGCTCAACAAATGCTAAGAACTTGTTGCTTCTTTGAAAGAGAAATATCATTCTTTGAATACTAAACTAGACTTCATTTTAAGTTCTTTTAAAGAAGACATAATTAATGTAGTTTCGCGTTTTCAAACTTTAAACTAAATCAAATAAGTTTTTTTTTGGAATATTATTAGATCTTGAGTAGTGGATTTTTTTTTAAATATATTTAAAGAGCAATAAAGTTTTGTATAATTTCAAAAGTAATAGTGTATTGAAAGATAAAATCTGAAGTTTATATATTTTTTTAATGGAAATTTTGCACTTTTTTTAAGTATCACTGGTTAAGAAATGCGGGTTATGCTGGATGAGAAAGAGTCGTAAACTTTATATAATTTGTGGTATATTCGTCATCAGGAGAAAAATAGAGTAAGATCAAGCACTTCAGTGTAACTGTGGAAACCACCAGTGCTACACCGTGCGTTAAGTCATCAAGCAGAGAAGATTCAAAACTAAAAGGAAGGAGTACAAGGTAGGTAAAAATAAGGAAAATAACATAAAATATTGTATAAATAAAATAAAAGGGTATAAAAATATAATAAAATGAGAAAATAGAAAACTGAAAAGGCAAAACATGGACATTAAGTGTAAAGCTAATATGAAAGTCAGATATCATAGAGTAGACGATGAAAGCAACTGAAAAATAACAATGAAACAACGAAATGGAACACAAATGAAGAATGTTTAATAAATATTTTTAATTAATAATAATAATACTCTCTTAATTTTTAAGCTGGTTTTAAACCAAAGCACTATGTGCTTTGATCAATTTTATGTGCAACTTTTCGGAAGCTTTAAAGGTTAGTATCTTGTCGTATGGAAGATCAGATGAGTCTGAAACAAGAATATGCCCTTAATGCTTCAGAGCATGAACCCGCATCAAATTGAAAAGATAGTTTATATTACTTAATATATATTTCTATCTTTCTTAAGTTATTTACTTTTCTCCTTGTGTGCCATCTACTCCAACAGGAGGTCTTACAAATAATACAGGGTAGGGGTAGTAATGGAGTGATTTGCACCTCTAAGAGCCGCTAGCACTCAACACTGACTTTCAGTCTTCACGAGGCTACCCTGCTAACCTGCTATAAGCAGAAACAAATGAAAGATGAGCAGAATATGATCATGGGCAGGACTTGACCACCTTCGTTTCACATCCTTCCTAAACCCCAAACACCTTTTTTTTTATCTCAGTCGCAATCTAAGCTGTTATGCGATCTGTGCCGAAGGATGGATGATGCAGCGGTTACTGTATTATGATCAGAGCCTCAAGGGTACCAGGCGACTCCCATGAGTAAATAGCCTTACTGAGGTATGCAGTGCTCTGCCGGAGCGGAGAAAATATCAACGATAGAGATACAGGGATTTTCCCCTGTATGATACTAAGGAGGAAGAAGTTCGGAGACCATTCTCCGAAAGTGCAGAGGGTCCAAAAGCGCTAACTAGTTGGAGCCAACTTCGCACAAGTGCACCTAAAGACCTGAATAAGACTGTCGCAAAAAAGGAGAAAGGAAGTCACTCTCTCCCGAAACATAGGGAGGCTGAGTGGGCATTAGCAATGATGGTTTGTGCAAATTCTGTAAAGAAGAGGAAGAAAGACCTGCTGGCTGACGGCAACTTTTGTTGCACAGAGGCAGATGCTTCGGCACACTCAACAAAACTATAAAAAAACGTTTACTACTGGACTCAGCAAAAGTGCTGAACTTCTTGGAGGCGTTGAAGGTAACTGCTGGGGTACTTTTTTACAGAAGGGGAAGTACATTTTTTTAAGATACAGTGCTATAGTCACCCTCAAATAATAATAATAGTAATAATACAGGGTACCTGTGATTGCTAAGGAAAGCAGTATAGGAAAGACCAAGATTGATGATAAGGAAAGTAAGGTTCTTATTTCCCTATTATCAGTGTGTTGTTATTCAATATTTGATTTTTACTACTGTTTATTTTGAAACTATGTTTACAGCTATTCCCTGAACAGGTTAATATAAATTATTTAAAATTATATTTTTGTACCCATGAAATGTAAGAAAAGAATTGATGAAAAGAAATATTTGAGAAAACAGGGTTAAATATTGACTCTATGATTTGTTTTCTTTTGATAGATAGACAGAAGGAAAGTTAATAAAAATCAAGTAAATAAGAAAATATCGTTTTCGTTTAGGAAACCAATTTCGATTGAAGAGCCACCATAAACTTAGATATATTCAGAGAGTAAAAGAAATGGCGATATTGAAATAACATTGAATAGGGTATGAGATATTCAATAAGCAAGCAGTTAGGGTTTGATGTTTCAAGGAAAAATTATTATTGCGGTACTAAAGCATTGCTACATCACTCTTAGAATGATACTACTTAATGGAAAAGCTGTTTTGGAAGGCTATTATTATTGTGAAATGCACTGGCTATTGTTGTTTTGAATTATCACTACCCAACTAAAGAGTGCATGAGCCCAAAAATAATGACAATAATAATAATCATAATCATAATATTAATAATTAGAATTAATTTTTAAAAATTCTGAAATAATTGTTCAAATATTTTTATTAATTCCTATTATACACATCAGGTTTTATTACTGGGTCATACAAGGTAAACGGTCACCACCTTAAATTGAATGACTTTCAAAAAGTTATTTAGATCGACACAAAATTTCAGCTACATTACTAGGTAGGTCAAGCCTATGTAGCATATATCTCCAAAGTTTCAAGTCTGTATTACAAAACCTCTTTGTTTCACTAGTACTCAAAAAATCTGCTTCACATTAGCTCCTCGGCGCTGCAGGTATATGTGTGTCCTGAAGGCAATGTTCTCAATGACACTGTCACATCGCTCCCAGCGGCTACGAGCGACCTGTCGCTATCAACACCGAGCGAGATGCCCAGGTGCTTGGCAAGCTCTGCACAGTACTTTATCGACGGAAAGGGGTCGTCATGGTCCTCCAGTGGTTCCAGTAGGATGATAACAATCCCTAGTCCACAAAAAAAATCATTGGTATAGCTTTAACAGCGTTTCCCACAAGTGTAGTCAGCCGCAAGTGTAACCCGGAGTAGTCGCCCCATTCACCGAACTTGAACTCTCCAGCTTTTTATCTCTGGGAATAACTTAAAAACAGGTTATATGGAAACAACTCCCAAACTATCATTGACCAGAAAGCGGTAATCACAAAAGCAATAAGAGCTCCCAATGGAGCAATGCGTAAAGTTCATCGAGAACTTTGCCTGCCGGATCTTAATATGCCTGCAGCGCCGGGGAGCTCATTCGGTGCACATTTTTTGAGTATCATTGAAGCAAACAGTTTTTCTAGTATAGCCTTTAAGCCTTGGAGATGACTACAACTAAGTACTTGAACTTTTGTGTCGATCTAAATAAAATTTTGGAAGTTATTCAAGTTTAGGTGATGACCTTTTTAGTATCACCCGTTATTAAACGTATTATTACTTTAACCAATTGATTTCTTATAATACCAATTAAATTTTAAATATAATAATTCAGAATAACCGATAATTTTATGACTACTGATATAGATTACTGTGATTATATTAAAATAAGTGATGTAAAAACCTCATAACGACTGATTATCGAAGTAGAATAACTCTGATAATGCCAGAAGTACCTGTTTAAAACAACCGTGAAAACATTATAACAGTTGGTATGCAATAATCGTGATAAGAGGACAAACCCTGTTAATATTAAGACTACTATGTATAATAACCCTATACCATTATGACTGAGGATATAGAATTACCTTGATAATGTTATGACCACCCATGAGTAATCTCTACCTCTAACTTTTTTTGCATAAAACAACATGGCATTGTAAGATTACCACATGGTTTGCTTTTAAATTCGCTGAAGACTTGATTTTCAGTTTACTTATGCAAATACTGAAAATCATGCAGTTCGTTATACAACCTTTTATTATACAACTATTTCTATTAAATTTGGTTTCTTGTTTGGTCTCTTATACCACATTGTCTCTTTATTAGATTTACAGGGTTCTGTTCTGTTTAAACTAGTAGCATAGTTTTAATTAAATAGTAAAACTACTTTAAAATTCACTTTTGTTCCAAAAAGAATAAACTTTTTTGTTATCCTATAAAATTGTTATCAATATAGTAAACACTTGTAAAAAAAAATACAACAAAAGCGACTAAAACTAATCACCTAAACTAGCTCTCGAAAGGTGATTTATTTCTTATAATGAATGGTTTTTGATTAAAATAGTTGAATAACATGATTAATTTGTGCTTCATCACAAGGAATTGCTTTCAAAATGAAGGTATGAATACGAAAACAAGTTGAACCACACTTGAGCACCATTATAAATGCTAATGCAGTTAATGAGGCGTTGTCGTCGACAGATATCAAGTTACGAGGCGGCGTGATGAGTGGGGAGGAAAGGGGAGGGAAAGTTAAGGATTTCAGCGGAAAAGCGTTTAACCCCGCCAGCAGAGTTAGAGGGGCTTGTTCGGAAGCCGGCTTCTCGGTAACTGCATGAATAATTCAACTAGTCATGAAAACGACCTGATTCCTGTCGACCCTGTCTTTTCTTACATTGATCTCTGAGACACCAAACTCTCTAACTAAACATTCCCCCAATTATTCTCTTTAAGGTAAAGACAAATATTTTTTTTTAGCATCAATACTGTTATTCCATCAATAAAACGGATTTTCATGATCCCATAATAAACAAAATATCATACAATGTCATAACTAAATTATACAAAACTTGTTCAGTGCTGTTTTATCTATATACTTATAAAATTCTGATGCTCTTGTTTCTATAATTGCAACGTTTAAACGAAGTTAAGTATTTCATTTTCAGTGGGAATCGAACCCACGACCTATGCATTATTGGTCCAGCGCGCTACGTTCTGTGCCATTTTTACAACAAACATCCAAACCTATTATAAATGAAGTGATGCATGTATAACTCAACTAAAGATGAACCCTTAGCTATTTTTAATACAATAGATTATCACGAAGTGATTTCAACATCAATAGATTAAATAACATTAGTTTTCGATTTAAATTATAATGATTTAATTATAATAAATTTGGAAAAATTAAATTTAATAAATAATCTACTATATTATGAAATAGTTATTTATTATATCAACAAATTATATTTATTATAGTTCACAGAAGTTTTAGAAATTATCAAATTAAATAAAGTAAAATATTAATAGCACACAATAATGTCTGTAATCTCAAAACACTTTGCCTTAATGTCTATATTTTCTTTCAATGTCTATTTCAATAGAACTGATAGTGTAAGGCTTCCGAAGCTTCCGAAGGTACAAGAAAGTTCTAAATAAAACTAATTCTTTCTAAATTAAGGAGTTCAGAACAAGTTACATCCACTGTAACTTCTCAGGATTTGACAACTTCTCTTAGTTGTCAAGAGAAGAAATGATGCGGATGTTTCAACATAGCCAATTAAATACTGCTCTTAGTAGATTCAAAGAAAAAGAAAACATTACATTTTTTTTGGAAAATTCAAATTGTACAAAAAAAGTTGTAAATAGAAGATAATTGTTTTAAACATTTATTCATTATCCTCTTTATTAGAAGTGTATTAGTTTAGTGTTTATCTGCATTTTTTGAACATGATGACATTAAAAAGAAAGGTGTTCGATGATCTAACGGGTCACGGTAGTGTAGTTTGTATTAAATAACAGTATTTATGATTACGACTGTTGTTATCATCTAGTGATTATCCCACCTCATATGAACGTAACAAACAATCACAAACTGCATTGTTCCCATACGCCAGCCTTCATAAGTCACATATCAAGATGGTCTTCCAAAAGTTACTTGATTCCAGTACATATGGATCTTTCAGAGGAATACAAGTGATATTACTGACAAAGCCGCATATGCGGCACCAAGGGTTAAGACGTGGACCAATCATCTCTGTAGTCGTAACAACATACTACGCAAATAGTCCTTCAAGAGTTATATGACCCCAAACAACATCATCTTATGTTAGAGGCATTGCTAACTAATTCGCAGAATTGGGCCAGGACAATGGAATGATTGTCTTTGTGATTGTAAGTAGATATTAACCAGATGCCTTATCAAGAGTTGATGCAAAACAATTTTTTTTTTTTTTTTTTTTTTTAAGGCATGACAGTAAGGAATAAAGTACACGTCACTGTATCTGATTTAAAGTTGTAACCATACCGAATGCGGGATAGATGTGGATAAGGCATACCCGAACAGCCTTAATATTTCACTACAAGTAAGAGGTTAGTTATGTTTAAGATATCATTATTAACCGTCATACCTAGTCTATCGCTGGTGAAGTCGCCCAATCGGTTTCGCAATGGCTGCATCATCAATTGGACTAAAGTTACCTTCCAAAATCACAGATATCAATACCTATTTTTAACTCAATTTTCAATTTTTAACTCGGAGTATTGAACAATCAATGGAATGAATTTAAATAGGCCAAAAAGGTAAATGATTAAATGTAATAGAAGGAATGGAAATATATACCGATAACCTAATAAACGAACAAATTGAACACTAGACAGACATAATATTTAAACCAATAAAAACATGAAAAGACGACAAGATGGACAAAACAAAGACGACTTAAAAATGTAAAAGACAAAAGACAGATAAAAAAATAATAAAACTATTAGGTAGGAAATTTAGGCATATATTGATCCCATTCAGTTAAAAATAGGTATTTATATCCGAAATTTTGGAAGGTAACGTTAGTCCCATTGATGATGCAGCCTTGCGAAATCGGTCGGGCGACTTCACCAGCGATAGACTAGGTATGACGGTTAATAATGATATCTTATTTACTAACCTCTGTGGCTCTAACAATATGCATGAATTTAATTATTTTTGTTACATTGTATCCTTTCCAAATGACCAACACGAATTCCGTGCGTTAATAATGTTGTTATTGGCAGTTACAAACTTGAGGTTTACTATTATATACTTAACATTCCTCTACAAATGGTAGTTTGACTTATAGTTGTTAGATTGTCTTAAGGCTGTCCTGAGACTATAACATTTCCAGTCGTACGGTTTGATACTTTCAAAATTAAAATGTATTATGTATAATAGATTGCCATATATAATTATACAAAATAATTTCAAATTCTTGGCTCAAACTCTGTCCATATGAATATTACCTTGATATCTGGAAGAAGGTTAAAAGGAAGATGACCAGATAGAAGCCTTGCTATAGAGACTGCTAACTACTATATCTACACACCATATAAATACTATGGTTAAACTATAAGAAAGAAACAGTGCATACCTCTAAATAAGTGTTATTTATAGTTGAAGTAACCTGTAATAATAATTGAACTAAATGAAATCTCAAACATTCCACTGAATGATGAACTCACATTTTTCACTGCCCTCTCAATATAATAATTCATTTAGAATTATTTAAAATGAAAATTTCTTTTTAAAAGTTGACAGATATCAGTGGTCAGTGACAGAGTGAAGGGATTAGCGTGCAAATAAGCTGGATTTTTTTTTATATTTCTAATGCATCATGTAGTTGAAATTTAGAGCTTTTCTGCATCACAGATGGTGTTGAATATTCTTCTCAAATAGAAATGTAAATTAAAAATAACAATTATTGAAACTTGAGGATTTAACAATAGTTATCCATAAAAACGAGTATATGAGCGGAGATAAGTAGATATATAAACATTAAATACATTGCTTATGTATGTGTATTAGTTGTGAGTATCAAAACAGCTCTGCATCATGGATAGTTAGTTGAAGATAGTTCAATGAACTAACGTAGTTCAATTTAATTATAGTTTAAAAAAAGTCAGTTTGAATGCTATTAAAAAGGTAGGATTTATGTCGAAATGTTGAAAAGATTTGAAGACTGAAGGATGAAGACGACTTCTGTTTTATACAAATTTGCGAAAATTTGTCTAAACGGTAGAAATTGAATGGATCCTTTCCATTTGGTTAAAGGATTGGATTGTGCAATGAATTGTAAAATTTCTTTTCTTCGATGCTAAAATGAAATAAATAAATAGGAATCAGGTCATAGTAGTGGGGACGGAGAAGGGAGATTGTGTTACGAAGGAACGGATTCAATTCATGAACAACAACATGGTGACATGAACCAATATCGAGTCACTTAATTTAATTAATCTGCTATGTTACTTCAGAGAATATAGCAAATAAAACAATCAACAATCAAATAAAACAAGTGAAATATATGCATTGCATTGCAAAACGCGATGCCGTAAAAAAAAAAACTTTTACAGTAGCTCATATGCTATTAAACCCTCCAGCAATGTTATTTATGTATGTGTATAGAGTCACAACATCATTGAAAAAAAAACTAACAATTTATTTAAAGCACTGATGGTAAAACTGTATGAATTGAGATGAATTATTAAAAGACTAAATCCAGAACTCGACCCAAAATCTGAAATCAAATTACTACCTATGACGTAAAACTTTCAATAAATGTTCATCTGTTTTTGAAACTATAAATATTATTGAATCACAACCTATTGTACACATATATTACAAATACATTATTTGTTATGAAGACTCATATACAATGTCAACCTTTTATGTACAGCATACGATTATTTATTATGGATCCTCAATCGATTCCCAAAGCTATTTTATATTATTAAAGCCAATTGTTACCTCTTAAAAAACTTGAAATGAAATTGTTGTTTATTTTGAAATATTATTTTTCTTTTTGGGGGTCTAGGGGTCATGATGCGTCTCTTAAAGCCTCTCTGACTCAACGCTACTCTCACCTCCTTGTGGTGGCCCCTGGACAGAGTGAGGTGGTTTGTACTACCTTACTCTGACAGACGAGAGTAAAGCGGCCTTTTCCTTTTTTTCTTTTTTTTTTTGTCTTTCTCATGTTGTGATTTCTTTTTCGTTTCTCTTTTAGTACTTTTTTCCCATTCCCTTCTGAGCTCCCTCTTTACATTCTTTTTCTCTAGCATGAAGTTCTATAGTTCGATTCATCCTGTGGAGGCAGGAAATTTAAAACATGCATTGTGTGGAAGGCACCTGGATAAATTGAGGTGAAAGAAAAGAGCTTTTGGTTTATCTGACACCTCTCAGAGTACAGAGATAAACCCAGTGGTCATTTGTGGGTCTCACCAGTTGGACATCTACCCCCCAGTACTCGTCAAACTTTGTATCGATATTGAAAAGCCAAAACAAAAGTCTTTAAAAATGGCATTGTAAACAAGCCCATAGAAACTGATGAACAGAAGGGGAAGGATACGTCCATCCATGAGAAGGACTTTCCTGACTCAGCAAAACCTCCATACCTGGGTGGTGGTTGACCACAGTCAGCCAGATGGGACAATTCCACAGCGAATGTGGAAAAAGCAGGGTATCCCAAACACATACATTCAACATGATAAAGAAAAACAGTGTTGAATATATGTAATCGAGGTCAGAAAACATTGTATTTCGAACATTAAATAAAAACTGCAAGCCAATGATTCTTGCTTGATCAAAATAAAGCAAGTAAATAATGTTTTAATATACTTAGATTTTTACACTTAAATTGAAGTATCTTGGTACTTAAGCATAGTATTTGTTGATATTGAAAGTGTTTTTTATTTCGATATGATAATTTCTATTGAATTTTCTTTAATAAAAGTGTCTATTGTTAAAACAGGTTTTGAAGCAGGAGTATTTGTTACTTTTGTTTGAAAGCTAACCTCTTACTTGAACAATGAGCTGGAAAACTAGTCAAGCACCAGAGAGAGCACAATGCAGAAGGTAAGACAGTAGGCCATTATGAACCATTAACAATAAGAGATGATATATTAGAGTATAAGAGAAAGCCTTTTTCCCCAAGAGATTTTCTCAGATTTTTCATTTTTGCTTATGCAATGTCTCAGGTGATTATTTAAAAAAAAAAAAAAGAAAAAGAAAAGTAGAGCAGTATACTCTCAAATCTGTTACAAAAAATACCATTGTTTGGCATAACTCAATTAACTTAATTAATTAGCAGGCACTTACTATAATTATAATACAACTGGTTGCGACTTGACAGGAATTTTACCATTAGGAAAGGTATGATTGCATTTTTTTCATAAAATGGTTAACTAAAGTTAGTAAACATGTATATTAGTTATATATAAGTTAATTATATATAACTAACTATTCAAATTCAACTTAGTATAAACTTAAGTTTCAACTTTAAATAAATTAAATTTAATCTATATTTTAACTATCTTTTTCATATTGTTTTCTGTTTGTTCAGGGTATATTTTCTTTTTTACTATACTGGAAAGGAATAGGTAGTATTAATATCATTTAAAATAACATGACTATGCAAGAGGCCAGGTTAGTGCAGTGGCAACTAGCTAGTGGCACTAGCCTCTGGAATGGTTGATCCAGGGTTCAAAATCCACTCTGGCTCTCAATTTATTCACGTGGGAGGTGAATAATTCTGACTACGTCCGTCTCTCTCCATCGTACCAAGCCTGTTTGATGTCAGTTACTCGTTAAAGATCTCTACTCTATATACACTTGGGATAAAAGAAATTCAAAATTTTTAATGTTGTACAACCTTTATTGTGTGGTACTACAAAGGGTCAATGTTAGTTTTATCTCGGTTCTTGAGGGATTGCTACTTCACTCACTTATCGTTTTACAGTTGTATTGGAAGAATTACATAATGTTGGAAGAATGTTGTCTCTTTTTTTTTTTATTTAACACGTTCACACTGTGAGCACATTACTGGGAGCACAAGCAACACGTTGTGTCACCCATCCAAGAGCTAACTCCACTCAGTGTTCCTTTAACATTGTTGTAATTATACTGCTATGGCTTGCTTTCTAGGAATTATTTTAAAAATCAAATAAACCTGTGGCGGTCGTAGGAGTGAATCTGCCGAGTGCACCCGCTCGTGGCAAGAATACCTACTTGTTGGTGACTTATAACTAATATTTACATGGCTACACCAGTGATACTCTAAAACCTGCTCCTTGGATATTGTGAGTTTAATATGTCGAATATAATACGTTTGTAAAGAGAAAACAGTATGTTCTATGGAAGCAACTGCCTCCCATAAACCAATGAAATGAAAAGATTAGTATTGTGTTTTTAGAAAATTTTGTATCACACTCTTCCACTCAGAAAAACAAAAAAAAAATATTAAAACAAGACGTAGAGAACTTCAAAACTAGTATATCTGCCATCATTGCCAAAGTAAATTTTATGTTCTGATTTTTATATTATTTATAGAAAAACGTATCAAATAAAATAGAGTGATAAATGAAAGAATGATTTCTATTTTTTTTAGAAATTTTTTGAAAAATACTAAAAAAATTAATTAATGAAAAATTTAAAAAAAATAATGACAATTTTTTTGAATAAATCTAAAGGGTTTTTTTTTTAGTCGAATATTAAAGCTGCTTCAGAACTGAGTTTGAACAGTATATGCCGAAATACATAACCAGTTGAAGCAAGGCAAAGGGTGATATTGGCTAAATGGAATTAAGGCTTTGACGAGGATGTTTGAAACCCTAAGGGTGAAGGACAGTTTTGGGGTGTTTAACCGCTAACTTCTGTCTGTTAGTTGTCCAAAGCATTTGCATCTCTGTTTACTCATCTGCCATAAGGACGCCTGTACACTTGGAAATTCAATGTATCTTGAGTTGTATCTTACTTATAATTGAAGGCTACTGCTTAATTAAAGCAATTCAAGAGGTTCCTTATCTTACCCAACTGAAGATATATCACTTATCTAATTAACTCAACAAGTTTGTAATTTCCAAAGCTGCTAACAACATATCGAAATGTATATAAATCATTTATAGAAAGTCAGTTAGAATGTCAACAAACTAATATAATTATCCTGATATTTCATTCATTCTTTTTAACATTATCAGACTTAAAAGAGGAATACATTTATTATTATTAACTAAAAAAAAGTTAATCCCGTCAACTATGCAACAAATAATCACACAATTATATAAAACGAATATTTTACACATTTAAATATCTTCAGATAACTTAGTAGAAAATTCATTACATTAATATAGTATGTATCATGGTATGTGAGGAGGGTCTTGTCATATAAGAAAAAGGTGATAAGTAATAAATAAATAAATAAAAATAACCAAAAAATAAATAAACTGACGGTTTAAATTCAAGCTAGGTTTTCATTTATTTTTATTTAACAACTTTGTTTACAATTTTTTGAATTTTTTTAATAAATATTTTATATTTCCAGAATTTTTATTTCTTTCCTTCACCTTTATTCTTCTTTAATATTTTCTTTAACCTCGACTCCTTGGTTCCTTTTTTTTATTAGGAAGTATTTCAAATTTCCTTATGTTGAGGGCTTATCACAATCAATTAGAAAAGTGTTCAAACGAAACGTACCTGAAGTTACACTGGCATTTTATAATAAAAGAAAAAATAAATCTTTATTTTCAAATTTGAAAGAAAAAATACCGAAGGAGTTACAAAGTAACCTCATTTATGCCATCAAATGTAAGACTGTGACAAGTGTTACTATGGTGAAACTAGTACGTTTATTCTCAAAGAAAGGTTGTACCAACATAATTATTCATAAGAACAAATAAAGTAACGCAACAGCCTTAGCTGGGCATGCAATAAACGAAGGTCACACGTTCGATTTTGAAGATACAACTATAATAGAAAAAGAAAAAGATGAGCAAAGAAGGAAGACACTTGAGATGTTATATATTAAAAAGGATCTAAGTTCGATTAATCATAGAAGTGATATACTAATTTAAGTAATATTTATTCTGGAGTGTTAGTGCTGAGGTTTAGTGAAATTTGATTTATTTAGTTCCCTTGAGTGAACAGTGTTGAGGTTATTTGTAATGTTAATCTTATTAGTCTAGTCGAAGGTTTTGTCCGGCTAACATTGTTGTTCCTATTAAATAACGTAAATTTCATTTTCTTAGTTAAAAAATTCTTACTTCTGTAAGTAATATTGTTTTATGTATCTCTGAAATATTTCTGCTTGTAATATTCATGAGTTGTAACAATCCATTTTCATATTGTGTATATGTTTGATGTTGATATGTGATTTCTTATTATCCTTTGTTTGTAGGCCTATGAAAAAGGTTTTAAATAAAACCGAAACGTTGGCAACGAGAGTTTGATTTTTTATCCTGGAAAATTGACCGAACCCCGATTAGAGAACACACCTATATATATATATATATATATATATATATACCTTAATTATGTAACTAACATAAAAATGTTAAACTTAACATTATAATGTTAAGTTTAACGTTATACACTTAACATAAATAACGGTCATGGATTTATCACCACCTTCCTTGTAATATATATATATATATAAAAAGATTTCACATAAACACGTGAAACAACAATCAATGATTAAACCACAATAAGAATGGGAAAACAAGACTAAACAAGTTGCGTTTTTGACTCTGACGAAGACCGCTTGTTACGGTTGAAAGATCTTAGTCTTGTTTTCCCATTCTTATTGTGGTTTAATCATTTATATTTATCTATATTGATAAAAGTAACGACCGTGGAATAGAAACAAAACTAAAGTTTATCGGGACTCGGTCAGTTCTTCAGGTTCAACTGAAACGTTGCAATGAGTGTTTAATTTGAGCCTGAAGAACTGACCGAGTCCCGATAAACTTTAGTTTTGCATATGTATATATATATAATATATATATAATATATATATATATATATATAATATATATATAGTTCAATGTATATAAAGAAATATAGAGAAATTAAAAACACAAACTTACAGTCTCTAATTTTTGGTTGAACCGTCTTCAGGAGAGATAAGAGAGGGAAACGAAGAGCACTGGTACAGAGACGGTTGGAGACCAGTGCGCTTGGTTTTCCTCTCTTATCTCTCCTGAAGACGGTTCAACCAAAAATTAGAGACTGTAAGTTTGTGTTTTTAATTTCTCTATATTTCTTTATATACATTGAACTATATATATATATATATATATATATATATATATATATATATATTATAATATAATTATATATATTCTAATATATATTTATATATATATATATTATATATATATATATATATTATATATATATATATACATATGCAAAACTAAAGTTTATCGGGACTTGGTCAGTTCTTCAGGCTCAAATTAAACTCTCATTGCAACGTTTCAGTTGAACCTGAAGAACTGACCGAGTCCCGATAAACTTTAGTTTTGTTTCTATTCCATTTCTCTATGTTTTTTAATGTACATTGAACTGTATTTGTCCATTTCGGATCGTATTTTCATCGAAAAAGAGTATCATATCGGTATATATATTCTCTCTTAATATATGCGATTTGTAGCCGTTGCGTCTACAAAGTGCTTGGTCCCCCTTTCTCTTTTCTCCTGAAGACGGATTGCTCGAAAATTTGAGTTTTTAAGTGTGTTTCCTTACTTTGTGTGCTACCTATCCTCAATTTTGAACTGTTATATATATATATATATATATATATATATATTATTTAATCTGTCCATCATGCACGATCTATGTAAACATTTATTGTGTGGTATTTACTCGTGATAGTGAAGAACATATGCATCATCATGTCATGATGATCTGAGTCAGCATGGGTGTTCAGTGATTCATGAGGTAAGAGATGATGATGACAATCAAGTTTCGAAACACTTTTTAAAATAAATTCCTTGTGGTGAAGACGTAATATATATTTTCTTCACTATCATTTCATCACTTGATTCAACTGTCACCTACCACTACTCTCTCTTGTCATCATTTCCTGTCTTTCTCTTTGTCTCAGGATACATTCTTTAACCTTTAACCTTTATACTCTCTCACAGTTTCCCTCCTTCCTTCAACTTCTCCAATTCATCGTCTCTATCAACCTCACGTCCTTTATATATTCATTCCTCCCTCTCCCTCCTCTCACCATCCCTACTTCCCTCTCCCTCTCTCTTTCTCACCCCCCTCTCTCTCTCTCTCTCTCATAATATATCCAATCTTATAGTGAAGAAGACGTAATATATATTTTCTTCACTATCATTTCATCACTTCATCAACTGATGACCCTCCTCCCTTCAACTTCTCCAATTCATCGTCTCTATCACCCTCACGTCCTTTATATATTCATTCCACTCTCACTCTCTCTCTCTTATCACCTTCACTCCCATAATCTTTCCAAAACTCGATGCTCTCTTTTCCACAATCCATTCTTTCATAATATTCTACTTCTCTTTCTTTACATATGATCCTTCATTTTGTCTCTTTCTTTTACACTGTTTGTCTTTAATGATCTAAATTTCTCTCTTTCTTGATGAATAACTGGTCAATACAAGTAGTAAATTACTCTACTGCACTTGCGTATTTTGTTTTATTTTTTGCCAAAGTGATGGATTGCTAGCGAGGCTTGGCAGCCTAGCACTATCCTCAATCTATCTCAACTTGAGACTTTAGACCCTTGTTTGTCAGTGCTCTATTTCAAACTGTCAAGTCATGTCTCATTCTTTACCCTGTCCGTTTTTTTTTTAAACTTTTCAAATAATCAATGTTGCAAAATCTGATTCTTTATTTGTCGGCATTTAAATTATGCTGTGTCTAATATTTATTTAAAAAATTGGAATGAAATTTTATAGTTTTCATGAAAAGGGGCATAATGATAGATTTAAAAACTCTTCAACATATGTGTCTTATTATTAAAGTAATTAACCCGGTTTTATTTTAGTCATGTACCTCAGCCTTTTAGCATAAAGAAGCGTAAAAGCTAATCTTCTTTCATGCAACTTCTTCTGTTTGGTTTGGAGAGTAACAGGCGAGAGTTAGAGCACACAAGCCCTGTGTGCATGCGTCAATTCCAGTGCGACTGTACTAGAATACTGGTACACATTCTTGCAGCCCACAAATTTTATATTGCACCGACGATGCTTTAAATATATTTGATGCTTTCAATATATCACTATTGCCAACATTTTTCCCCTATCCGATTTTTGCAATGTCAAGTATATTGAAATTTCAATTGAAACAAACAGCAGCTTTGAACTAAAGTCTTACATTGTCTCTTTTCATTTATTCACAACTGCTTTATGTTCTGCAAATATTAACAAATACTTTGTAACCTTCTTTATAGTTTGAATGATACATTTGCAGCAGGGAGTCATGAATGCATATATTACAAAATAAGGCATTCGTGAGTCTGACTATTTCCAAGGGCATAACAGTTAATAGCCCATTCCCAAGGGATGATTTTTGCAACCCACTTGAGCAGAGATACATGCTATCTCTCGTTACATATGACCCAAATACAACCAACTGACCATGACGCCTCATAATTCTCTTCCTCTATAAATAAGATAGCGTTCAACAAACACAGGACTATAACAGCCTTCCATAAAAACCACACGAATAAAATAACTGTGTACAATTTTATATGAAAAAAAAATTATCAATGGTTGGACCTAATGAATATCTAATTATTAACGTTTGTTAAATAAAAAGAAAAAAAAATCAATTGGTTGCCAAGAAGTTTTATATTATGTTTAATTATAGTCAAGTTGAGTGTAGACCACTCCAATTTTTTATTTTATTTTATTATATACTAAATGAATATACTTGAAGAAAAATGCATATACTCATTTAGTGATGTTAATATAAAGTGCATTAAGTTTTAATGTTATTATGTTAGTCCATACTGAAATTGTATATGTATTTTCAAAATGTTGTAATCTTAGCTTGTTTTTATTGCTTGAGGATAATGAATACATCAGAATGTTGACATAAGAAGAAATATTTCAATTCCAAGATTTAGCTCTCAAAATAATTTACTAAATATTGTGTTAAATAAAGAGGTCAGGAATGATTCAAGAATATATATATATATATGTTCTCAACAAGAAAACGATCCACAAAGAACAACAGACGGCTCACATTAAACTATAGACGCAGAATAAAGATCGAAGGAACAAGTAGTAATCGCACTGGAGGCATAACATTGCACTATTTGCACTGCACATTGTCAACTGGAAAACGATCCAAAAAGGACAACAAACATTTCACATTAAACTATAGACACAGAATAAAGATACGAAAGAACGAGTAGTAACAGCACTGGAGGTTATAACATTGCGCTATTTGCAAGCGCTTTGTGGGTCGCTTTCCTCTAAATATTCAAGTAACTTACGAAAAAAAAAAGTAATACCTTGAAGTTGTTCGTGTTAATCGTATTAGACTAAATCTGAGAACAAGGAATTTAAATCGTAAATAAAGAATAACAAGTTCGATAATTTCGTTTACAGTATTCTTCAGAATGGTTGCATTGACTGACTTTATCCCTATAAACTTAGAACTAGTCTTCATCTGTCTGACTTTTCCTTCTTGACTAAATTGTATAACAGCTCATTACGAGAGCGCTGTAATCAATGTTTCTTATTCTTTCAGACGCTATAAATACCAATTCTTTTACTTCTTCTCAGTTGACTAAAAATATTTTTTTTCTTCGAATGTTTATGAACAAAGCAGTTTTATCATCTTCTTTTCTATCAGAATATTATCTTTATTCCGATGACAAGAGCTTTGTTTGTACGTCTAATGTAAGTTAATGATGAGAAAGAATGATCGACTTTTTTTAAAATGCTACCAATTAGCGTTTTGAATTTTTAGCGTTTTTGAATTCACTTGCGAAAGCCCTCTGACCATTAGTTTCATATTTTTTGGGGTTAGATTTTAAAATATATCTCTAATCAAACAAAATATTCTATAGGAATTAAGATAAAAAATATAACGATACTCGTAGTTACAGAAATATAGAAACAGATATAACTAGAAACTAGAAAAAAAAGATGGACGCAGACATAACTCACAGACACTCTGTCGAAATAAACAGCTGGATTATGTCTGCATACCTTTGTGTTACTTTTCTTGAGATACGAGTTTAATCTGTTCCAGACCCGAGCTCGGATTCCAAAAAAACTCGTATTCTAAACAGTTAATTTCCATTTAAAATAAAGGAAATAGGTTTAATCCCCGGTCTAAACCTTTAAAATGGTCCTAACCGGCGTCATCATAACTCTCGTAAATACTCTGTGTGCTGTACAGTAATATATTTGAATGTGAAACACCCTTGTAAATAAATCTGAAATAGAATATAACAAATACTGCCAACTAGCGGGAAAATTCTGAACCAGATGCTTCCGTCTTTCCGCTTAACACTGAGTAAGCTAAGCTCGTTTTTCAAAATTTTTATTTGATTTCAAGCAAAAATTGTACTCAAATTTATGCTCCAATTCCGAAAAATTCTATCATAAGTGGCTCGTATCTCAAAGTATCACTGTAGTTCTGTTTTTGCTAGTTTTCATTATGATAACGCAGTCGAAATATAGATGAGAAAATTTGTCACCTCCTCTGTATATTTCTTATTGTTTAATATATTTTTAAATATATTAAGAAGTTGGATAATATAATAGCATATATATATATATATAAACTCAAAAATTGTTATTGACCTCTTCTATTCTATTCAACGTTTTGTTATTGAGGGCTAGGTCAAGTAAAAGAAAATAAACTCCTTTCTTAATAAACAATCTCTATGTGAGTTGTAGATTGTTTTGATAAATGTATTATAGTCTTACTCTAATTTTAGCCCTGAAGATGATGTACAAATACATCGAAACGTCGGCCTAGAAAGGAGTTTATTTTCTTTTACTTGACCTAGCCCTCAATAACAAAACATTGAATATATATATATATATATAATATATATATATATATATATATATATATATATATATAATATATATATTTAGGAAGCAGTCCTTCATTTAAACAGGTTTGATTAAATAATACGCCATATTTACGATTAATCCAGAAGTTTTGGATAGATCATTAATCTATATTGCATGGTGAAATTCATTTCTCTGACTTAATCGTAAATATGGCGTATGATTTAATCAAACCTATATATATATATTGTAAATTTGGGGAGCAATCCTTCTTTTATACATGTTTTCGTTGAACGACCTTTGTACTGTGTAAATTTGGGGAGCAATCCTTCATTTATTTATTTAAAATATTTAGTACCAGAAATATATAAAACAAAGGTGAGAAAACTTGAAAGATGGACAATGAATTTTATTCATACCATAGTACAAAGGATGTTCAACAAAACATGTATATATATATATATATATATATATATATATAATATATAGTGACTCTACTTTCTTCATCACCACTTATTTTCCTGGTGCTCATAGGCTGCGCGCAGTTATCAAGGAGTTCTTCCTATACTTCCTTCTTCCACCTGAACCTCTGCTGTCTTCAGAAATGCACCATCTATTTCTTACCTCAAACCTGCTCATCTTAGATCTATCTTTTATCATATTTCTTATCCCAAACCTCCCAATACTACTGATGGTATGGTTCAATGTGGACATCGTGGGTGTCTTACTTGTCCTATCATCAATCCCGTTCCTTTCTTTACTTATATATATATATATATATATATATATATATATATATATATATATAAAAAATTCAAAATGAAGGAAACACACAGAAAGACAAAGACATAACTCACATCGATATTTCGACCATCGTCGTCATCAGGAGGTGTGAAGTCGAAGTGTGTGTCGCCGCCTTGCCTTCCTGCGGGACTCTTCACTCTTCGCTCTTCACACATCCTGATGACGACGTGAGTGAAATATGACGACGAGTGAGGTCGAAATATCGATGTGAGTTATGTCTGTGTCTTTCTGTTTGTTTCCTTCATTTTGAATTTATTTTATTTATATATATATATATATATAATATAAATATATGATGTAATTTTTTTGAGGGTTGAGGTCCAATGATTTTAAACTAGTCCTTTTGCCGACGTTTCGACATATATTTATGTCATCTTCAGGGCTACAACATGATAGTTTTACAATTAGCACTACTATTACTACTATTTGGTAATTTATTACATTTTAATATGTACAGTAACAAAATTTGACATAAATATATGTCGAAACGTCGGCATAAGGACTAGTTTAAAATCATTGGTCCTCAACCCTCAAAAAAATTACATCATATAAATATTGGGTCAAGAAAACAAATCATTATATATATATATATATAAATATATATATAAAACCAATAAAATGAAACGATTCCCTGAACTAAATAAACTACATTGACATAAAGAACACAGAGAAATGAGAGAGAAAGTCATTACTATGTTTGATGGCCATGTCATCAGGAGGATGGAAACGAGTTGCTCCGCAGGAAGACCTGTGTTTTATTGCTATATTTGGTTAGTTGTTATGTTACATAACAATCGCAATAAAAATATATAAACCTGCACCATATGTACGCATTGTAGATATAATTGTAAAAATTATAGTTTTCTGTGGTTATCCCATGTTATAATTGAACCATATAGAGTAATTTATTTATTTTAATTTAGTGAGGCGTATAGGCAGGATTAATGTTAGACGAGATGTGTTCTGTTTAGGGGATTTCTGGAAATGTTTTACTCTGTGAATTCGTCTTGTCTCAATAGGGATACGGGATTAGCGGTTTTAATAGAAGATGTGCAAAGTGGTGATAGGAGAGATGTTGTCGGATACAGAGGTGTATGAAGACTTCATCAGTGTCAGGGCTAGACTAATTAAATTGATAATTAGATAGGGATCTGCAAGTAATACATCTCAGAGCCAGACCTATCGCTTGCTAATTGTCAGATATATAATCTTTAGTTTGTGTCAAACTTAGCAATGCTGTTCTTAACAGTAGAGAGGAATCGATTAAAGAAACTTTAGAGTGAATAGCTATATTAGTTTTGTAAACCGGCGGGATATATTATGGACTAGGCTAAAGTAATTTCACGAAAAACTTAATTTTTTTATGTAAGCAATTATATCAGGTTCAGTGATTTATTATACATATGAATGTACCCTTATCAGAAATGAATTTAGAAAAATTGTAAACAATTTTATTTTGTTTTCACCGTTTTGACATATGCGCTATTCATTTTTTTTTTCTATGAGTTTTTGGTCGAGTCTAGAGGTGGTTAGAGGTTATTTCAAACTAAAATTTCAAATTTTCTAATTTGCAGTTGGTCAGAATTATAACCCTGTTCAGATTGTAACTTAATGGTACCTGCCCTCTTAGGGCTGTCTAGCTGTACATGCCAGCTTAGGGCGGCTTAGCGGTACTTGCCCTCCAGCTTTGCCTAATGTTACCTGGAGAGTCTCGAACCCTTGCCCAAGCATTCCCTTACCGACCACCAAGAAATGAACACCATCACAAGCTCACTCTCTCCACTAACAGCCAAGCATCGTCTACTTCTCAACCTTCCCCAGTTGTCATACCAGCCACAACAAACTCATTCAATGTTTCGGACTCCATTTATTACTCAAGTGATAAGTGATATTACTCAAGTACAAATCCTCTGAAATATTGCCCCTTCAAAATTACTCATGTACCAGCAGTGTGACTTTCGCCCCACTAGAAGTTAGTCCTTGTACCACCACCTTTTGTATACTCAAGCACCACTATTGTAACATACAATTCACTCAAAATTACTCGAGTGTCACGGGTGTGAAATAAAGTATACTCACGTAACACTAGTGCAAGAAGCCTTACCAGTTCACCAAATGACTCTTCAAGTTTAGACAGATTCCACATGTGTCACCTATAGATGACTTAAAATGATCAACACTACACCGCTGGGGCCAATCCAATACTGAAATTGCTATATATATCCCCTACATGGCCTGTAGTTCAATTAAAATTATTTTGTTTTTACTGTTGCAACTTCTACTCTGCTCTAAATTTCGCATTCAGGGGTATACAGTTCAGTCAGCATTTCTCAAGCCCCACAAAAACATGGAATACTTGGCTCGTATTCCAACCACCTTCCTAGACGACTCTTGTGCTTACATTACTTACTTAGCCTAAAATCGTTCAGTTCAATTGCATGATAGTTATTTGCATTATTATTATCATCCTTTTATTTCTTACACATTAAATCAAGCTTGCTGATTTCAATGACTTTATTAAATATTGAACCCACTTTGATATTTATTTCATAGCATGAAGTTCAAATTTTTTTAAGAAGTGATTTTCTTAATTATTGATTCAAATTTTTTTGAGAACTAGCATATTTCGCTTTTCAAATTCAGTTAATATCAGAATACTATGTTATTTTCTGTTTCCTGTAAATTAAAGCGACTGTGAAATTAAATAAATATTGCATCTCTTTTCAAGCAATAATTTAAGAACGAACAATCTATACACAATTTAATGAAATTTATTTGATACTGAACACATTTCTACAGTATTTTAATAATTCAGCCATAACTTTATATCTGCGCACTGGTCAAATAGGTGAACTTATTTGTAATCCAAATCAATGTTTGTATGGAACTCACAAATAAAATATCTTACTTCTCATGTAATGTATACGATGGAAGGTAAAATAACCTTTGGGGTAGAAATGTGTGGTCCAATTTTATTCCACTGTTTATTTTTTTTTAATCAAAACTAAAATAGTATGTTACTAACAAGTGATGAAACCTCTAAAAATATCATTATCATTTTTACTCTGTATACTTAAAGGTTATTTAAATAATGAATAATGTATGTTTAATTTATTGTTGCAAACAAAATTACTTGGTTATTTATACTGAAGTAATAAGTTTGTAAAAAATAGAATCCAACAACGAAACAAATGTTGACTCACTATGTTGCATGTTTTAATAAGTTTATTAATTCTGTGTTAATTACAGTTGCTTAATACTGATTACCTGTTATTCCACTATAAGCGGATGAGTTTGTAATTCTTACCAAGCACTAATGAAGTATATCCCTTAAAGATGTGGTCTTATCAGGTGTGTGGCCCTATAATGATGAGGTGGTCATGGGATAAGGTAAATAATTGAAGTTTATAGGGTCTGGAATCGGATCAAATAGTCACGAGATGACGAAATTTATTAGGGTTTATGAGGTTTCGAGTGAGTTGAAGTCGTTCGGGGACCTAGTAAAATATTGAGACTTATTTGCTTTGGAGTCAAATTAGGTTCTTAGCGGATAAGGTAATTTATTGAGACTTATGTGCTTTGGAGTCAAATTAGGTTCTTAGCGGATAAGGTAATTTATTGAGACTTATGTGCTTGGGAGTCAAATGAGGTTCTTAGCGGATAAGGTAATTTATTTAGACTTATATGCTTGGGAGTCAAATGAGGTTCTTAGCGGATAAGGTAATTTATTGAGACTTATGTGCTTTGGAGTCAAATGAGGTTCTTAGCGGATAAGGTAATTTATTGAGACTTATGTGCTTGGGAGTCAAATGAGGTTCTTAGCGGATAAGGTAATTTATTGAGACTTATGTGCTTGGGAGTCAAATGAGGTTCTTAGCGGATAAGGTAATTTATTGAGACTTATGTGCTTTGGAGTCAAATGAGGTTCTTAGCGGATAATGTAATTTATTGAGACTTATGTGCTTTGGAGTCATGTTAGGTTCTTAGCGGATAATGCAATTTATTGAGGCTTATGTGGTTTGGAGTTAAGTGAGGTTGTCGGGGGATGAGGTAATTTGTTTAAACTTATGTGGTATTGAAACAGCTTAAGTTGTCAAAAGTTGAAGGAAATTTATTAACGCTTATGTGGTTTGGAAGCAGATGAGGTTGACAGGAGAAGAGGTTATTTATTGAGGTTTAAGGGGTTTGGAGTAGATGAGGGGGTAGTTTTGTTGCCATTATTTTCCAGTATGTGACACTTAATAATCGTCTATCTATTATTTAGCTTTAAATGTATCAACCACTTTGCTTACTTATAACTGTAATATTGATAGTGGAGTTTTTGTAGAAGGGCTTATACAATAATTCATTCATTTTAATATTATAACCTTCCTCTGTTATTAGGACTTTTTTGTCTGATTTGTCATTATCAGATATAATTATCTTAAAGTTTAAAAAAATAAACTGGAACTGTAATAATAATTTTAAAAATAAATTTAAAACAAATAGGTGTATAATAAAAATAGTAACTTCTATAATAAAAAAATCAAATTAAGAATAAAATATAAGCAATAAACAGATAGCTTTAGAAAACAAATTCTTTTAAAATTTGTTTGTTTGTGAGAGATGAATATATACCCAAAGAAATCGGCCCAATACAATTTGGCATCAACAGTTGTCAATAAAGAGCCTATGTAAACATAAATTTAACTGGTCAGAAACAAAAGAGAAGAGTAATTTGTAATCACTTTTTGTTCAGTCATTTTTTAACTGACAAAGGTGTTTTATTTAAAATTATTACCTCTATGGAGGCTATGTAGATTTTTTCCACTAGCTCTACCACCTCAGTACGGAATTATACCTGATTGCTCTTAAAATACTTTGGGTATCACGGGGGATGATGAAAGTCAATGTTGGATTCTTTAGCAGTCCCGGATCCCATACTGTTAGAGTTGTACTCATGGTAGCTGTGGTTCCACTCAAAGGGAAGAATAGAGTCTCTAGTGAATCGATGTGTGAGAAGTAGTTATTTCCTTGGGAACTTGCTAGCAAAGCAACAATAGGGTGCTATACCTCTTGAGTAGGGTTCACAAATTGGCAGGTGGGCTTTAAAACTGGTTCTCACTTTTTAAGTGAAGCCTGATTCCAGGTTTAAGCTCACTTTCTCTTAGGAGGTGTGACCAAATCTTTATGTGAGTCCAAAAACTGGCAAACTAGTAGGAATCAGACAACTGTTAAGAGTAATACATCTTAACGGATGAATAGTAATCGCTAAAAACTATTAAGTTAAAAAAATATATCTGTCACCATAACTAAATAACAAGTTATCTATTAGCATTTCAACTAACCTAAACTAACCTTATATACCTTAAGAAACCATAGTGACAAGAAAATATAACAAAAAAAACCTGTCTAATTTTTTTTTACCTATGTCAGCCGAGGAGGGCTGGAGTTTCAATTTTGTACTGATTCTTCTAGTATCTATCTTATGTTGTAATGTTTCGATGTATTCTTATAACTTCTATCTTTTGTATGAATCAGGTAGTTAGCTTCGCGTCTTAATGCTGTAAGAAAGCTTTAAAAATTGAATTTATTCTAGCACAATTGAAATAATTAATATGTTGTTATATATTAGTAGTAATGTTCTTGCCTCTCCTACATAATATCATCCACAATGTCGCTTTTAATTCTATAATAATTTTCATATAAAAACACCGCTTTAGGCAAAATTATTTATTTAGTTTTCTATCAAAGCTGACTTATAATGAACGTTTGAATACTTTTGAAAATAATAAAACAAATTTTAACTTTACAAACATCATTATCAATTGTAGATAGAATTTTTAAGCATATTGAATTAAACAAGACAATATATTCCTTCAGGTAAAAAAGCCATGACCACATTAAGTGAATTGTACTAAATCATTTAACAACCAGGTTATGTTGAATAAAAGCCAACAGAAAAATCAAGAGGATTACAATTCTTGTTGATATATGCCGTTCCATACAGAATAACTGCCAGTTTATAAAGAGTTACAAACGAGGAGTTTAGAAACCTGTTAGTATGTAACCGAACTGTATGAGAGAGAGGATTTTTATAATAACATCACTAACAAACCCTAACAATGATGTACAGTTGTTATGATTTTATTGACTTGGATATTAAGGATTTCAATCTTTCGATGAATTCTGTTGCTCTGATATCCTATTACACGATTCATTGAAGCGGTAAGACAAAAAATATCGAGAAAAACATGTACCAAAAAGTTTTTATTTATATTTAACAAGCAAGTCGTGGAATAAGTCAAGTAGATGAAAAATAATCAATTTGATACTACATCAAATATCAAATAACATTCGATACTACATATCTTATTTTGCAAAGAAACATTATCATTGTAAAACAATTTCTTATACTTATATTAAAATAGATCAAATCGTTCTACATTATGAGTATTATAATGTAGATACTCATAATGTAGAACATTATAATGTATACTGTTCATTGTACTTTTTAATGTTCGTTATACTGAACGTTATAATGTATTATAAACACATTATAATAATTCTCAAGTTATTAATCGAGAAATTAATAACATGAGAATTATTCCATTCTCATTTTATTATATTAGATTATTATATTGATTATATTAGATCAATATAATCTCAATAAATTGTTCTTGACCTCTTCTATTCTATTGTATGTTTTGTTATTGAGGGCTAGGTCATATAAAAGAAAATAAACTCCTTCCTAGGCCAACGTTTAGATGTATTTGTACATCATCTTCAGGGCTAAAATTAGAGTAAGAACTATAATACATTTGCCAAACCAATCTACAACTTACATTTGTTTGGTAAATGTATTATAGTTCTTACTCTAATTTTAGCCCTGAAGATGATGTACAAATACATCGAAACGTTGGCCTAGGAAGGAGTTTATTTTCTTTTATATGACCTAGCCCTCAATAACAAAACATACATAAATATATATATATAATATATATATATATATATATATATATATATATATATAGATTTCACATAAACACGTGAAATAACAATCAATGGTCAAACCACAATATGAAATGGGAAAACAAGACTAAAATCTTTCAACCGAAACAAACAGTCTTCGTCAGAGTCAAAATCCCAACTACTCTCTACTACTACTACTCTCTTTTTCCTCATTTCATATTGTGGTTTGATCATTGCTGGTTACTTTACGTGTGTATGTGAAATCTTGTTATATATATTTATATATGTAGTTCAATGTAAACATGGATGTATAGATAAATGAAAGACACACACTTACTGTCTCTAGAACCGCCATTACTGATTAAACTGTCATCTGGAAATCAATGACAGCGATCCAGAGGCATTTAAATGAAAAATATTTATCATATTACATTTTTTTATAATTATATTTTTTTAACAATCGTTTTAATAATTTTTTTATATATTTCTTTCATTTTCTGTTTATACTTCTTTAATTTTTCCTTTGATCTCCACACCTTGGTTCTTTTTTTTTGTATTTTTGTACTTCCTTCTACTTTCTACTTTTGTAATTTTTAAAGCCAGCACTGCTTTAGACCTCACCCACAGAGGGTGAGGAGATGAACGAAAAATATCTTCAGATTTCTAAAACAACAGGAAATATTTTTTTCTCAATAAAATGTAAAAATATTAACTTGTAGTAGAATCTGAAATCTTGTGAGAGTGATACATGTCATAAGTTGAACTGATCAAAGTGAAGCTATGAATAAAAAAATTCATTAAATTCCAATTACGGGAAAGGGTAATAATCCTATAAAAACTAAATATTGATCCTGGACTAATGGTTTATTTTTTATTTGTATTTGTCTACATTTATTTACATTGTTTACATTGACTTTTTAATGAATCTATTGAAATCAAATTTAATCAAGTTCAGGGGTTTAATGATTTTTTTTTTAATAATTTAAGAATTTAATATTAGATGTAAGAGGCTAAAATTCTTACATGTAAAATATCAACACCAATCAAAAATATAATTTCTGATGCTTTGCATGATATGGATTTGTCTGACAAAATGCTCGAATCAATCTATATGTTAGCCCCTTGAACAAAACATATTATCAGATGTAAATTTTTTTGGGTATCATATTATATTGGGTATACTAACACTGGGTAATATTGAAGTGTTAGTTATAGTATCTTTCCTGTTATGTTATTCCAAATATCCAGTTTTTACTATTTCATTCTCATAGTTCATATTATTATTTTCAAAAATTTCAAGCTTCTAGCTATAAAAGTTTTAAATTATACTAAAAAGCCGGCCTTGAACTTGAATTGAGGATGCAAAACTGGTTAATTACTAATATATTTTTTCTCAATATACCTTTAGAGCAACCTTATAACAGAGTTCAACACGCAGGAAAAAGAAATACCCACTCAGAGTAAATTTGATTTTTATGATTTTTGACAAAGAGACGAAAAAGTATTTTTTTAGAAAACACTAACATGCCATAAAATTTCCAATATAATTTTATATAAGGACGGAAATGTTAAATATAATTCAAAATTGAAATTATTTTGTGAAAAATAATAAATAATTTATCCTTCATTTTAAATTTGAAATTGTCTTAAAAAGGCATTTTTTCTTACATGTTTCTGACAATTTTCAGACAATACAGGAATTCCTTAAGTTTTAAATGGGAAAGTTTATCTTAAATCTTCAAGTAGAAGGAGGTCAGATAAACTATGTAAGAGATCCACTGACTGTTGGAACAAAGCTATTTTCTCCTGTAGGAGATTGTTTCGTAACACGAAATTTTCACTTTGACTATTCAAAAATGTTATTACTGCTGTAGTGTTACTAATGATATTAGATGCATCAGTGGTGTGATATAGAAAAAATAAGCGTGTATATTGATAAGTGGATCGATCAATCACTATCTATATTACCTCAGGAATGAAAGATTAAAAAAAATCCCCCATTTAGACATTTATGTTATACCTAAATGGAACACTATATATTATATACCCAAAAAGTTCGATATTAAGTTTACTTATAGTTGTGTGTAGGCCACTCCAGATTTTTTGAATTAGTTCTGTGCACGGAGAGTACTATAATAATGTTATTAGTGGTTATATATTAGATTAGCCAAACAGGAAGTACGTAAATATTTTTTCCGTTGAAGGTAGGGAAGAATGAGTACACTTTTTTCCCTACTAATTTCCTATAATTAGAATTTTATAAGGAAGAGGTAGAAACATGGAAGGAGTGAAAAAAATGTAGTAAAAAAAGAACGAGAGAAATAGAAATATAGATAGTTACAATTTGTGATATAGTAGGAAGAACGTAAGAATAAGAGGTAAAGAGAGAGAGAGAGAGAGAGAGAGAGAGAGAGAGAAGAGAAATGAATGCGAGAGATATAATATTATTGAAGAAAACACTATGAAAATCATATATCATGAAGAAGATAACTGATATATAGCACTCATCCTATCTTCATATGTATTGTATGCTGTCTTGATATGTAACATAAAAATTTAATATATGTACTGATATATAAAATCATAGATCTAATGAAGGTGGGACTTTATGTTTCAGATATCCTGCTATGCAACTCATATGCTTTGCTTGAACACTACAACTTTATGCAACAATGTTTGGAATCACCCTTCGACACAAACACGTTTATTAGAAAACTACAAATTTTGAACATCTTATGTTCATCTTCAGATTTGTCTAGCTTGAAAGGAAGAAGGTGAGTGATATATTGGCCAAAGAACACTCTTTTTTTTCATCATATGGTATTTGAACTTGAAGATGAACACGATGTGTCGAAACACGAGTTTTGTACTAAACTCTTCTGTGTGGAGACTTAATTTTCCTTTGTCAGTCCAATATATACATATAACAATAAATCAATGAATTCTACTTGAGGATAGACATCGTCTGGATGGTTCAGTCGAACAACTCCTCCTGTATGCGAGGTATGAGAGTATCGTGTACTGTCGTTTTAATATATGTTATGTGTTCTATGTTTGTTAATGATCTCGAGTATTTATTAAGTATAATAGAGTTTCACTAATAACGCTACAGTATCGAGACCCTTTGTTTCAAGGTTTTATTAAATGTGCCAATAAAATAAGGGGAAATAACGTTGCGAGTGGAGGAGTTTTGAAGAAAATGCGGTGGGGTCTATATTGGGGTTAACAAGAGGACCTCTGGTGTTGACTAAACCCGATTGTTTCCGACCTTCTGGTCCAATACAAACAGCCTGCTCAGAAAGACTGAGTGGCCTCTGTCAACAAAACTCATCTCCCTCAAGGAATTGATTGAAATTCAAACACAGCGTATAATATTCGAAGAACCGATGATGAAAACAAAATGTTTGTAAACAATTTAATGCCAACAATGTTAAACGTTTTATGTGGGACTATAATATTATTGGTAGATTTAAAAGTACTAATTAACAGAATCAACATACAGAGAGGTAGAGATTCATAGAGTTGGCACAATCATTATTGGAGTTGCCAACTCTGACAAAAGATTTCACAATAAACAAGTAAAATAACAATCAATGTTCAAACCGCAATAATAAATGAGAAAAAAAGAATGGATGTTTCAACAGAGCTTCATCAGAGCCAGTTGAATTTTGACTCTGACGAAGACCGCTTGTTACGGTTGAAAGGTTATAGTCGTTTTCTTCTCCATTTCTTATTGTGGTTTAGACATTGATTGATATTTCAAATGTTTATGCTGAAATTTTGTTATTATCATGAAAATGAGTCAACCTTTGTTTATTAGTAATAACATTACCAGGAAGTAATATTATTAATTTAAATAGTATTTATTCAAAAGTGTTAAATTAAGAAAGATTTGATTATCGGCAACTGTTGTATAATTTTATATTTTTCAGTAATAATGTATTTTTGGTATTTTTCATTCTTTTTTATAGCGTTCTAGTTACAGTTTTTTTTAAAAAAAAACTCCCATCCCTTAGCTTATGATTTTTTAAATTCTAGTGTAATAAATCATTTTTTTTATTTCATATTGTAAATTTTCACACGTTTTAAACCAGAATATTTATCATTCCATGCTGTGTAGCATTTTTATCTTCTAACAAAAATCTTATCATAGATCATAACTCTATGATTATTTGTAGTCGTAAGATTTCTAATATTGTTTTCTTTATTGTATCTCTATGAAATAATCTTAAAAAGCCAAAAAAAAAGTTTTAAAAATTTGATTTAACCCTGGAACACTGACAAATCCAGATAATATATTTTAATAGTACAGTAGAACCTCTACATACGAGATTAATTCGTTCCCGGATCGTGCTCGTATCTAGAATTTCTCGTATCTAGAGCGAATTTTTCCCATAAGAAATAACTGAAAACCAATTAATTTGTTCCCGGCCTCCCAAAATCATTCAAGTTAACCCTAAATAACTATGAACACATCTTCCTGATTACTAAAAACTCATTCAAATAGTGACTGAACATAAAAATACAGTAATAAGATAAATAAGATGATATTAACGAAATAAAATGCGAGTTTATTATGAGCATTTATTATGAGCACTTCCACATAACATTAAAGTTAACTTTATGAAAAACTAAATTTTTTTACGGCACTAATTTATTTATGCACTTTTTTCTGCTTTTTTTTTTGCTTTTTAACATTACTGTATCAGTTTTTACTTTTCTTCGCTTTCTTTTGCCCTTTTAGCTGGAATCGCAACACTTTCACTTTCTGGAAATTCTCGTAACTTGGATTTTCTCTCGTATGTAGAGCAAGATTTTTGCTCGAAAGATCTCTCGTATCTCGAGTTTCTCGTAAGTAGAGAAGCTCGTATGTAGAGGTTCCACTGTACATATATATTCACTATAAAATCAAAAAGATAATCTATAATTGACATACACAAATTAAAACTTGATGAAGGGTAACTCACAGAGTATAAAAAATACACTATCTCAAATTTTTGGAGAATAACTATAACTATAACTATACTGATCACAAATCACGAGAGCTGAGCAATAGCACACCTTCTTGTGAATATCGTTTTGTGCTCACAAGGATGGTAAATCAAATACTTACACTAATTTTTTGGATAAATTAGTGCAATATATTCTATAAATTATGGTTAATTTATATGTATATCAGTAAACTCATCGTTTCAAAGACATTTATTATGAACTTCTTGTACATGCAATAATTAATCCAAAGTGATTCTTTTCAGACTTCTAGATGTTTCTATTTTCTCAAAATAATTTATGAAATAATGACAGATTGATGGAATCACTGGTAAAGTAGCTTAAAATTGGAATCTATTTTTAATTAAGAACGAAAGAGTACATTTCCCATACTTCAATATTACCAAAGACAAACACACCAAGTCACACTTTCTCAACAATCATTCATCACACCTTGGGATCCAACAGACTATATTTGTTTCATAAGGGCAATTTTCTTTTAAATTAGCATTTTTTATTTTTCTAAGAAATCATATAAACTCATTGAAACACAAGTTGAGAAATATGTCGAAAATCTTTCAACTAAAGCACCTAGTTTTCGTCAGTTTGAATAAAACTCTGATTAACACCAACTGCTTTGCTTGGAAAATCTGTCATATTTCTGGATATATCGTACATATCTTACTGCCGTTTAAACATTGATTTTTATATTATATGCCTTCAGAATTGTTGCAGATTATTGAATCAAATTGTTATCATAGATTAAAAAATGATTTAATATCATTGTCTAAAGCTGAAATTCATTCACCAAAATTTATTTCCTTTTAAAAGTTTTAAAAAACTTTATTCATTTTACCAACCGTTTGTTGTTTTAGTAAGAAATTTTCTTTTTTTCAGTTAAGTCATTTAAAGTAGAAGAATTGACTGTTCCAAATTATTTTAAAAAGAAGTGTTGATTTTATATAACAGTTTATACGATGTTTAATAACTGTGAGTTGCCTTAGTCGTGGTCTAACCACAAAGCGAGAGACGGCACTACATCAGATTCCTTTTTCAGACCCCAAACTATTTACCTTTCCGTTTCACTACATCAGTTCTGTATTTGCTCAATTTATTATTTCCTTTCATCCTAACTAATTTTAATTGATTAATTTTTTTTTCGTTTTATAAATCATTTAATATATGAGATAAAAAAGAATATAGTTTAGTTATATACACAAAAAATATTGACTCAAGAGTTAAAAAAAATGGATGAAATACTTTTCTACAAAAATATAATTTGACTACTTCAATTAGTTAAAATTATAAATGTCATTTTATTAAAACTGTTTTTATTGGAAACTTATTTTGTGGACAGTTTTCTCATAAAGGTCACGGTATATATTGAAATGTTGGTTCAATTTTTAGAATGAAATCGATATGATTTGAATATCAGCTCCTTGTCTCTATATATAAGGTTCGTGAGTTTGTTTGTTTGTTCACCCATTTTCAGTAGAGATAGGGACCTGAAATTAAATATATATTATTTATTACCTAAATAATGTTAAATAACATTATATAACATCTTGTATTCCCACTTTCATTTTGTGGTTTGGTCATTGATATATATATATATAAATATATATATATTTGAAAGGTACAAAGAAGGCACTATAAAGGCCCTGATTCACAGAATCTTTAAGATAACTTCTAGTTGGACTTTATTCCATCAAGATATCGAAAGATTAAAACAAGTGCTTATCAATAATGGATACAGTAACAAACAATTTGATAAAATATTGCAAAATTATATCCAAAAAATTAATAGTGTGAGCAAAGAGGAACCAAACCAAAACAATAGAGAAATAAAACATAAAGTGTTTTACAGGAACCAATATTCCAAAGCTTATAAGGTTGACGAAAGAGTTTTTAAAGGAATAATCAAAGCAATATTATTTGTGTTAATCCAGAAGATCAGTTGAAACTCATCATATATTACAAAGGAAAAAATACAGCAAACCTGGTAATTAAGAATTACTTGCAGCCCAAAGCTAAACTCCAAGAGACTAATGTAGTTTATAGTTATAACTGCACTATAGGAAACTGCGAGTTCCTAAAAACAAACTATATTGGTTTAACAACAACAACCTTATTGAGGAGACTCACAATGCACCTGCCTGCCGGTGCTCCTAAAGAACACACAAAAAAGGTCCATGGCTTGGAAGTAAGCCGACAAATGTTAACCAACAATAGTGATATATATATAAAAAGATTTCACATAAACACGTGAAACAACAATCAATGATCAAACCACAAATAGAAATGGGAAAACAAGACTAAGATCTTTCAACCGTAACAAGTGGTCTTCGTCAGAGTCAAAAACCCAACTGAACACTAGATGCAGAAAACATCTGGTGAGGAGTTGAGAAGAGTGGGAGGGAAGAGTGGTATTTTAAAAAGGTGAAAGTGCAGGAAAGGACTAATATCCAGAAAGGGATGTTTGGGGAAACAAAGGAGTACAGTAAGAAAAAGTAAAAATCTATCCGCTAGCTGTCAACCCTCTTCTATAGTTTTGCCATACCACGAATCATTGGACCCCCTTCCAAGATTAGCCAAACAACTTGATTTTAATATAGTGTTTTCTAATCGTAATAACGTGGGTAATATGTTAATAAAAAACTCTCCCAGCGAATTGGAGTCTGCTGGTATTTATAAAATTCCGTGCAAAAATTGCCATAAAATTTATATTGGTCAAACTTGTAAATCATTAAAGACACGTGTAAAACAACACCAATATAGCGTAAGTAGACAGGAAAAAAGTAGTGCCTTATTCTTGCATATAAAAAATGAAAATCATCATATTGATTGGACAGGAGCTAAATTTATTACCTATGAAAAATCAATGTTGTTAAGAAATATTATTAAATCGTCTCTAATTAAATTTAATAGATCTAATATTATAAACATTAGTAACGGTCTCTTCAAACTTGATACTTTCGTCACGAGGGCAATAGCCTCTTCAAAGAGGGTTGACAGCTAGCGGATAGTTTTTTTACTTTTTCTTACTGTACTCCTTTGTTTCCCCAAACATCCCTTTCTGGACATTAGTCCTTTCCTGCACTTTTACCTTTTTAAAATACCACTCTTCCCTCCCACTCTTCTCAACTCCTCACCAGATGTTTTCTGCATCTAGTGTTCAGTTGGGTTTTTGACTCTGATGAAGACCGCTTGTTATGGTTGAAAGATCTTAGTCTTGTTTTCCCATTTCTATTTGTGGTTTGATCATTGATATATATATATATATATATATGGATTAATTTACCACAATGAAAACAATTTTTGAAACAATGCTCTAAGGCCTTTCGTTAACACATCTTCGGCGAGCAAGTGAACTAGAAAAACAATAAATACTTGTTAACTTGTCTGATTGAAATTTCCAGAATTGATGGCAACCCTGAATGTGTTTAATGATGAAGTCTTCATCTGTTTAATTATCCCGTTAATCAAAACTTCATCTAATTTGTAGAGTCCTAAGCTATTGTTCATCAACTTCTATATATATAAATATATATATATATATATATATATATATATATATATATTTATATAGTATGTATATATTTATACCATACTGAAGTTTAAATAAACTTGAATTATTTGAAATTAATCCATAAGAGATGTATAAATGACTTACTAAAATTGCATATATATTTGTATTTCATCTATATATTGTAGTTATTATTAAATTCAAAATCAAAAAATAATGCAGGAATAAAATTTTTATTAATAATAAATACTGATGGTATTTAAAAAATTAATATGTATATATGCACTATAGAGTGTGTCTGAAATCACCAAGGAAAAATACAAATTTGGAGGTCAAAGTAAGAAAATTATTGTTATTTCAACAGTAAAGAAGTAATTTATACAAAGATTTTCATTAAATTCTATTACTCCTTATTATATTTGGTTTATTAATAAGTTTGAGGTATATGGATTATCGTACTTACTTTATTTTAAGGTTAGAATATCTTAAATTAAACTGAGATTATTTTTAATTAAACTAGGATTATTTTAAAAATAATCTTGTATGGTTTTAAATTAAACTCGGATTATTTTAAATTGTTTCCATAAGTGAGAAATTTTACCTATTAACATTCCGATATCAGAATTGTTAACATAAGTATGTTGAGGGCTATGAAGAGATTTTACCTGTCTGTCGTAGCCTCATTAATTTAATTCAGCACCATTAGTAAATATAATGCATTTGAATTGAAAAATCCATGTATGAATTTGTTCACAAATACAAAATATAGTTTAGAGCAGTATTTTTTATATTTCTTTTTCTGTTAGATAGACATGTTTTCTTTTCTTTATTGAAGTATATATTTCCTCTTTTAACCTTCTTATATTTGCCGATCACTTATGATATTTTAGTGTTATATTGTTATATGTTTTGCATAAATATTAATATAGTGTATGAAGAGAACGAATTGTATGAACAGTGGCATAGAAAGGAGAAAGGAGACGGTCCATCACGGTTGGCACGTGTCACAGAGCAGCGTTTTGAGGATGAAAAATTGAAGAAAATAAGTAATAAAAGCTAAGAAAAAATCAGAAATTTTATACCAAAATGAGTTTGTAAGGTCGTCGATTGTAACTTCATGAAAATAAATATTTTGTGAACATTCTGGAATTTTGAAGGTTAATAGATTATCAATGGTCAGCATGGGAGAGGTATGGGGTGGGAAATATTACAACCACTCCGGGAGGCAAAAATGTTTGCCACACCACTGTGTATGAAGTGACCCACACAACAAGAACCATTCCATCTTACATTCTAATAGCAAATTTAAGGATATTTCAAAATTGGAAGTTCGTAAAAAAAACAAACAAATAAAGCCTTTAATGAAAGTTCACCTTTATGTCTTAATGAGCAAAATTTTGGGTGATCCAAATTTTATCACATTATTTTTGCTACTAAAACACATTACAAAAAAACAAAGACGTAATCAATACAACAAAAAAAGGACTTCTTTCTCTACAATAGTGTTTTGTCTTGCTTTATAGTACTTCACTGTTTGTAAACATTCCCTAAACCTTTATCATCTTATCTATTAACTACCACTCTCCACACTATCTCAGATGAAATGAACTCCTTCAGTCTGAGTTGAACAGTTCTCTATCCTCCACTGCTACTATTAGGTATGATATAGTACCTAATCCATTCCAGTATACCATTTTATTATATATAATTCTGCTTTATCATTGTGACTTTAAATTTGTAATTTGTATTGTAGAAGTTACCTAATTATGAATACGAAGTGTTTGAAAAGTGTATTTTGAACAAAGAAACTTCTTTTGTCTGGAGACTTTGTATTATCTTTCACCCCAGTATGAGTAAATACAACACAATTACGGATTGCACGGCTTATGAGTTATTGTATGCAGTTAATATGGAATTGAAGCTTTGATTTTGATATAAAAGTCATGGAAATGTTTGACTGAAATTAGCAATTTTTTTTCAGTACTGAAGCTTGAACACTCTATGAACTGTGTCATAATGCTTGAGATAAGTACCATATCTTAAGCAGTTCCCTCGCACTCTCTCACTCAACTCTCCATATGTTTCAACCCAACATAGCTTTATAAAATTATCCCAAAAAGATGTTTGCACACATTAAATAATTGTAATTAAAACCAGACATTTATACTATTTGTTTATTTTTCAATACGTAAAAGAGTTTGTAAGCATCGTTCTATCGTTTTTGTCACTCTGTGTTCTCAAATTACCGTCGGTTCTGGTCCACACATCATCTGTAACGCGACGCAATGGAATAACTCACATCATTCAACAAGTTTCTTGGTATTTGCATGCATTCACGTACAATTATTCCTCTCAATTCAGCGATTGCTGTAGGTTTTATTGCATAGATATTGATTTTTAGGTATCCCTATAAAAGAGTCTAGTAATGTAACGTCTGGTGAACTGGAAAGTTATTCAAGAAAACCTCTCCGTCCAATCAACTTCTTTGGCAAAATCTAACCCAGAGAGAATCAACATCGCGATGATAGTGTGTGGGTGTTCTATCAGCTAAAAATACACATCCTCTCCCTCAAAATGTTATGCTTCGCATGATATACTGTTGCAGCAATTTCAAATATAAAAGGAGTTATATTTTTGAGAGGCCTTATATTTAAATAAACGCAATTAATTACTGCATAAATTAAATATTATTTTAGGAACGTAATAAAACAAATAGTTTGTTTGCTCCTCATGCGGTCTCCTCTACATCTACATCCATCTAACATACATTGTAAAACATGTAATAGCGTTTAATTTCATGAATTAGTATACTAATTAGCATATAAATTAAACTTTAGCTAATGACAAAAAAACACACTCCCTCTCTCACTCACTCTCTCATCTCAACATCTCACTCCATCTATCTCTTCAAAAGGAAAAATAAGGATAAATATTTATTAATATATTAGTTCATAAAGAAGGTAACTAATTGTCAATTAAATTATGAGTCTACGTAGGTACACAAAAAAGAACACACAAATACACACATTTTTTCTCTCTCCTGTCATGTTATCATACTCCGTATATTTCATCCAATGTGGTTTATAAAACATTTAATTTCGTTTATTTTTATAAAACAGCATACTAATTGCCATGTAAATTAAGTATTAGCTTGGAAACCCAAAACACGATACAAAGACCCCTATTTGTTCATTCTATTCCTCAACGATCCATTTATCCATTTATTACTCCTGGCGGAAATAATAAGCTATTAATTAAGTACAGTTTGAATTTACCAGTGAATTCACTATTATTAAAATGATATTACTGATTGGTGTACTCATTGACTAGCACACCCGACCACACAAACGCATTCTCTCTCTCTCTCTCACTCTCTCTCTATCTATCTATCTATCTATCTCTATCTCTCTCTCTCCACGTTACGACTACTAAACATAAAATTTAGTCTTCACAAATAAGATTTGAATGGAAAATAATTTCTATTTTAAGATGGAAAATGTGGTTCAATTTTATCTCATTGATTATTAATAAAATCAAAATCTAAATCAATTATTACGTTAGTAAACAGAGATCGAAGATCCAGAGAAGTCATGATTACATTTTTACTTAGTCCTTCATTTATTAGGTATTCTTTAAATTATTATGAATTCATTAATAAAAACAATATAATTTAGATATTCCTTTACTCATTCTCACAGTTCATAAGTTTGACTACCTACAAATAAACCAATTTTACTAATTTGCATGATTTTTTCAGTTCAGTGTCACGTGTTTATTCAAAGTAGACAGTTGTTGCTGAAGTTTGCATTTTTTTTTTTTAAAATTTCGAGTGGCCGCACCATAAGTAAACTTTAATAAGTAAACTTAATACCAACTTCTTAGGCAAATAGTATATAATGTCCCATTTAGGCATAATATACATTTCTAAATGGTAGAGGTTTATTAGTCATTGATTCCTGCGAATAGTACAAATAGTGATTGCTCTACTTATCAATATGTATGCTTATTTTTGTATATCACACCACTGATACACATAATATCATTAGCATAACTACAGCAGTAATACCATTTTTGAAAAGCTAAAAGGTAGATTTCCTGTTACGAAATAATCTCCTACAGGAGAACATAGCTTTTGTTCAATAGCCAGTAGATCTCTTGCATAGTTTATCTGACCTTCTTCCACATTGAAGATTTAAGACGAAGTTTACAATTTAAAACTTAAAATTTCTCCTATATTGTTTGAAAAATGTTAGAAACATGTAAGAAATAAAGTCGATTTAGATAATTTTTAATTTAAAAATGTAGTATTATTTCATTTATTATTTTACAAAAAATGGTTTCAATTTTGAATTATGTTTTACATATTTGAACTTTTATGAAATTATTATACTGGAAATTTTATAACATGCCAGTGTTTCTTTTTAAAAAATCACTTTTCTCTCCCTTTGTCAAAAATTCAATTTACTCTCCGCAAGTGTTATCTTTTTCCTTCGTGTTGTACACTGTTAAAAGGTTGCTGTAAAAGTATATTGAAAAAAATATGCATTGGTAAATAGCCTGTTTCATATACTCAAATCAAATTAAAAACCCACCTTTCAGTATAATTTAAAACTTTTATAGCTGGAAGTTTGAATTTTTTTTTAAAATAATAGATAACAACTACATGACTAGAATAATAAAAAAAACTGGATATTTCTCAACAACATAATAGGGGAGAGTCCATTCTTCACACTTCAATATAACCCATGTTAATATGATTCATATACACAATAAAAATTACATTTAATAATGAGTATTGTTCAAGGGTGCAACATATAAATTGATTAAAGCAGGCATGGGCAACCTTTTATGAACTGGGGGCCGCATTATATGATTTCCAAAAGAACGCAGGCCGCATGGTAATTTGTGAGGTATGTGGATAGATACAGCTTATATGTATAATGTATTTATATATATATATATATATATAGAAATACATACTGTGCGCTATATTAATCTGTCAATGATTATTTAACTTTTGATTGTTCTTATAATGAAAATTATTATTAATCCTCTTTGTTCATTTTGGTAAACAATTATAACAACACAATTTTAAAAAGATTAGTGCGACATATAAGAAAAAAAAACTAAAACATTTATTGCTAGAGAGCGCTCGCTCGCTTTCGCTCTCGTTCTCGCTCTCGCTCGCTCTCGCTCTCGTTCTCGCTCTCGCTCTCTCTCTCTCTCTCTCTCTCTCTCTCTCTCTCTCTCTCTCTCTCTCTCTCTCTCTCTCTCTCTCTCTCTCTAAAGTTGTAATTTCTTTCCAAAAGCCTCTGTGAGTTTTTGCTAAGAACCAAAAAGCAAAAGAATTTTTAAATTTAAATAGTCTCCAGATAATCTCCTAGGGCCGCATAGAAACACGTGCTGGGCCGCATATGGCCCGCGGGCTGCAGGTTGCCCATGCCTGGATTAAAGCATTATATCAGACAATTCCATCATACCATGGAAAGCATTTGTAATTACATGTTTGATTGGCGTTGATGTTATTACATATAAGAATTTTATTCATTTCGTCATATATTCCCTTCTTAAATTATTTTAATCTTTTTTTATTAAATCTCTAAATATGAATTTTATTTCATTGTATTAACTCTATAAGTTTTTAAATCAATGAAAACAATGTAAATACAGGTATAGCAAGTAAATTATTAGTCCAGGATCAACAATCAGTTTTTATAGCTTTATTGCTGTTTACTGTAATTGAAATTTCAAGTAATTTCTTTCATTAGATTTAATTGTCTGTTAGATTTCTTTGTCAAAATTTCATGGTTTTTCAATGAGCCGTTTAGTGTCAAAGAAATATTTTCTGAAAATAAAAAATGAACTATAAGACGCCTATCTGTTAATGTAATTTTATAAAAAAAATATCTCAACTCATTTTGTACTTAATGTTCTAGTTTTAGGTATAATGTAAGTTTGATACGTTCAACAGTATGACTTGTATCAATCTCACAAGCTTTCAGATTGAATTATAAGTCAAATTTTTTACATTTTTTTGAAAAAATATTTTTCCTGTTGTTTTATATAATTACACTTTATAAAATGATTTAAAATCATTTTATTGATTATAATTTATAAAATTATAAAAATTTTATAAAAATCTGATAATATTTTTCGTTTAGACATTATGATGCCAATTTTTCTGTAAAATATCACTTTGATCCATCAAAGATTGTGAGCCTTTGCGTGGCCACAAACTTTGGATACATACTCACCCCAACCAGCCTCATCCACACACAGACATCATCAAAAAAACTTCATAAGACATCAAAGCTTCTGAGACATCAAAACATGTAATTCCGTCATAATTTCGAGATTGAATATATCACGATCTCTATACTTTACGCATAGCCTAGTAAAGTATAAATGTCTAATTTAATACTTAAGCTTTTCTATTTCAAAATGTAATACTTCTGTAAGTTTTCTCTTTCCCTGTTGTCAAAATTTCTATTACATTGAATTCTATTTTAGACCAGCTCACAAGCCATCGCTTTGCAATTGAGCTTGGTGTCCTATCCCTTTTCTCCTGATGACGGTTAAACCGAAAATTAGAGACAGTAAATGTGTATTTATATTTACTGTGTACCTACAGTATGTTTCTTAGTTTGTTGTCATTTCTGAATTGTTTTCTTAGTGATAATTTATATATATACAAAACTAAAGTTTATCGGGACTCGGTCAGTTCTTCAGGTTCAAATTAAACTCTCATTGCCAACATTTCGGTCTTTATTTAAAACCTTTTTCATAGGCCTACAAAAAGGTTTTAAATAAAGACCAAAACGTTGGCAATGAGAGTTTAATTTGAACCTGAAGAACTGGCCGAGTCCCGATAAACATTAGTTTTGTTTCTATTCCACGGTCGATACTTTTATCAATATATATATATATATATATAAAATATTAAAAAATATATCTTGAGAAACCAGTTGAATGAGTATATATATATATATATATATATATATATATATATATATAGTTTTCTATGGGTTGTCCGGGGAAAGGAATATGATTCGATACGATGTTGACCAATGGGAGTAGAGTTACAGGTCCAAGCGTAAGGTCCCAGTTGCCCGCTGCTCAGCAAAAAGCCTTTGCGTTCTGCCAATAGGTATAGAGGTTGCACAGTCCCTCTGTGTTAAATGATGTTTGGCAGAAAACATTAGCCTCACTTTACAGTGAACTCCTGTTCCCTTTCTATTTTTGATTTTTGTGGTGGTTGGGTGTTGTTGTTGTTTACTATTTTCTGTTACGGATATTGCTGGATATTTAAATGATACTCTCGGTTGTTTACTGCGAAAAGCCGCCTTCATCTTCATGCCAACAGGGGTAGAGGTTGCACAGTCCCTCTTGATTATTAAGAGATGTTGACACTGGAATCCAACTTCTTCTCGTAGAAACATCTTCAAGTTGTAGGTTTTGTATATTGTTCTCTTCGGTTTCTTATGTTCATGTTTTTTCTTCAGTTGAATGTTATTGCTGCTATTGATGGGTGGCTGGTAGGTGATGAAAAGTTCTGCACTGTCGACCTGGTGGTGGTATTTGCGACATGTTTCAACCATTCTCTGGTTATCTTCAGGCAAGGAAATGGCCCAGACGTTGGTCCTTATATACAGTTTTCTATGGGTTGTCCGGGGAAAGGAATATGATTCGATACGATGTTGACCAATGGGAGTAGAGTTACAGGTCCAAGCGTAAGGTCCCAGTTGCCCGCTGCTCAGCAAAAAGCCTTTGCGTTCTGCCAATAGGTATAGAGGTTGCACAGTCCCTCTGTGTTAAATGATGTTTGGCAGAAAACATTAGCCTCACTTTACAGTGAACTCCTGTTCCCTTTCTATTTTTGATTTTTGTGGTGGTTGGGTGTTGTTGTTGTTTACTATTTTCTGTTACGGATATTGCTGGATATTTAAATGATAAGTCATTTAACACAGTCCTAACACAGTTAAGTTAATTAACACAGTTAATAAGTCATAACACAGTTAAATGATAGGTCATTTAACACAGAGGGACTGTGCAACCTCTATACCTATTGGCAGAACGCAAAGGCTTTTTGCTGAGCAGCGGGCAACTGGGACCTTACGCTTGGACCTGTAACTCTACTCCCATTGGTCAACATCGTATCGAATCATATATATATATATATATATATATATATATATATATATATATATATTATATATATTGATATAAATAGGCAGCAGATCCTCTTTTAAACAAGTATCATTAAAATTAACTAATTTTTATTTATAATTAAAATTAGTTATCATTATATATATATATCTTTCACTTAAAACTTCCTTGACGTTACTTGCCGTTGCGTCTGCAACGTGCTTGGTCTCCCTTTCTCATTTCTTCTGAAGACGGATTACCCAAAAATTTGAGTCTGTAAGTGTGTTTCCTTACTCTGTGTGTTACTCTTCTTGAATTTTGAACTATATATATATATATATATATAATTAAAGTTACAGCTAGAGAACACAAGAAAAAAGACGAACACTCACGAATCTCGATAATTTCGGCGTCTTGCCGTCCTCAGGAGAGTAGAAAGAAAGAAAATAAAAGGAGAAAGAATGAAGGAACGGAGACGTAAACGCGTAATATATAACGTATAATAATATACGTATATATATAACGTAAATTATATATATATATATAATAAGGTATTGTTTTCTTGACCACAAATTAATAAGAAACACTTTTTCTTCTACTCGGAATTTGGTCAGGGTTAATATACGGAATCACCTTTTTGCCAACGTTTTGTCTTTATTTGAAGACATCCTCAGGGCTATAAACTAACAAAAAACAAAAAACAATAGACATTTGTCATTTCTTGGATTTGTTATGATGATTGTAAAGTTGAAATGACAAATGTCCATTGTTTTTGTTTTTTCTTAGTTTTTAGCCCTGAGGATGACTTAAAATAAAGACGAAACGTTGGCAAAAAGGTGATTCCGTATATTAATTTTGACTAAATTCTGAGAAGAAGAAAAAGTGTTTCTTATATATATATGTATATATATATATATATATATATATATATATCTTTTACTTCTCCACACTGTTTGTTGTTTTAAGCAGCATCACTACACTTGTGTGTTGTCAATATTCACTTCTGTTAACACATTAAATGAAATATAACATTAATATACAATATTGTTAACATACATAATTAAAACGGAATCAAGTCACTGCCTTAATTTGATACAATTAACCTTAGTCTACTAATTAATTCCTTGTATATAACTTTCTTTGAATTCTTCCTTACTGGTTATTACATCTGCCTCTCTCGCTCACTTGCGTGATTGCTATCCCTTTTCCTTCTGGCCTCGCTCCCTTACATTCCATCCCGTGCCCTTTACCACTTCTCGTCCTGTCACCTATTCCCTTATTTATTGACTTCCTATGCTCTCTTCTGCACTTAATCCCTCTCTCACACTCCCTCTTCCATTAATGTCTCTCTCTCTCTCACTCTCTCTCTCTCTCTCTCTCTCTCTCTCTCTCTCTCTCTCTCTCTCTCTCTCTCTCTCTCTCTCTCTCATTCTCTCATTTCCTGACCATCTCACTCTTGATCTCCACTTCCTGTCTTTTTATAGACAGTGGGAAGAAGTGTACTTAAGAACAGGAGAACAGAAGAAAGAGGTGTACCTCAAGAAATATGTTCGTTTGTTCTGTAAAGTTTATATGAGCAAACAATATAAGCAGGATGTGAAAGTTTTCTGTAGCATACTTAATAAGAACGCTGCAACGACTAATGAAGAAGAAAAGCTAAAACTGACAATATTCTACAAGAACAGTAGAACCACCAGAATGATTTAGAAGAATGATCCCCGAAGTGTCATCCCGGAGTTACAGACAAGTAACCTGGTATATGAGTATGCTTGTAACTGAAGGAAATGTTTTATGCTTTCTTCCACATATATCGGAAAGATGAACCGTCCAACATGAACATATATCGGATGGATAATTATTATCGGAGGGGGCACTGTGTTATGAACGGAGCCTCAAGGGTCAAGGGTACCAGGTGACCCCCTTGAGTAAATAGCCTTACTAAAATACCACCGATAGAGGTAGAGGGATTTTCCCCTGTATGATACTAAGTAGAAGGAAGTCCGGAGACTATCATCCGGAAGCGCAGAGAGACCAAAAGTGCTATGTAGTCGAGGCCAACCTCCCACAACTGCACCTAAGGACCCGTAGAAGGCCGTCGCAAAGAAGAAGGAAAGAAGTTACTTTCTCCCGAAATATAGGGAGTTTGAATACACTTTATCAATGATGGTTTATGCAGATTCTGCAAAAAAAAGAGGAAGAACACGTTGATTCTGCTGACTGACTGTAAAGCAACTTTACTGCACAGAGGTAGGTGCTTCGGAATACTCAACAAAACCACAAAAAACATTTAACGCTGGAACCAAAAAAGTGGTGAGCTTCTTTGAGGCGTTGAAACTAACTGCTGGGGTATTTTAGTACAGAAGAGGAAAAGTACAATAATTTTTTTTTAAGACGCAGTGCTATAGTAACCCTCCAATAAAATTAAAAATGATGTATGATGGATTACTTAATATAACGGCGAAGTCCACTGCTAAAATGGAGATATTAGTTGAAGATTGTTAGGTTTTTTGTGCGTAGAGGTTATCAAACTGCCTTTGTCAATGATGATATTAAGATACAGAAATGTTTTGTATTTATCTAAAATGTGAAATGAGTAAATAAAATAGGAGAAAGAAAATTCAAAAGGGTTGGTAAATAAGTCAATTCGCCTTCTCCATGAAGCCATGCAAAAATGAAGTCATCTATATATGTAACTACTAGAGAGAAGAGGCACAATAGAGGAGGAATTGAGAAAGCTCTGTTCTAGCTTTATCGTAAATAGATTGGAAAAACATGGGGCCAGTTCAGTTTCCATAAACGTAAAATTCATTTGAAGATAGAATTTATCATCAAAACATAAAAACAATATGTTTGAAAACAAACTCCTATAGATTGATAATAAAATCAGTGAAAGACAACAAAGGGTGGAGTCTGAGATTGAAAAAGAAGTATAAGGTGTTTAAATTCTTATTGTGTTCCATGATGATTGAAATATAGCATCTCTCATTAATTCTACATTGGGAGTCCTATATTTTTGTCTAATTCAAGTTTACTGAGAGTAGAAATCTTTAAGGAGTGGAGTGACCGATGGATTAACGTCTTCTCTGAGGGATTACGTGCTCATATTTATTAACGTAGGAGGTGAATATCGAAGGTATCGAACAGCATACCTATTAATTCATCCATGATCCTTATTCTAAATACAATTAATGATAATATATGAACCATGTTATATGGATCGAACAAAATTAAGGGTGATGTTCGGTTTTTAGAAGGGATGGGGCTACGTAGCATGAGAACACATAAGGTGGGAGTTAGAACAAACACTATCCTAGGCAAACAAATTGCGAAATTGAGTACCAATGGAGTTATTAATACAAGAATCTTTACAAGTAAATAATTATTTCTACCAAGGAAAAATACTGAGTATATTAGTATGATCGAGTTTAATTCATAGCATTTTATGATAGTTGATACATCTTCAATGAAAAAAAAAAATAGATTTATCGCAAAAGTATGTAAGATATTAGTTTTCCTAGCATGCTAACTTAATATTCTAAAAAGGCCCAAGGTAGAATATTTGAGTGTTAAAGTAGAAGTGCTGCGCATGACTGGCAGGGAAGGTATAATATTTATTTGTATTCCAAGGGGTAAGGTGATAAATATGACGGAGGAGAAGGCCGCAGTGCTGGCTCTATGACACCAGGCTGAGGCCATCTTATATTCATAAGGGTAAGAATTTACGGTTTAGTGATTCAAGGAACTCGTCCCAAATCCAGACTTTGGAGTCGAAATAAACACGCTACATCTCTCGATAGCGGGGGTCATTCCTCTGAATAATACAGCAATGTGCTGACAATCCTGGATCAAAGCTGGTTTGGAGAAATAACAAACTATTAAAAACTGTGGACACACAGGCACACAAAAATATATATTATGTATATATATATATATTTTCTTAACTCTGATCTAGCGTCAACAATATGTTTTACTGTTTGACGCTGTATCAAACCCCGATAAAGACAGGAAAATAGTGTTATATATATAACACTATCGTTATATATATATATATATATATATATATATATATATATATATATATATATATTGGTATCGGTCAGTGGACGCATTTTCGTCTCCGTAAATTCCTTCATTCCTTCTCCTTTTTATTTTCTTCTTCTCTCCTGAAGACGGCAAGATGCTGAAATGATCGAGATTTGTGAGTGTTAGTCCTCTTTCTTGTGTTCTCTAGCTGTAACTTTAATTATATATATATATATATATATATATATATATATATATATGATGTAATTTTTTTGAGGGTTGTGGTCTAATGATTTTAAACTAGTCCTTTTGCCGACGTTTCGACATATATTTATGTCATATTCAGGGCTACAACATGCTTGTTTTACAATTAGCACTACTATTACTACTATTTGGTTATTTATTACATTTTAATATGTACAGTAACAGAGAGGAATTTATTGATAAATCAGTTATTTCGACTATGGATTTTTTTTTATGTTGACATAAGGATATTGTTCTAATTATTCTATTGCTTTTACAATTATTTCATAAGTCTAGAGATCACTATTTGATTACCTTGGAAATCTGTTTCTGTTGTAGCATACCTTCATTTTCTCTGTTATATGATTAACACATGCAGGATACTATTTGTTTGTTTGGAGGTTTCTTTACGGTTATGTTCTCTTTTGCTTGTTGAGTACCCAGTGTTTTTTTGTTTTATTATATTATTTATTTATTGTTTACTGTGTCTGTCTAATTTTCATGTGTTAGTCCCTATGGTTTGTTTTCTTGTATTGTGTAAGAATCTTTGTGTAAATTTGGATAAATATATATTTGTTTATTGTGGTATTTAATTCATATATATATATATATATATATATATATATATATATATATATATATATATATATGATTTGTTGCGATGTTGACCAATGGGAGTAGAGTTACAGGTCCATGCGTAAGGTCCCAGTTGCCCGCTGCTCAGCAAAAAGCCTTTGCGTTCTGCCAATAGGTCTGCAAATAGAAAGGGAACAGGAGTTCACTGTAAAGTGAGGCTAATGTTTTCTGCCAAACATCTACAAATCATATTCCTTTCCCCGGACAACTCATAGAAAAAAAAAATATATATATATATATATATATATAACTACAAAAAAAAGAAAGAGACCAACACTCATGATTCTTGATCATTTCAGTTGTCTTGCCATTTTCAGGAGAGGTAAGGAAAAAGAAAAAAAACACAGGAGTAGATATGTTCAACGACAGATTCAATGTAACTCATTCACATCTCCACTCCTGTGTTCTTTTTCTTCTTCCCTACCTCTCCTGAAGACGTCAAGACACAGAAAATGATCAAAAGCAGTGAGTGTTAGTCTCTTTTTTTTTAACTTTTATAATATAACTATATATATAGATATTTGGTTGCAGCAACTTCTGCTCTCACAGGATAAAAGCCCCTGATTGCCTACAATCAGAGGGTTGGACCAAACTGCATTCCTTTGGTCTGCTTTTCTGTCTAACCAGTGGACAAAACTGGAGAGACGCTCCAGCTTGACCTCCCTTTCAATGAACTCATTCGTTGCGCAGTATGGTGCACCCAGGATAAGTTTGACGGTTTACTATTGTAAATGCGTCTCAACAATTTACCCACCAGATTAGCATTAGCTGTCACCCCGTATGCAACAATTGGCCTCAAAACTAGTTTAACTCCAACAGAAATTATATTGATTTATTCACTATTTTATTATAAAGAAGTGGGTTTCTTCATGATCACTGGTTCTGGAAGGCAGTTGGTTTCGGGAGCAAGGTTGCCAGTTGTGTTGGAAAGTTGAAATGATTAATTGAATAGGAGTGAGGGAGGGTGCATAAGTTAGACAGAATTCTACCACTGCCGAGAGAGAAGCAAGACATACTGCTCTTAACTTTGCTTGGCAATGGAGGAGCGAAGGGTTTCTTAAGTCAACGGCAATCAGCACGGCGGAATAGAATTTACTACTCTTAACTCATTTAGCACATGCCCGACACTAGAAGAGAAACTGCAACGACAGCAAAACACTTGATTTGCACACTATAATGTGGTTTGGAATAAATACACTGTTTGTTATAGAACTTTCAACTGTTACTCATCTTTACAGTTCTGAAAACGAAAAACACTTTATGATTTACCCTTAAATCCCATCTAGAAAAAAAATCCTCTTTAATTTACATTGAGCACTGTAATTTCCATTCTCGTAATATAACGCACATTCTACAATAACAACAACAAGCTGGTTTACGTTTCAAAGTTCAATGATTTCTAGAATCCAGATAAGTTCTATTTTAATGTTATTATATAACTGTAAAAATACAGTTACTGACTTAAATTTTTGGTAAATCCGTCTCCAGGAGAAAAAATATGTGTGGATCAAGCACGCCGGAGAAGCAAAGAAGGCAACCTTCTACCCAAAATATACCACTTATTAATAATAGTATTGATTCACCGAAAATTATGCAAGCAATTCAGTTTTTACTATGGATATTACTATTAATCCTATTTGAACTAATATATATAATCGATATGATTGTAATCCAAAAGATTGTTGTTTATATTCTCTACAAATCCATCACATAATACGTGCCCAACTCAAACTTGGAAATTCTTCACAACGTCTCGACATGAGCAAAATTGTTTGGTCCTTCCTTTTGACATAGCAACGCATTCCAAACACGTTCTGTCTTTCTCAAAAGTGTCTGCTCCTAATAAGTCGGCTGAAGATTTGTTTTTGTGAGTTGGTTGTGTCTCAGTATTGTTGTTAGTGCTCTTGGTACTTATTATTTTCCAAACAAATATTCTTTCTATGATTTTTTCTCTCTTTCTCTCACTCTCTTAGTGTAGTTATTTACAGGTACTTTAATACTAATACATAAGTATTACGGTTTTGTTTTCAACCTCCACAATGCACACAAAAACCCTTTAAATATCATCACAAGAGAGTTTTTTTTTTTAATTTTGACCGTGAAAGATAATTTCTGAACTCATCTAATCCGATACTACATTAAAAGTGAACTAAAAAGCTAAGTCACTGCCAATTCAATAAAAACTGTTTGAATACATTTTTATAACAAAAATTCTAGCTACTAATTTTTTTATGTTTTACCACTAAAAAATTTGTAGTTTTGAGACTGAGTTTCATCACGAAAAACAGGAAAATAAATATGAAATTTGGCGATTATATTTCTTTATATTTTTTATATTTCTTGATATCTCTCTCTCACTCTCTCTCTTACGCACACACACACTCACACACACAAACACACACACTACACATACACTGATTAACTCACTCAATCACTCACTCACTCATTCACCCACACACACACGCACACGCACAAACACACACACACACACACACACACACAAGCTCACATACTCTCAATGACACGCTAACAGACTGAGTCCAAACTTTATTTTATTGAATTCAGGGAATCTCAAAAGGTATATTTTCGTTGAAAACTGAATTCCGATATTTTCACGTCCCCATTCTGGACAATGTGTATTGATCTTAACCAAAACAGCAAGATTGTAATTTAGCAGTAGTGGGTCCCTGGTCCAGAAGAACTACGAGTTCTTCGAACTACTCGTAATTACGATGTGCACTTATTAGCACGAAAATATTCTTTTTTTTGGGTTGTAACACTATTCAATTAAACACCAATATAACTTCTTTGATTGCATTTGATTATATTATTTTATAATCAACGACAATAATAGCAATTATTTAAAATTCCTTTTTAGAATAAACGTTTTAGTTTGTCTGCCACATAGCTATTAGTGTTTATTGCAAGAAGGTATTTCAGTAGATTGTCCATTTATAGACTCCAAGCTATTAAAAAGGTAGCCTTATTTAAACAAAGCCATACAGGAAAACACAGGTAGCTGTTTTAATGAAGGTAATATATATAAATAGGGTCATTGTATCTAGTATGTGTCAACCTGGAGGAGTATTATAGAGAGTGATTTTGTATATAATGCTCCCGTATCAAATAATACACTAGACTCTTGCTTGTTCCCTGTTCGCGATATGTGTCCCCACATTCTCACGGATTTGGCTTTTCTTGGTTTTTTCGAAGGCATTTCGGAGGCATTTTTAACAGAGAAGTACATTCACAGTATATAAAAAAAATTAAAATGATTCAAACCAACAATATCAGTTAATATAAAACAAATAATTAAACAAGAGAGATGGGCAGTATGACTGATACATAAGTTTAAAGTAACAATGTCTGATAATAAAAAGAGTTAGAAAAAAGAACCGCCGCAGCAACTTAGGACGTAAACAAAATGTCTTTACTAATTACCTTGGAAGGGCAGAAAAAACCTAAACAAGTAGTATTATCACTCTTTTATTATGATTATGATTATTATTATGATGATTATTATTATTATTGTTATTAACATTGCGTATTACTATTGGTATTAGGTAGATGATTAATTAAGTATAAAATGTACAATAATAATTCATCAACATCATCACATAGTATTACATACATTATATAGTACCAACATTGCAACGCAATAGAATTCTGCTGTCAGTAAGAAAAACTAGTACTCAACTTCTATATTTTTGTCTGATTTGCATTGTCTGAGGTACTGTATAGTTTATAAGTCATCAGATCGTCCCTAAGGGAGCTATTAGGACTCATGGGATTGGGAAAGGTTGAGTGATGGATTCAGTTTCCGAACAAGGAGATCTGGATCTAGGTCGACAGTTTTTTGTCTTCATTGTTGACTAGTCGACTAACGTAGCAATCAATTCGCTAGCCAGATTCACATCTCCTTGTTCGGGAACTGAATCCAACACACAACCGTTCCCAATTCCATGAGTCCTAATAGCTCCCTTAAGGACGACCTGATGACTTATAAATTATACGGCTATCCAAATCAAATCATGTTGAATATTGACATTTCTGGCATACCATGAAGCCATACCATGAGTTTAAAAACTGCATTCATATTCGCAGATTTTCGCGGTTCGCGTGAATGAACTTAACCCCCACAAATAACAAGGTTCATTTATAATGAAAATGAATTCTCATTAGTTGGGTCAATATTTTGAATGACTATTTTTCAATAAATCCTTTAAACTGGAATCATTCATTTTGAAAAAAAAAACCAAATGAAATACGAATTAGGATGAATCAAACTTTTTAATCCAATTAACAGTTTTGGATGAAACTAAAAAAAAAAAGATTGATTTTGTTGATTTCAATTATAGGGAAATGTTAGGAAGTTTCGAAGCCATTCGTCAAGGAAGACAGAAAATAAAATAAAACTAAAAAAATAAAAATTCATTCCTTCTTTATGATATATATGAGCACAAGATATATCATATAATTTAGCAGCTTCAATTAATTTATATATCTCTGAAGAGTAATTGAAAACATAAAAGTTATTTCTATTTTTCTAAATCCATAAATATTTTATATTTTCTTACCTATTTATCTTTATAAAGCTTTAACTTGCTTTTCTGCTGTTTTTGAAATATATAAAAAAGTGTTATTAAAATAAACAGATATTGATAATTTAAGTAGAATTTATAGTCCAATTATAAATAGATAATACTCTAATTTTATCTTAGTTTATATTGCCATGGGGTTATTAATTATGATATGAAAATAGTGTTTCAACCAATGTCAGTGGGTAGTAGCACACCTAGTAATAAGACAACTGTTTTGTTGATTCGGTAGTAGAAGCTAGACTTGAGTAAGTAAGGTTTTTGAATTTTTCTGACGAATGTGATGGAGACAAGATTATTGTCCAAAGTAGTCTCCTGACACCCACTCTGAAGACGTAAAGATATCACGTTAAGGCTTATTTCAAGCCTCAATTAGAAGATATGTACACCCAACTTATTTAAAAATATATATTACTTTTTTTTTAAAAAGCAATTATTATTAAATTTAACTACAGCAATATTCAGTACTCAGGCAATTACATGTAATTAATGTAAACTAATTAGCATATACATTTATATATATGGAAATATGTGTAATTACAAAACGATTAAAAAGAAAGTGAATGATCTTAGAACATTTTTGGGAATGTAAGTATTCATAAGTAATATCGTACGTACACATACACACGCACACACACACACATAAATACTTACATACATGTATAAAAAGATTTCACATAAACACGTGAAACAACAATCAATGATCAAACCACAATAAGAAATGGGAAAACAAGACTAAGATCTTTCAACCGTAACAAGCGGTCTTTGTCAGAGTCAAAAACCCAACTAAACACTGTCAGTGTTTAGTTGGGTTTTTGACGCTGACGAAGACCGCTTGTTACGGTTGAAAGATCTTAGTCTTGTTTTCCCATTCCTTATTGTGGTTTGATCATTTACATACATATATATATACACACACACACACACAAACACACACACATACATATACACACGCACATACACATACGTACACACACACACACACACACAAACTAACACCATCACACCCACATATATATACGCACACACATAACACTAGTTCATCAGTAGTATTTTCCTTTTATCTAATTGGAATAGTTGATTCACTATTTCACAGTGTGCATAAAGTTTTGTACCTAGGACAGTAAGTTGGCCGGCTACAGACGTGGTCGCCGGGATAGCGGTGTCAGTTGTCACTTCGCAGCTGATTTTGCCAGATAATCCCAAACCTAGACTCTCCAGCACTACCTGGCTTCCATTTGATAGCCCCAACTGTAAAAAAAAAGAGCACAATCACGACAAAGACTTCACTACAAGGTTAACTGCAAGAATTATAAGGTGGGTACAAAAGGATGTCTACCTTAGTTTAAAAAACTTAGTTCATTTGAATTTTAATTTGTAAGAAAAAATGCTAAATTTTGAAAGAAAAAATTTAAAAATATTATATCGATACAGCAAATATCAATATAGATACAAAAAAGATTTAGAAATATTTATATATAACATCTAACCTGTTTGATTCATAAACATGCACCCTGACCTTTCGACCAATAACATGACATGAAGCAATCAGATATATAACATCTAACCAGCATTTTTTTCTTATATGACATGCAATTATTAAAGACTGTTTAAAAGTTGCGAAAACCTTTGATCGCATTCAGTTTGAAGGCAAGGCAATAAATTTAAATAGGAAAAGATTTTTAACAACCAACCATACATGTAATCAATAGAAGCTTTAAGAAAAATGTTTAAGCAGAATAAAAAAATTTAAATTCAATGCAGAAATTAAAAAAATAAAAAGAGGAAGGTTGAAATATTATATTCTGTAGCACAAATATTATAATGATTTTACCCTCACATTTGAAAGTACTTTCTTGAACAAATCAATTTACTCATTGAATTCATAGATAATAAATCAACAAAAAATAGATAAATATGAAAAATTTTGAATTGTTAATACTAATATTTCTCCGTTTCCACAATATTAAGACAATATATCCTCGATCCATGCTTTTCTCCATCTTTCTCTTAGTTAGAACATCCACATCCGTAGCACGTTCACTAGCAACCAAAATTTCTTATTTACTCCTGTTACCAGACCACTGGTCTAAGTAAATCCTAATATTTAGAACTTCCTGATTGTTTTAGATCAAATATTTAAAATTTGTTATCACCTACTAAATGTTTACCGCTACATTATATTAATTAAATCATTAAATTTATTGGCTCTAATTCTGATAATTACCTTTACCAGATAAAAATGATAAGTTTATCATGACAATCACAATAACATACACAACAAATTGATCATTATCATCAAGGAATGAAATATTACGATTAGTTACACTAAGTTGAGTGTAGGCCACTCCAGATTTTTTCTTTAAATAGCTATGTTGTTATGAAGAAAATGTTTAAAAAGAAATTATACTTTTATTTCAAATTAGAATTATTTGTAAAATGTTCATTTACTAATAGAAATATTTAGAAGTACAAAATGATATAGCAAAAGCCATAGGAGTTCTGTTGTAAGGCAGTGGCCTGTACATGACAAGAGATGAATTAGTTCTGCTTGCACCAGCCAAATAAAGGCAAACAGATGTAGGGAACACTGAGTTTTATTATTATGATTATAGTTATGCATAAAACAATAGAAGAATCATTAGTATAAATAACATTAGTATACACATTTTATTAACATACAAAAAACTTTAGTATAGAAATATTGTTGTAGTACAACTATCATTAGTATAAATTACATTAGCATTGAAATATCATTAACATACTAACATGATTAACATTAACTAATCATAACATGATTATGTTATAAATAATAATTAGATTTCTTAATATAACAATCACATAGATGTTGTTTGCTTTATAGTTTTAGAAATGTTTACATATGTAGTAAAATCAATGATCAAACCACAATAAGAAATGGGAAAATAAGACTAAGATCTTTCAACCGCAACATGCGGTCTTCGTCAGAGTCAAAAACCCAACTGAGTTTTTGAGTCCAAACCCAACTCAGTTGGGTTTTTGACTCTGACGAAGACCGCTTGTTGCGGTTGAAAGATATTAGTCTTAGTGGTTTGATCATTGATTGTTGTTTCACGTGTTTATGTGAAATCTTTTTATATGTAGTAAAGTTACTCATATAAACTACAGCAGAATGGGACTGTAAATAAATTGCTTGAACTTAATTCAAGTAATACTGCAGAGATGAAAACAGTGTAAATGTACTTTTTAGAAAAAAAAATACCTAAATACATTTGATTGAAAAATTCATTTTCCATTGAAATCAGCCCTCTAGTTTGGATATTTTCTTTTAAAATCAAAGAAGCAAAAGAGGTTTTTTTTAAAAAGAATCTAATCTTTTCTCATTCCAGATGTTTAAATAACTCCCTTTCTTATAAACTGGAGTGGATACCAATCCTTCAACCTTTCAAACCATTTATTTGTTCTCTATCCTTTTTTTATTTCATTTGAAGATCAGTTCTTTTCCCCTTTGTTTTCAGATAGCTAAAAATCAATCAAAATGAAAAAAGAAATATAATTTTGTCATTCAAAAATATATATTTTTAATACTTATTAAAGTGATATAAGAACAAAAAGAAAAAAAGTTACGTAATGTTTTTCACGAACATATTGAAATAATGGAGTTTTGAGTGAAATTAAAAGAAATCCTTTAACTTGTAATATTTTTACTGAAACGATTTTGAGGTATACTCTGGGAGATGGGGAAAGATGATTTGATGCATTAAGTGAAGTGACCTGTAAAGTTTCAATATCTGGATACATTGACCCATTCACCCACCCATCCGCCTACCCATGTATCAACACACACCCACACGCACTTAGACATCTTAAAAAAAAAGTCAGAAATAGACTTTAGTACCACAAAACTTGTAAATCCTATAAAATCGTGAAATGGAATTTTTATAATAATATACTTGGCATACCGTCTATTGTTACCTATCCTTAATTCTGTCATTAAAAGTTGAAAAATGTGAATTCTTCTCAGATTTTGGAAAACATATTTGGAGAGGTTGTGTGTTATAGAAGTAGAAAAGTATGTTCAAGTGTCGATGGCACTAGGAATAGGAAATATTATTTACATATCTGCTTCTTTGGGGGTCTAGGGGTCATGATGCGTCTCTTAAAGCCTCTCTGACCCAACGCTACTCTCACCTCCTTGTGGTGTCCCCCGGACAGAGTAAGATGGTTTTTACTGCCTTATTCTGACAGACGAGAGTAAAGCGGCCTTTTCCCCTTTTTTTTTCCTCTCAACAATTTTTATCTCTATACATAAATACACATATCCTTTTCATCCCATCTCTATCTTGTTCTATCTCTTTAGTTTCCATTCCTCTATTACAAGCTTCTGCTAGTATAAAAGGAACTTTTGTGGTATTACAACGGGCCAGTTTATGAGTTCTGTGAAACATCCACTGAAACCTAACCTAACCAATTAGGTTCTTCATTTTAGAATACATGCACATTACTGGTACAACAAATTCTGAGGTAAAATGGATAAACAAACAAAAGTCTCCACACAAATGAAGTTTTATTCAACGCAATTCGAATGATGATGATGAACACAAAGTGTTTATCCATTTTACTTCAGAATGAGTAAATACCACACAATTACGGATTGCACAATTAATGATTTAGTACAACAAAGGTTTGTTTTACACATTACATTACTATAAATCCCTTCTACCTCTTGATCCATTGCTGTAGTCGTTCGACCGGTTTAGTATTTAGTGAAAAAATCCTACTTGCTATAATAGAAAATCATATAATATAATTTCTAAAAAACTAAAAATTGTATTTATTTATTTTGAAGGTTACATAAAAGTTAAGTTAACTTGTTACCTTCCTTTTGGTTAACTTTTGTGTTACCTTAAAATAAAAAAAATAATTTTTTTATTTTTTTAGAAATTATATTACATTTTTCTATTAGTTTTTTATTAATTATTTATTTTCTTACTCTTTATTTTGTATCATTTAATTTTATTGGTGTACTATTTTTATTGAGATATACTATCATATATGTTTTTCAGATGTTTTTTACCTTCCTCCTGGTTGCCTCTTCTGTCGCCTTCTCTTTTCTTGCTTTCTTTGCTCTCTGATGACTTAAACCGAAAGGCCTCAGAGTACTTATTTCTTTTCTTTTTCTTTTTCCTTGTAGTTTGGACTTCATATATATTTTTAGATATTTTAAAGGTAACTGAATGAAATTCTAGAAAGTGTTATTTCAATAAAATTGTTTTGTAATTTTTTTTTTAAAACTTCAATTAAATTAGAAGTGAGAACAAAATGTAAACTATTGACAGCTATAAGTTAAAAAGTATTATATCTTCAAAGTGAATTTTGATGTATATTCAATTTGACTTATTACTTTTACTGATTTGGAAATATATAGTGAAAAGTCAGACAGGCTTCTATCTATAGAATTATATATATTTAAGATGATGTTGTCTGTCAAAAGTGTGCTAACAGAAACTTGTTTAATGAAGTGGACATTTCTTTGATTATCCAATATAAATTGTGTATTTCGTCAGTAGAAATAAGTACCTGTTGATTATCTACAGTGAATCCACTGCCATCATAACATACAAAGACCTGAGATTGATTGAACATAAATATTTTCTGTTTGTTTCCCAGGATTAGCATTATCTCCAACAAGAATCTTATGTCAATTTCCGAAGCTACCCTTTTCCGCAGAAAATCCCTTTCGCAATGACAAGTCAGCTTTATCGAGTGTTCAATTAGATTGAATCCCTATGAAGCAATCACTTGTAATTATATATAAACTAAAAGTATATACTAATTTATTACCATCATTACAACTTATACGTTCGAATGATGTGATATTAACTACTAACTGGTGATTTTTTTTCTTAGAATTCTCCCTTGAAACTAAGATTCTCTTTATATTTTTCCAAAAAAAAAGAGATAAAAAACAATGTACAGTTTACTAAATGGAATAAAACTCATTAGATCATAGGTTATAAAAAATCTAGTCTATTAAAATAAAAACATGGACTTAAATATCTAGTAGGTCATGAACGAAAAGATTTAATAGAATATAGACCAAAATACCTGGTGGACCATAGTCATGGACTAAAATATTCAGTACAATAGAAGAAAGCATGTAGTAGATCATGGACTAAAATACAGCAAACCATAGAAAAACACATCTAGTAGACCATAGACTACAATATATATACACCATAGAAGAAAATATCTGGTAGCATATAGTCCAAAATATCTGGTAGACCATGACTAAAAAATCTAGTAAATCAAATAATGAAATATTCTTTACACAATAGGTGAAAAAATCTAATACGATAGAGATCAAAATATTTGGCAGGTCATACACTAAAACATATACTAGACTATACGCTTTAAAAAAATAACCTGAGAATTAAATCATTACTACCTCTGTGAGATATAATATAAAGTTATATCAGGGCTGTTATATATTTTTATTGAATTTGTAATCACCTATCTGTTACTTGATGTGCAAATAACATCAAAGAATGTCATTTTAATAAGTTGATAAACATTTACCATGGGGTTCATTAATCATATTAAATTTACCATTCATCATCTATATTTTCTTTGGTTTCTTCAACATCCATATCAATTTAATCAAAGCACTGTAAAAGTTTGTTTATATCCATTTTAGAACAGTTTTTCTTTTAAATTGTTGACCATGAAGAGGTCTATTTCAATGTTGCTACTACTATATAAAAAGTTAACTATCAAATGTCAGATGTTAAAACTATCACAATTTCATTTAAAATAGGAATGAAATATTTTAGGCAAATAATAAGAATATTGATTATATTTTTGGATAAAATAGTGCTAAAAAAGAACATTACTGGTAACTGGTTTGATATTTTATTTCAAGTATAACATTAAATCAAAAATGCAATTTTTATATTGTTAATTCTATTGGTTTTTCAAGAATCTCGTTCAATCACACACCTATTTCAACCTATTTAGTACTTGAATCGCTACAACAAAGACCTTCATTCTCCATAATCGAAAGAAATTATCACGATAAGCTTATTTATGATTTAACGTTATTCAAAGTCGGGATATTTTAGAAAGTAAGTTGTAAAATCAGAAACCCGATTTATTGTTTGTTATTTTGAGAATTTTGAGTATGTCAATAAAAATGGTTATATTTATATCACAGAACAAAACAATATAATGATTTGAAGATAGTTGAGTTGTTTAGAAGTGTAGTTGGAAAGAAATATTTGTTTGTTGATGGAGTCAATGTGAGTTTGGTTAAGATGGCAATGACATCGGGCGTTCAAACACTAGGAATAAACAAGAGGAAGGTCGCTTGTTTTCTCAGCCCTTCTGAGATACTGTTAAAATATAGGAAATACTTGGCAAAGCCAATCTGACCTCTGGCTGGAGGCTAAACTAAATAAACTCTTGCTTCTGATTGGTGGTAAAGGTTGAGAAAGCTTATCACGTTTTCATCCCCCCCCTACACGCCCACCGACACTCAAACCTGCAGGCTTGGTATTATCCTTATCACTGTCAGAATCTTTCTTCAGTGTTACTCAAGTACATTCCTTTCAAAACTACTAATGTAAGAAGCTGTTAAAAAGATATAAAGACTCGGCTATCGCACTCGGGGAACTCAATCCAACATAAATAAATCAATTAACTATCAATCCGCGTCCACCATTTCAATCAACTCCACTGTTTACAAGAACTTCAATAACGTAGACACCGAACTGCCACAGTCACTTCCCGAGAATTCCTTAGCTACAAATGTAATGTGCTTTATTACTATCAAATTAGTTATTGCAGAAATGTAAAGTCTATATCATCGATACTTCAGAATCATAGATACAAGCACAGATATATATCACGTATAATTATGCCTGTTATAGAAATTACACAACTTAATTGTCTCAAGTTCATTTTCACAGGTTCCTTTGACATTTTCCTTTGAAATATCTATTCTACAATTAATTAGCATATGCTAATAAATAAGTTTAGTCAATAGAAGAAAACATGTATTGACTAAAAAAATGAATTTTTTTCGCATATAAATTCATGTTTTTAAAATCAAAATTGCGCTGTTTAGGGAATGCATGACACGTAAGGGCTATGGAATAGGAAGCCATATTAGCTCAGTGGCTACGATTCGACTCTGGCTCTAAGGTCGGGGTTCTCAACTACTCTGGACCGCGATTTATTCACATAGAGGGTAAATAAATCTCAGTACAATATCTCTCGACGACGTCAGTGGCATGCACAGTACAAACCTGTACGGTGTCAGACACTCGTTAAAGATATCTATTTAAAATACACTTGAGTTAGGCAAAGTTTAGGACTCCAGAGGTAAGTTGAGGGTATAGTCAAACCAATTGAACTCCTTAATGTTTTAAAACCGATTAGTATGAACTCTAATCAAACTGGTGATTCTCCTCCTGTGGCCTAGGTTTCCCTTTTTCCTTTATAATTTTTTAATCCTTTTCATTATTTTATTCTTATTAGCTTGTTGTTTAATAATTTTTTATATTTTAACATCTGTTTATATTACCTTCCCATACTTTCTTTTTGTAACAAAGCTACAACCTCTTTTGTTATCAATCTCTAGTTACTCTCTGATAACATCAATCTGAAAGGTCTCAGAATATATTTTCAGTGTTTCTTACTTCTTCCTTATGGAAAGAACACTCAAACACAAACTCAAATTTTCGGACAATCCGTCTTCAGAAGAAAAGAGAAAAGGAGACCCATGCGTCAACAACGTACTTGGTCTCAATTTCTCTTTTCTCCTGAAGATTGATTGCCCGAAAATTAGAGTTTGTAGTGTGTTTCTTTACTTTGTGTGCTACCTATTCTCAATTTGAACTGTTATATATATATATATATATATATATATATATATATATATATATATAACAGATTCAATAATATATCGACCGTTTGATAGAATAGGTGTGTTCTCTAATCGGGGTTCGGTCAATTTTCCAGGATAAAAAATCAAACTCTCGTTGCCAACGTTTCGGTTTTATTTAAAACCTTTTTCATAGGCAGAAGTAAGAATTTTTTAACTAAGAAAATGAAATTTACATTATTTAAAGGAACAACAATGTTAGCCGGACAAAACCTTCGTCTAGTCGAAGGTTTTGTCCGGCTAACATTGTTGTTCCTTTAAATAATGTAAATTTCATTTTCTTAGTTAAAAAATTCTTACTTCTGCCTATGAAAAAGGTTTTAAATAAAACCGAAACGTTGGCAACGAGAGTTTGATTTTTTATCCTGGAAAATTGACCGAACCCCGATTAGAGAACACACCTATATATATATAATATATATATATGTTTTCTTACCTCGACTATATACATATATTCAACACTATTTTTCTTTCTTTATCGAATCTTAGTCTAGGTTGAAAATGAGACCTACGTGTATGGTTTTTATTCATGTTTCTTTCAATGAATATATATATATAAAATTTTATATAAATATGTATAGCATACACCTCCAATGATGTAATGAATATATTCTTGTGAATAACTTTGCTCAAATTATCAGCAATGTATTTTAGAGATCATTAAAAACCATAGTATAAATACGTCCTTCGTCCCAAAAAGTTTTCTGTTAATAGCTAAAATATCTGCAGAATTTTACATATTTGTATTTTCATGTAAACTCCTCGTCATCACAAAATATTGACAAAGTGACTTAATTCCGTTGCTCTAATATGTAAGAGAAGCTTGAAATAAACTTATTGACTAACTGTTGTCGACATCATAACTGTTTGAAAATGACAGACAATCAATAGCTTTATAAAATCTATTAAGTTTGACAAGTTTAAATTATGTCCTTTGATTTCCTAAGAACTCAAACAATTATAGATTAAACAAAGATTTGACAAAATCATTACATGAATGTTTATAATTAAATAGGATTAGGCTATATTGTATTGTATTCTTTATAGCAAATCTTAAATATTCTTTACCATTGGACTATGTTTCAGTCGTTTTGTACTAACCTGTTGTAAGAATAACAGAAATGCAATCTGTGCACCTGTTTATTTACCTGTTGTTGATATTATGTTGATGATATTATGATATTAGAAATTATTTTATGCTTCTTTAAACTCTCTGCAGTGTTTAGTTTTTGTAGCTATAGCTCTTAAGTTTATTATTAATCAGAATTTTTGGAAAAAAATTAGGAGGGAAATTTACTTTAAAGAATTCATATTCCCAGATTTTTTTCATTTTGTAAATCCAAAATTTTCTGCTTTGTTAGTGTAGAACATATAACCCCCAATCCTCCTTCAACCACAAACAATGCTATATTCTTATTCCATATAGAAAAGACATTTCAAATGAAACTGCGAGGATAGAGAAACGAAAGCAATAAATAATATTTGTACCATCTTAGCCCAGTGACAACACACTCTCTCCAGGGAATGGTAGATCCGGGGTTCAATACCCACTCTGGCTCTTCATTTTTTCACGCGGAAGGTGAATAAATCTGAGCACGTTGTACCTCGGAGAGAACTTTAAGCCTCTACTTTGTCCGGTACTCGTTAAAGACCCCTATTCTGAATACAGTTGAGTTAGGCAAAAATCAGAATTCCCAATCTAGTAGAATGTTAATTGTGGGGGATAGAAAAAGTCCAATGTTTGGGCTATGTGTATTCCTTCTAGAACTGTAATTGCAACCTAACTTAACAAATAATATTGTGAAATTAATTAAAAGAGCTTCTGAAAAGCTTCATCAATAAGCTGACCGATTAGAAGACAAGAAAGTACTACAAGAGAATAGTCAAAAAATTAAATATTTTAGACTTCACTACCATAGGAACAAACTACTACCGGACTGAGAATAATAAAAAACTTAAATATTCTTAACTTCACTTAAAATCCATCTGCAAAACGTTCAGTATACAAGGAATAATGTATTAATCAATGCAAGATATAAATCCAATCTACTGGAGTAAAACCCGGTAGAATAATGAGTGATATACAAAACTGAATATTCTTTTTTGAAATGCTACATTCAATAAAAGGGATTTCAAACATGAGGGAGTGTTTAATTTTGTTGGGGAAACTTTCTCGCTTGATTAAAATCATTGAAAGAGCCTTAAAGCATTGTTTACGACTGAAAGGACTTTTTCTTCTTACTGCAGTAAACAAATTCATAATATTATATAATGTTAAAGGTTTCTTCAATATAATTTTAAAACTGTTTTTCGTTATAAAGTTATTTTTTATAAACTATTTAAACTTGTGTAGAACTTCTATCCTTAAAAAAATTATTAAGAAATGCCATTTCCAATATAAGTGGTTTGATTGAGAAAAATCAGTAAACGAATTTTTTTTTTTTAAATTGTTGGTATATTTATTTAAACAACGAACCTAAAATGCATTATTTGCAGGACACAATTATTTCAAATATAATAAACTACACATTTTAAAATCAAATGAACCAATTAATTTGAATGGCATGCAATGGCAACATAATAAGAATAACTTGACGCATTTTTTTTTAAACATTCCAACATTTCAGCATATTAGTCATCAAAATTTTACACGTCATAAATAATTATCATTTATTTGTTTACTTTTTGATCTGTAATATGGAAAAACCATATGGAGTGGTTTACACTCAAATTTACTTCAAGTCCTTACTCAAAGTTCTTACTTCAAGTTCAAATCTAATTCAGTCATATAGTCAACAAATTAAGTAATTAAATGTTAATTTATTAGGGTTAATGCCTAGACATATTGGCAAACACTGTAGTAAAAGAATAATCCAACTAATAATTAATGAATTACCATTGTTTATATCGATGTGGTAATATTCGTTTGAATCTTCAACGAGCATATAATGTCTTTTTTCAACATAATATGATTGGTCCCTGAATATGAAATTTACCAATTGTCCTTTAAGGCGCAATATTTCCTTTTTTAGTATTATAAATTCCGGATATTTTTATCATATTCAATTAATATTTAGAATATATTCAATGCGCATTTAATGTTTTATGAATGACTAAAGGAGTTGGTTGATATTAATACCCGCTTTGGCATAGAGAACGGATACAGTCCTTTCCATTTGCTTCAATATTGTTAAAAAGAATAAGGGAATGTATACACCAATTAGTGTATATTTGAGATTAATATTGGTTAAATGATGCGATATAGAGCTTTATTATGAGACTTTCATTAAGCAACAATCAATCATACGCTGGAAAACGGCAATCATCAATTAATCAGGTACTGGAAAACGTCAACAAAACAACCAATCAGACCGTGGAAAACGGCGATCATCAATTAATTAGACACTGAAAAACGACAATACTCAACCAATCCGACGCTTAAAAACGTCAATCATCAAAAAATCAGATACCATAAATCGCCAATCATTTATTAATCAGACTGAAAAATGTCATTAATAAACCAATCTAACTCTAGAAATGGGAAACTATCAACCAATCAGACCCTGGAAAACGGCAATAGTCAACCAATCCGACGCTATAAAACGTCAATTATCAAACAATCGTTGCTAAAAATCGTCAATCATCAATCAATAAGACACTAGAAAATGTCAATCATCAATCAATCAGACCCTGGAAAACGGTAATAATCAACCAATCTTACACTTAAAAACAATTAATCATTAAACAATCAGATACTAGAAATCGCCCATCATTTATGAATCAGACTTAAAAATGTCATTAATTGATAATTAAAAAATGTCAAAAATTGAAACTCTAAAAAAGGTTTATCATGAACTAATCAGACGCTAGAAAACGTAAATCAGCAATCAATAAAACGCTAGAAAACTTTAATCAACAATCAACTAGATGCTGCAAAACGTCAATCACCAGTCAACTACACATTATGAACGTGAGTCATACATCAATCAGACCTTGGAATAGGTCTATACATAAAAACAATAAATTTAACAGAAATAAATCAATAAATTATAGGGACACTGGATAAAATGAGTGCATATATACACACATTCAATCGATTTAAATCAGTCCTGCTTGAAGATGAACAGATTTCCAAACCAGTGAAAAAAACAAAAAAACAAATTTACAAATGTGTATACTATTAAACAATATGATTTAATACAGTCCTTTATATTGATCCATATAAATCGTTTTAACTTCATTTCGTATAACATGGCTGCGTTTACTTACCAGTGTTCTCTAGTAGCTCTTCACTGGTATACATATTGAAAACGGTAGCTTGCTTTGACTTTAGATATCACAGTAAGTGAGGAAATGAAATGCTAAGTCTTCCATCCAGAAAGGATTTCATCACACGATGCGTTTCAAACACTTTGCGTTCATTGTTGTATGCTTATCCTTTCTGTTTGGAAGACTTCCAACTCAGTAACCAAACAGTAACTGCTTGCAAAGATCGTGACAAGAGAGTTAAGAAAAAGAATCAGGTTGCTCCTCCCTCCGTGTAACATTCCCTCATCATATGACCAACGACCAACGAATATATCCACACACTATAGTACACGTCGTAACTAGCAGTTCCGGACCAGAGTCTCTTTACTGCTTGATTACCGTACTACTATAACTTGAGCTGTCAGTAATTCATGTCTATTATTAAGTTCATCTGTATAGTAATGATGTTTTATTCGCAGTCATGTGATCTTGTTAGTCATAGTTTTCAATGTTTTTAGTCATGAGTTGGAAAAATAGTCAGATAGTCAGCAGATGATGTAATTGTTCAGTGAGGTTGAGGAAGGTTGGTGGCAGAATTGAGAGTTTGTACAAGGAAGTTCGGATGTGTAGGTAGTTTGTTACCTTCATTGGTAGTAAGTCGGATGATTTAACTATCTATGGATTCTATTTTCAAATCACGATACATATCAACTTTTTGGGCGTACCAAGGAGCCCTGGCTATAAGGCGGGCACATTTATTGAACAATCTGGATACAAGCCTTAAGTATCTGGAGCATCCATAAGTCATTGCTGAACCAACGACCCACTTATAGGCAAGGTCCTTGACCGAATTGGGAGAATTCCCTAATTTGAAAAGAGAATAGAGATTACATATCAAGTAAATTCCAAGCTTGGATTTATTGTAGGTGTTGCTTGAATGTTAATCTAGCGTCTAAAAGAAGACCCAGATATTTTACATGGGTTTGGTAGTAAAATTTAGATCAATTTAGCATCAGTTCAATAACATTGTTCCACAATAACTAATAAATGAATACTAAATGAACCGCAGTCTATTTTTCTCCTTCCTAAAACACGTATAAAGTGATTCAAGTTGTAACAAAAATTAATGAAATACGATCCTGTAATATTTTCTTAAATTAATAATTTTGGCTACCTCTATAATAAGGGTTCCAATACGTAGTAATAATAAGAAAAGCTTTTACCAGAACAATTCCACCAAGATGACTGTATACATTTTTAAAAGGACAATTTCATTTATTAACTTGAAGTGGTTTCACTTTTATTATTTTTCTGCCCCTCCTTAGTTTACTTTTATTGCCACTTTTACTTCCATTATTTCTAAATTACTTGCTTTCACTTTTTCATTCCCTCAAGCACACTTCGACTTATTTTCCTCATATTAAATAACAAAGTACTTGAGTTTAAATTTTCTTCGGCATAATTGCTATAATTCAATGTTATTAGCTCAGTCCTTATTTAAGTGGGTCAGGATTTCATAATGCAAATAAAGGGGAAAGGTAATGGGATTTGTTTGCAAATTTAATGCTATATTGAGTTCAATGAGATGCCAAAATAATTCCGTTTTAATGGACATTAATGTAATTGCACTGTTGAAGAAATTACTCCGAAATTCATTCGTATTACAACAGTTTTTATTTCAATTTTAAAAAGAAATGAATGGATTTATATTGCATTTTTATTTAGCATGGGTCGCTGAAAAGAAGAATATTTTATTGGCATGAACACCATAGGCTTATAAAAGTGCAGTGATTTAAATCTCATTTTCATTTTCCATGTTAGTCCTCAATTTGTAATGCAATCAGTGAACGAAATCATCTTCACAGGTATTAAAATGAATAGTTATCACATTTTATTGTGGCTAAATTAGCACAGTGGCAACATACTCGCCTCTGGACTGGTAGGTCTGGGGTTCAATGGCCACTCTGGCCCTTGATTTATTTGGGTGGAAGGCGAATAAATCTGAGCACGTCGTCTCTCAGAGAGGAGGTTAAACCGTCGGTCCTGAGCCTGTATGATGTCAGGTACTTGTTAAAGATCACCATTCTAAATAAAATTGAGTAAAGCACAACTTTTGACTCCTACTGTAGAATCAATCTTCTTTGTGTACACAACTTTTGACTCCTAATTTAGAATCAATCTTCAGTATATCACAAAGAGCTAATATTCGGCAAATGTGGATTCTCTTGAAGAAGTGTAACTGCTACATAACCTAGCCTAACAGATATTATGTATTATATCTCTATCACAGCACTCTTGAAACTTGCATTAACGCTACAACCTTGCATGATACACTAGTTTCCAGTAATCACCGAAGTTCAGAAGTATCGGGTAGGATTACCACTCCACTTGCAGTCCTGCAGCCTACAATCATTTGTTTAAAACAGTGTTGATCAAAATTTAATCTGTACTTCTAACTCTAGTACATGCTAAAATGTGATACACCTTTGTTATTGTACACACAGGAGAAAACATAACTGAAACTTACCTTTATCATTGACTACTAGATTAGGTTAGGTTGCAGTGGCAGTCTCACATGGGAACACACATATGCCAAACTTTGGCGCTGTGTGATATCACACAAGGAAAATGATTCTACAAAGACAGAACTAGGACAATAACGAATTGTATTACACAGTAAAGAAGTTTAACAACACATTCATAAAACTAGCAGAAAAAAATATAACCAACTCTTGTTAAAAACTGCATTAGGAACTGGTTCACTAAAACTAAACACATGCCAAGTATTATGGTTATCTCTTACATATCCACAAATATTTGAAGCAAATATAAAAACAATGAGTCATGTTCTCCTCATTTATATAATATAAACGTATTATATTTCAACAAAACAACTAAAAAAAAGAATTTTGCGAGATTTTTAAAACATTCAATAGCATAATAAAGACATTTGATTGTGAGAAAAAATTAGGTCAATCTAAACCTATTCGACAGATAAGAAAGTTAGATGTCGAGCAGGGCGTTATTAAGGTCAGATTGTCCTAGCAGTGATTCAAACTTTCCGAATATTTTACCTTTATGCAAATTTTAGGTACAATAGGTGCCTTATACAAATTTAATATACTACAGTTAAAATATAAATTTATGATCAAATTTTGCAATTTTTTTTCCATAAAATGTGCTATAACTGAACAACTTTATGATGCGATTTCACCAAGGTTTTAGTTTACTGTTCTTTAAGCATTTATTAGAGTGTTCAATTTCATAATGACCCATGAGATGTAACACATCTCATGTAAACACATAGTAAACAAGTTTTAAATGTACTCCAAAATTAACTAGTTTTTTATTCAATTTTCATAATTTTTTCACTAGATTATAGCAAAATTTAAAATTTAGAATAAGTTTTAAAAAAGTTATCTAGAAGTTCAGTAGAAAAAATACGAAACATAATTATTCACGTAATGGTCAACAGATTTGTATTCCTATCATGGAATATTGATCAATAGCTATTTAGGATATTGTTTCTGCAGGGGCTATATGAAATATAATACCAATTAGACCCATCAAACTAAGTTTCCTGTAGCCTGGCCACAAATTTTAGGATGATATGAAACCTCACACTCATGCACACACATATACATACTCACTCACTCACAAACTCACATAACTACACTCACAGACTCATTCACTGATTGACAAACCCATATATATATAGTTCAATATAGACAAAGAAACATAGAGAAATCAAAAGAACACACTTACAGTCTCTAATTTTCGGTTTGAACCGTCTTCAGGAGAGATAAGAGACTGTAAGTGTGTTCTTTTGATTTCTCTATGTTTCTTTGTCTATATTGAACTATATTTGTCCGTTTTGGATCGTATTTCTAACGAAAAAGTATATATATATATATATACATTCACAAACATGCATACACACTCTCATTCACTCCCTGAATTACAAACCCATATACACTTACATAACACTTACGTACTGACATACACTCACTCACTCAGAAACATACATACCTACACTCAAAGACTCCAAAACATGATCCAAACTGGACACAATGTATGTTCAAATTCAAGAAGAGTAAAACACAGAGTAAGGAAACACACCTACAGACAACTGACAATCCACCTATAGTGGGGTTGGTTATTTGCCGTTGCTTCTACAACGTGCTTGGTCTCCCTTTCTCTTTTCTCCTGAAGACGGATTACCCAAAAATTTGAGTGTGCATGTGTGTTTTCTTACTCTGTGTGCTACTCTTCTTGAATTTTGAACTTATATATATATATATATATATATATATATATATATATATATATTCACAAACATGCACACACACTCTCACTCACTTCCTGAGTTACAATCACATATACACACTTACTTACTGACACACACTCAGTCACTCACTCACTCACAAACACACATACCTACACTCACAGACTCAATCACTGATTCACAAACACACACCCAGACACACACACACACACACACACACACACACACACACACACACACACACACACAATATATATATATATATATATATATATATATATATATATATAACAAATTCAATAAAATATCAACCGTTGGATAGAATAGGTGTATAATGTAATCGGGATTCGGTCAATTTTCCAGGATCAAAATCAAACTCTCAATGCCAACGTTTCGGTTTTATTTAAAACCTTTTTCATAGGCCTACAAACAAAGGATGATAAGAAATCATATATAAACATCAACATATAACTAACATCAAAATGGAACATTACAATTGTGAGAAAACAAAAATATATATACAAGTAGAAGTAATAGAAGAACAATAAACATTTTCTAATTCAAAAATTCTGACTTGTGTAAGTTCATAAAAATGTTTATTGTTCTTCTATTACTTCTACTTGTATATATATTTTTGTTTTCTCACAACTGTAATGTTCCATTTTGATGTTAGTTATATGTTGATGTTTATATATGATTTCTTATCATCCTTTGTTTGTAGGCCTATGAAAAAGGTTTTAAATAAAACCGAAACGTTGGCATTGAGAGTTTGATTTTGATCCTGGAAAATTGACCGAATCCCGATTACATTATACACCTATATATATATATATATATATATATATATATATATATACCCACAAACATGCTCACACACTCTCACTCAGTCCTTGAATTACAAACACATATACAAACTTACTTACTGACACACACTCACTCACTCACTCACTCACAAACACACATACCTACACTCACAGACTCAATCACTGATTCACAAACACACACACACACACACACACACACACACACATATATATATATATATATATTATTATTAAAGTAGACGGCAGCTTCCGCATTTACGACTTTTTTGCTCGTTTTCTCTAGTTTTGTTACTAGTTTTTTCTGGTAGGGAGTGATTTCATGGAGGAGGGGGAGTGCTCGTTTTCTCTAGTTTTCTTACTAGTTTTTTCTGGTAGGAAGTGATTTCATGGAGGAGGTCATCTGTTGGTCCTGTACAATAATCGATCCTTCTTAAAGGTCCCTATATTAGTGAACTAAAGTGAGGTAATATTTACTGGGACGTTGAACTTGGAAAGGTGGGTCGCCCACATTAAAATGGGTGCTAAATAAGAAATGAGTCACACTTTCCGTCTCTAGACAGCACTTCAGGTGAACTCTAATACAAGAGCTGATTAGTCTTGCCATAAAAAATGTTCAGGTCTACAGTAACTCCTTGACCGTGGTCTAGTAAGTGCGAGCGATACAGGCTCATGTCAGCCAAACCACCTAATAGGCTTGATACTGATATTCCCTGCACCTAGAGAGGCTTAATTATATTCCTCCAGTTTTTAAACATCTTTTGCTAGGTATGAAGACCTCATCTGCTACAAGAGGCTCTTCGCTAATCCTTCTTTCCCCTTCGGATGCATATGTTACATACCGAGAGGGTCCGAATAGGAGATCCAGAGCAGTAACTTTTTACTACACACTTGACTTATGAATGAATTTAAGAATGAAAGTCGTAAATGCGGAAGCTGCCGTCTACTTTAATAAAATATGTTTACAAGAAAATCTGCTGCCAATATATACTAATATATGTATATACACTTTAACACATAGAAAAGAACACAGAAAGACACTACAGAACTCACTTCGATATTTCGACATCCGTCGTCATCGGGAAGAAGTGCGAAGTACTCGCGTTGAGAAGCAAACTGCTACTGGCCACCAGAGTAACTCGTGGAACCACCGCAATGCTGCTCCCCAGCGGAGGAGAGGAAAAATAGACATCCCTCCAATATTTATTTAGAAAACAAGATAAAAAATATATATAAAAAAAAATATATATAAAAAAAATATATATAAAATATGAAATAATAACAATAAAAAAAATAATAAAAAAATAATAATAATAATAATAATATATATAATATATATATATATATATATATATATATATATATATACCATGATAAACGAAAAACGGTCCGGCAGGACAAATAACAATTAAAATAAGCAGTGACACATAAACAGAAACACAACAAAGAATCACTTTTCAATATTTCGACCGTAATGACGTTCACGTAACTGACGTTCAGTTGACTGTCGTCCCTCCGTCAATTCACTTCTTCTCCTGAGGACGACCGCCATTACGGTCGAAATATTGAAAAGTGAGTCTTTGTTGTGTTTCTGTTTATGTGTCACTGCTTATTTTAATTATATATATATATATATATAGGTGTGTTCTCTAATCGGGGTTCGGTCAATTTTCCAGGATAAAAAATCAAACTCTCGTTGCCAACGTTTCGGTTTTATTTAAAACCTTTTTCATAGGCCTACAAACAAAGGATAATAAGAAATCACATATCAACATCAAACATAAACACAATATGAAAATGGATTGTTACAACTTATGAATATTACAAGCAGAAATATTTTAGAGATACATAAAACAATATTACTTACAGAAGTAAGAATTTTTTAACTAAGAAAATGAATTTTCTATCACCTATTCTATCAAACGGTCGATATATTATTGAATCTGTTATATATATATATATATATATATATATATATATATATATATATACCCTTAAACATGCACACACACTCTCACTCAGTCCTTGAATTACAAACACATATACACACTTACTTACTGACACACACTCACTCACTCACAAACACACATACCTACACTCACAGACTCAATCACTGATTCACAAACACACACACACACACACTCACACAACACACACACACACACACATATATATACCCACAAACATGCACACACACTCTCACTCAGTCCTTGAATTACAAACACATATACACACTTACTTACTGACACACACTCACTCACTCACTCACTCACAAACACACATACCTACACTCACAGACTCAATCACTGATTCACAAACACACACACACACACACACACACACACACAACTATATATATATATATATATATATATATATATATATTTGGAGCGATTCACTTCTTTTCCTGAAGACGAGGACATCGAAATATAGTAGTAAGTTCAGTGGTTTCCTTTCTATGTGTTCTTTTTTAAATTCTAGTTTATATATATATTTATATATACCCACAAACATGCACACACACTCTCACTTAGTCCTTGAATTACAAACACATATACACACTTACTTACTGACACACACTCACTCACTCACAAACACATACCTAAACTCACAGACTCATTCACTGACTCACAAACACACCCATATATATATATATATATATATATATATACATTCACAACATGCACACACTCTCTCACCCACTGCCTGATTTACAAACACACACTCACTCACTCACGTGCGGTTCATGTCCTGTGTAAATCCAGTCTGTGTGAGCGTGAGAAAGTCAGATTTATGTAGACATTGATGACTTCAGTATTCTCATGGTCTCCCAGTAATTTAAATATCATGAGAAAAATTTGTTCAGAATTTCCAAAAAATTATTAGTAACATCCATTTTGATCATTTATTAACATAAATTGTTAAAACTGTTAATAGTGATAACTGTGAAAATGTATTGTATTATAATAATGAACTAATCTTAAATACTTTATTTGTTGATTATGTAGTAATTTGTGTATTTATTTAATGATATTGTAATAAAATTAGTTATCATGTGTTAATTAATAATTTTGTCAAATTATTTTACTTATTTTGATTGAAGGCATGTAATATTATTGTGGAGCATTCTCATAATAAATCTGTTTAAAAAAAACACACATACTCACCAGCACAGAAACTCACATACACAAATCTCACTCCTGTATAAGATATGCATGTAATATATTGTATTGTGGTGCATGTATCAATAAACTCCCTAGTGTAAGGGTGAACTTCCACCAAAAATAAAACACACATACTCATTAGCACAGAAACACACATACAAAACTCACTCCTGTATAAGATAAGCATGTAATATATTGTATTGTGGTGCATGTATCAATAAACACCCTGGTGTAAGGGTGAACTTCCACCAAAAATAAAACACACATACTCATTAGCACAGAAACACACATACAAAACTCACTCCTGTATAAGATAAGCATGTAATATATTGTATTGTGGTGCATGTATCAAGAAACACCCTAGTGTAAGGGTGAACTTCCACCAAAAATAAAACACACATACTCATTAGCACAGAAACACACATACAAAACTCACTCCTGTATAAGATAAGCATGTAATATATTGTATTGTGGTGCATGTATCAATAAACACCCTGGTGTAAGGGTGAACTTCCACCAAAAATAAAACACACATACTCATTAGCACAGAAACACACATACAAAAATCACTCCTGTATAAGATAAGCATGTAATATATTGTATTGTGGTGCATGTATCAATAAACTCCCTAGTGTAAGGGTGAACTTCCACCAAAAATAAAACACACATACTCATTAGCACAGAAACACACATACAAAACTCACTCCTGTATAAGATAAGCATGTAATATATTGTATTGTGGTGCATGTATCAATAAACACCCTGGTGTAAGGGTGAACTTCCACCAAAAATAAAACACACATACTCATTAGCACAGAAACACACATACAAAAATCACTCCTGTATAAAATATACAAGTAATACGAGTATATTGTGTTATGGTGCATGTATTACTAAACTCCCTGGTGTAAAGGTGAACTTCCACCAAAAAAAAACACACTACTCACTCACTGACTCACAAACATACATGCATACATACAACACACACATACACACACTCATACACGCGCGCTCACAAACTCACTCACAAACACCTAAGTGTGACTAAGATACCTGGGAAATTGACACAAAATATCTTTATGTTTTGAAGTTTGTTATAATCTAGGAATACTGTCAAGTTATGATGAATCCTATACTCTAATTGTACTAAAGTGAAAAGTTGAGAGGGATATTATAGGGAATCCTTAAGGAGGACCTAAGACTGAATGAAGAAGTTGTTGTGGTGTTGGTGGTTTTCTGTGCGTTGAAGAGATACTCACTGGGAAATTCCTGAATATTCAGACAACCAGGTTTAAATGCTAGTAATTCAAGAGGCTTCGAAACGGTTCCCTCCCAACTCCCGCATTGATCACTATTGATAGCAAACATTACATCGGCTATCATTATCAATACCAATTTATTAACTAAGCCTAGGAGTGCATTATCTTTCATTTACAACTCCTTTGGACTATTTCAGCGACTTATCAGTCATTTGTAAAAGTTATTTATGTATCGAATTGAGCTAACAAAAATAAGAACGAGAAAGTTAAAAAAAACTGATGATGTAAACAAGTGAAATGAGAAATGTTATTAAAATCAAGGAAAATTGAAAACAATTGTAATTGATATTTGTAAAAGCATGTGCAGTTGATAAAAAAATCAGGAGAACTCAAGTAAATTGAAGAATAGTTTGCTTTCTTTTCCAACCCCCACAATCATTGGGCTTTCACCCTTTAGTGCTTTCCTAGGGGCGAGAATAGTGGCTCACGCATTATTTACCACTCATTTTAGTAATGGTTGAACCAATTACTTGTTGATTCCACATTGGAAAGTCTAATTTTTGTCTAACTCAAGTATATTTAGAGTAGGGATCATTAACGACTAACTTGCATAGTACAGGCTCATGACGACGGCTTAACGTTCTCTCCAAGAAACCAAGTGCTCAGATTCATTCACCTTCCACGTCAATAAATCGAAAGTCAGGTGGGTATCGAACCCCTGACCTACCATTTCAAAGGCGAGCACGTTTAACACTGAGCTAACCTGACCCTCAAAAATGAAGATGAGTAAGAGGGCAGAATAGAGTATTAAAATTGTCTGCGTTAGTAATGTGCGTGTAGTTTTTCAAAGTATTTTTTTCCAACCTCCAAACTTACGGGTTTCACAAGTGAAACTTGGCTGATCTAGGGGTGAAAATTGTGGTTCATTTTTTATTTGGCACCCATTTTAGTTATGGGTGAGTCACATTACCTGTTCATTCTACTTTGGGAGTCCCAAATTTTTTCTAAAGTCAAGTTTATTTAGAATAGGAATATTAAGCAATTACCTGGCATTATACAGGCTCAGGAAAGCCTGTATAATGTTATCCCCGAGAGACGACGTGGCTCGACGGTCAGAGTTGGTATCGAACCCCGGACTTACTAGTTCAGAGGTGAACTCCTTGACCACTGAGCTAAACAAAGTTGGTGGACATATTAGTCAGACTTCTAAACTTTTCATCAGACCTATGAATTATTATTAACTAACCTTCAAAAACAGTAATTAGGATAAGTATAGAATCTAACACCACTTGTGACTAATAAAACTGTCTTTCATTGACACAACCTAACATGATTGTCCAAGGCGATACTGTCAAGTACTGCCCATATTCAGTGAGAATGCATCAATAGCCTTGATTTATTTTTTCCCAAAATTAAGTGTTTAGACTAAGAAATAATAACATAATTACTGGGTTGCATTAGAGAGGAAGTTACATTAGGTCTCAGGCATTCTATGAATAAACAAGTTCGAAGTTGCCGATTACTCCTCCTTTACTTGAGGACTTTTTAAAGTGCGCCACTTTATTTTTCATATGTACCACCTATATTTAATTTAAATATCTTTGAGAATTCTATTGATTGTCCCCATCCTCCCACCTTGAAGTTAATTTTGTAAATTTTAAATTATTTAAAAACCTGAAGGAAAGTTATTTATAATTTTAATAGTTTATGAATCCTTAAATGATTTTATGACCCGTGTAATACATTTTTGACTCCTTTAAATAGTTTAGGAATACTTGGGTGAGTTGACAACTCCGTAAATAAGTTTCCCATATTGCATATGAAAAATCCTTGGTCAAAACTATGATCATAATTGCATCATACAGTGATAAAATCAAATATCCTGCCACTTTAGGCACCTGACTCATATGTATCTTTATTATAATATGTAAATATTATTATTGATTTTCATTTTTTAGTTTATATATACAACAAATAAATAGGAAATGTAATTTATTTTTTCCTTCATTTGAGAACTTCACATTGATATGAAGTTGTTTTTTTTCTGTTATTTACAATAGCTGCTGAATATTCCTTTCAGGTTAGAATATCTCAACATAAACTGACAAAAATCTGATAAGGAAGAAATATTTCCTGAAAATCTTCGGTTCATGATGCAGTTTTCTCCGGCCAGCCGATACATAAATTCCCATTTGACCAGGGTCTGAATAATATTTCTATATATTCATGCCAAGATATCCCAACTCGATTAGAGTTGGGACCAAATATCCTCGTAACAGTTTATCGAAACCTATCACAGGAATATAAAGAAAATATTTAAAATAAACTGAACCTCGAAGCAAATATTTCAACAGGTGTAATCTGCATCAAATACCTGTCCATCGATATCCATAACTAATAAAAAAGTTAGTCAAAAGATATTATACTTTTTTAATCGAACTTGGCTATACATAAATAGGGTGTAGATTTACAATAGATAGTACGAGTATGTTTAGGTCCAATACTTTCCAACCTGTCCAATGCCTCATTTTCCTTCATACTCTTGTTTTCAAATGCCCTAATGACACTAAAAAAGTATTTTCAAGTATTATATGTGAGGGTTATCTGATTTATACTGGTTCTTTTATTTATTTTTAATCCCGTTACTATACTAAGTAAAAATATCTATTTTAAAATTACAAATTTATAATTTCTGATAATAAAAAAATACAAAGGAAATAATTTATATTTATATAAATAATGCAACTTATATATTTTTTCAAGTTACTGTAATTAATTTCTGATTGTTCTAGCCCTGAAGATGTCTACAAATGTAGACGAAACGTTGACTTAAAGGTGCTTTACTGTTTGACGCTAGACCAAATCTGGATAATGAAAGAAGAATAGTGTTGAATACATTTGGTCGTGATTTGAAATAATAAATATAAATTAAATTGTTCATTTCTAATACAAATATCAATCCATGTAACAGACATCATATAATTTGCAATTGTTTTATTTAAACTGCCTTTGATAGGAAGGAGAGAAAAAAAAATATGAGATTTTACAACAGAGCGGTACACGGTAATATTGGGGTTGCCAGAGGCGTGGAATAACCTCAAAAATCTCCTTAAAGCAGACGACCTGTCGGAGGAGAATGTTAGATATTCATGGTCCTTTTAAATTGCCAACTTGATTTTACACACCCCTCAGGGAACGCCTGAGAATGACGCGCATGTCTCTTGCCAGAACTCACGGCCATATTACAGTCTAGTCTGAAATTGAGTTTAATTAAATATGCTATCATAATAACGTGAATTGTCAAAAGAAAATAACATAAAATGTATGTAGTTCTATTATTAGAAATATATTATAAAAATTCTAGGCACTGAAAAAGGTAGAAAAATAATCTCAGATTTCATTTCAAGCAAAGAATTTCATCCTCCTTAAGTTAGTGGGTATCAAAATAAAGTGGTATTTTGGTGTTTGCTTTTAATTTAATAATTGTGATTTTATGTTATTCATTTCATAATTTTTATATTAAAACCAGTGAAAGTAGATATGTATTGTAGTATTATAAGAAGAGCAAGCCGGAAGAGGTATTTTCAAAGGATAAAGTAAAAAGCATAGAAGGGGAACAAAAGGCAGATCAAGTCAGGGTGAACAAAGCAGTTCAGGAAGGAATAAGTAAAACACTCTCTCGGAGTTGCTGTTTACCTTGGTAGATAAAGCCTTTGCTGTCACTAATATTGATTATAATTTTAATAAACCATTACTAATATTTATAATTTTAGTATAATAGCATAATACATTTAATTTAGTTATAATTTGTAGAATTCATTTAATGAAGAGTCAATAGCATTTCTTAAAAGCATCCATCTTTCATAGGTGTCTTTTTAACCCCAGAACTTATTATGACCTCCTATTCCTAACAAACATTTTTGATATTTCCATATCTCGTCATACATTTTGAAACCCCCCAAATGATTCTATGTTTTACATAATAAAAATAATTATTTATTTCATTTCATACTCTATTGCATGTTGATAAAGTACAATAAAAAGAAAATGGGGAAGCAAGAAAGATCACAGTCGGTGGCACTGAGTACGACTTCCATGAGTCTTAATAGATTGCAATAGTAATATCTGGGTGTACTTGATCAATGACATAAAATTTGCTCCTTGATTTGATCATTCAGTATAGTTATCATTCACTATGTTATAGTTTGCTTGAGTATCCCTGACTAAGACATGTTGGGTTTAATTATCATTGTCAATATTGTTTGTGTAGATGTGGTTTATTAGTTTAGTATGTTATTATATAATTTTAGCGTAGAAAATGGGGGAATAATCGTGTTTCGTTATAGAGAGTAGGCCAAAAGTGAGATTAGAGTTACCTAGCCCGATCTTTTGGCATTCACGAGGGTACCCTGTTAACCTGCTATATGCAGGGACAAACGAAAGAGGAGGAGAAGGTGATCAGGGGCTGAGCCTGACCACCTTCGGTTCCCATCCTTCCGAATGGTGGATGGGAAAAAAATCCCCTCCTTTTATCCCAGCCCCAATCTAAGGTGTTATGCTATCCGTGCCGAAGGATGGATGATACAGGAGTTTCTCTATTATGAACGGAGCCTCAAGGGCACCAGGGGAACCCCTTGAGTAAATAGCCTTTCTCCGGTATGCGGTGCTCTGGCGGAGCGGACAAAATACCACCGATAGAGCTTCAGGGATTTTCCCCTGTAAGGAGAAGGAAGTCTGAAGACCATCTTCCGGAAGCGCAGAGGGTCCTCCCACAAGTGCACCTGAGGCCTTAAAAGGAGAAAGGAAGTACTTTCTCCCGAAACATAGGGAGCCTGAATAGACATTATCAATGATGATTTGTGGAGATACTGCAAAGAGGAAGAAACACCGTTGCACCTGCTGATAACTTGTAAGGCAACTTTGCTGCAGAGAGGCAGGTACCTCGGGACACTCAACAAACCATAGAAAAACTTTTACCGCTGGAACCAGCAAAAGGGCTGAGCTTCTTGGAGGCGTTGAAGCTAACTGCTTATAATATAAAAATATAAATATAAAAAATATAAAAAAAAATATAAAAAAATAAATAATACCTAGCCTGATCTACGTATTACCAACTCATCTGGGACATATAAGAAAAAAAAATATATAACATGTAACTAAGATATAAAATATCAGAGTACTTGTAACCCTATTTTTGTATTAGCCTGTGTAATGATATTTCCGGGTGTACCGATTGGCAAAGCTGTCAGAATAAGCATGTTATATTTTTTAGGTGGCATAGGGCTCTGATGCTTGGATTATGCAAATATGCTGAGTTGGCAATAGTTGGAGGTAATCAAAATCCCGTCACGATACAAGTCCTTCAATCGATTTGAATAAGCTGTAAGGGTAGCAAATTACCTGCATCAGGGGAAGTGACAGCAGACTGACGAATTACCTACTCTTGGCGTAATGACTGGAGAAACAGAGTGCTTCAGATCGAGTTAACTGATGTCGCCAATGAAGATCGAACACAAATAAAGCAACTCCAATCATCTTACAAATTCTCATAAAATAATAAAGCCCTCTAACTAATATCTGTACACTAAGGTATATAGAACAAGGAATAAGCCACCTACTGAAACCAATATTTAGCACTATTTGATATACTGATTACAGTAACTCTTCGGTCCTGTTTTATGTTCTAATTTACTTTTATATACTGCAGTTGGTTCACTTTTGAAGTATATATATATATGTGTGTGTATTTTGGGAGCAGACCTTCAATCAAACATGTTTTATTAAAAATTATGCCAATTTTAACTTTTGTTGTTTTATTAAAAATTATGCCAATTTTAACTTTTTTAGTTAAAATATTACCTGCATTACCAGGTAAATCCCCTTTTTACCAGATAGGTGGAAATCCATAGTCAGAAAACTTGAAAAATTGACCCGGAAAAGAACATAAGTTAAAATTGGCATAATTTTTAATAATATATATATATATATATATCATTACATATCTTGCCAACTTTAAGTCTAGTATGTTTCTTACTTTAAGTATAGTATGTATACCTTCTCGAGTTTTCTTATATTATTCCTCCATCTCTCCGGTACCATATATAATTTTGAATGAAGGGAAGTGACTGTTAAAGTAAATAAGAATTTTATTATCAATTGCAAAATATAGTAAAAAGATTTCCTTGATAATGGTCAATGTAGAGCGAAACGTCGGCCTTGTGTAAATATGGAAAATATAAATATAACCAAATCATTCGGTGAGTTGATTTATATGGTACCGGAGAGATGGAGGAATAATATCAGAAACCTCGAGAAGGTATGTAAGAAACATACTAGACTTAAAGTTGGCAAGTTATTTAATGATATATATTTAAAAGAAGGTCTGCTCTCAAAGTATACTTTTATCAATATATATATATATATAACAAATTTATTAATACATCAAACGTTTGATAGAATAGGTATAGAATGTAGTTTGATTTATATATATATATATATATATGATCAAACCATACTATAAAATTGGAAAAAAAACTAAGATCTTTCAACCGTAACAAGTGGTCTTCGTCTGAGTCAAAGACTCAACTGACTCTGACTCTGACTGACTCCGTTAGGTTTTTGACTCTGACGAAGATCACTTGTTATGGTTGAAAGATATTAGTCTTTTTTTCCCATTTCTTATTGTGATTTCATCATTGATTGTCATTTCACGTGTATATTGTGAAATCTTTATATAAATACCATATGAACTAAAGGAAGGTAAATTATACAAATTCAAGGCAACAAATCTGGTGTAAGATACTTCACAGAATTCATTTACCTCGTGATAAATACAAAGCTTTTTTTTAAATAAAAATAAATTTGTTTTAATAAAATTGTTATACCGTCCATAGAATATTGATTACAAAACATTAATGAGATAATATCTATGAACATAAATGTTTAAACCTCAAAGTGTTTAAATTTCAAAAAAATGGATATAAATATTCTTATACATAGAATTACTGATTAATAATCTTTGTTTGGAAATATCTTTTAATAAATTAATTATTATTTGCACAGTTTTTATAGAATGTAAGCGAAAAAAGCAATGTGATTGATTGTGTGAATTGATTGTGTGATTGATTGTGTACTATGTGATCATGTGATTGAAGATAGACTTGAGAGTTTTCAATTAAATGTTATTATACTTTGCTGAAGTAAAAAATGTAATTTGTATATTTAAAAAGAAATTAATTTAAACAATTTTGAAGTACAAAGAATAATGAAATAAAACAGGCGTAAATTATTAAGAAGTTTGATTTTATAGTAAAATAAAATGGATTTATACATATTTCAATGTTATCAGATAACAAGGGGTTCATTGATAATGAAAGAAATACGTGTTCAGAACGTCATTATAATCTGTGAAACGGTGTTGGTTGAAATGTTTTTTTACAAAACCATTGGACCTTGAAACATCTTTTTAATTATCATCTAAAAAATGAATAAAACACGTGAAATTGATTTCTTGGAGCCTCAAAATGGGTCAAGCAGTCAGCATCCTAAAATATTTTTTGTTCGTGGTTGACTCCATTTACAGTAAAATAAAAGTTTAGTAATTTCAACCTACTACATAGCTGTTCAGATGTAGGGCATAAATTATGAAAAAGTTGTATGGAAAATAATATGTAAATATAAGGAATGTGTTTGTCTTGTAAAAAAGCAGTCCATCATACATTGAATAAGTTTCACTGAACACAACAGATGGTTAGATTAAAAACAAGACATAAATCCCCCACTTTCAGATATAGCAGTATAAATGACATGCATGAAATATGATTGTTCACTTTTTGAAAACAACACAAAATATTTGTGGATGATAATATTATGTTAAAAACAGCCTAGTTAATTTATATTTCATAATCCTGTTTTATAGTAATATCATGAAATGGTATTACTATACCATAAATGTACTTTACATATGAAGTGCGTGGACATTTTGTGACTTGCAGTGCATGTATAAAAGTGACATGTAGGAATTAGGTTTGCGAAAGAGTTCCCTCTTGAATATTATCAGGGTGTTTACCATATATAACACTTAGCGAAGTAACAAGTAAGAGTGATCCATGCTAAAAAAAAAAAAATTAATTAATTAAATAAAAGACTGGAGGTTTCCTTTGCTAGTACTCCATATTCTGAATTGTTTTGATCACTTGTAATCAGTCTTCTAAGTCATCATTGCTTAACAGATCTCAGGATCAACATCTCTTCTGTATTCTAACAGGGTTGGTTGGAATCTGGTGGGTTGATAATTTTCAATATTTTTCGTCCAATTTCTGGGTGGATAAAAAGAATTTTCAAATCATTATGAACTTGTAAAATTTTGCGATGGATTATAGATTGGGCTGTACAAGTTGAAGTTACCAAAGTTCCAGCATTCAACTGCTCATGCCACCCTGATGAAGAACACTGCATTTTCGGTTTATAACATAGCTCTTTAGACAGTTTCCTCATTCCAATGGCAATGTACTTTTAGAGCTTTTGAACAGGCACTTATTTACCGCCTGAGAGTTGGATAGGCTCCTTAGCTTAACCTCAATTGTTCATTTTTTTTATTAACTATTTATGAATTTAGAAAAAAATCCGTTCAATTGTTTATTTTTCATTTTCCAATTTTTTTTTATTAATGATCAATTTTAATGTTACTTATTATTTTTTTAAAATTTTTTTATTTTGTCTCTCAGCTATCCTGCTTCCGTCAATTTCATACAATCATTAAGAATTTTTTGAATTAGACAGACTTTCATGTCTTCGGAGCAGCTCAAATCTTTTCATACAATAAAAACCTGATGATGATAAAATCAATATATATTATTGACTTTTTTTGATCTCTTTTATGTGCTTTATTTTTTGCGAATTTAGTTTATTTAGTTTTGCATTTTAGTTTTAGTTTATTTAGTGAATTCATGCATGTATATTAATTTTTTTAATAATAATTATATCAATAATATTAATAATAATAGTTTAACAAATGGAATGATTGCATTAGAGGGATAAGAGATGCCTGACAAACAGTTTTTCATGCGAATAAACTGGCGACCGGGCACAATAGAGGGGATTTCAAGTTCATTATTAAACAAAGAGGTTTATGCTCTACAGATCCTTTAACCTTCTTGTACCGATTCAGGTCTAGAGAATAATTCAACAGAGAAATTATTCAACTGTTTAACACAAACAAACATAAGTGAGGAATCGACTATGAACAGAAATACAAGTTTCCAGTACGGAAGAGTGATTTTAAATTGATACATTGTGTCAGCTAGAGAATAATTAACAATGCATGCATTGAGAAAAAAAAACTATAGTACCTAAAACAACGTAAATTAGATAGCAATAATTTAACAAAACAAAAAATGCTTAAAGTTAAAACTTAAAAATATTCAGAAACTATCTTCATAGTTATTATATACATATACATAATTCAATGTATTCATATTTCGACCACATTGTTCAACATTATTTTTCTTTTTTATCGAGGTTTTTCTAGTGTTAAACAGTAAAACACGTTTAAGACAACGTTTCGTTTATATTTGTAAATATCTTCAGGGCTACATCAATACAAAAATTGAGCCGTTTATTTTGAAAGTGGCCTAATTCCATTTTCCAAAAAAATTTAGCTAGCTATTTAAATAATTACATTTTTACGTTATTTTTACCTTTTGCAGCAAATTGTAAAAAATTTTTTAAAATTACTAAGAATTTTTATAACAAAAATTAGTTGATAAATAAAATGACAATATTTTTAAATTTTGTAAAACGCAAACCCTTAAATATCTCGATTTTAACATAAATGGAATTAGACCACTTTCAAAATAAGCGGCTCAATTAATTACAGTGACATGACAAACATTTTAATAAGCTACATTATAATACACACTAGCATAATTTGAATACAACGTTTATGTAAAGTTTTTTTGTAATAAGAAAATACCAAGGTAATTATGTATATTTATAAATAATGTAACGCTTAAACATTTATTTCATGTTACTATAATTAATTTCTATAATAAATCTAAGTACGAGGGATGACGTACTTAGATTTATTCACCTCCTGAATGAATAAATTGAGGACCAGAGTAGGGTATTGAACTCTGGAACTACGAGTTCAGAGGTGAGCACGTTGCCATTGACCTAACCTGGTCCCCAACACTATGAGTAAGACTTCACGAGCGTTTTTTGTGAAGATTTAGTATTTCTTGCACTATTCATATCATACCTTAAATTGTGTTAAAGCCTTAAACATGTTTCATATCCTAAACCTAATTGATCATCTAAAACATTTAGCTTCTACTTACATTTCATTATGCAATATTTATACAGTTCATCATGGCTTAATGCCATCTTACTGATGCCTATTCAGCTAATGTTGTTTTCATTATACAAAATTACAGGTTTATAAATTCCTATTATCAAACACCTTTAAAACTTAATAAATAATTAATATAATTCATTAATACTTTTAATTGTGGTTTTTGTAATGACAAATAATGAGACCTCCACTTTGCTGCTAGCGGTTCACGAGGATATGCCAGCCTATACCAGATGATATGAGAGAGGTCATATTTGCTTGTAAATCAATACACTTCGGCTCTCTTTATACATTATGCAATGGTTCCTCTTAAAAACGTTAAGACCATCAATAACTATTTGATACTCCATCAATTTTGCCCAGTCAAATCTTATTAATAGTTTCTTTACAAAATTGTATTAGTATTTCAAACTTCATTCTAAGTAAATTGACCAATACAACCAGTATCTATACACTTACTTCCATTCATAGACAGTTTTAAAATTCATATATTTAAGACCAGCAATATTTAAAATAAATACAAGTTGATAACAATTTTAAAATAAACACATGAAATCAAAATAACTAATAAAACAAAGGTTAAAAGATCTGAGTGACATTTTTGAAATGTTTACTGAAATATGAAAATATATATATATAATATATATATATATATATATATATATATATATAATCGTAAAAGCTGGGAGCAGTCGTTCTTGGATACATACATTTAAAAAATGAATGTCCGAATTCACATTATTAAATTTGTTAGAAAATGTTTCTAGTTTTCTAAAACTCTTTTTTAAATCCGGGTTTCTTAGGTAATGAATTAACTCTCCATATTTCTTGTTATTGAATATATTCTTCGACATGTTTCGGTGCTACAAATTACCATCATCAGGAAAAAATGTTATTACCATACCATACCAAACCATTATCATAAAAAATGATTCTTCAAACCAGACCTTGCAACCTGTTTTTTCTTATCAAGTCAGTTGTTATCATCACCATTTTTTCCTGATGATGGTGATTTGTTGCTCCGAAACTTGTCGAAGAATATATTCAATAACAAGAAATATGGAGAGTTAGTTCATGACCTAAGAAACCAGGATTTAAAAAAGAGTTTTATGAAAATTAGAAATATTTTCTAACAAATTAAATAATGTGAAATCGGACAGTCATTTTTTGAATATATATATATTTCATTACAGTCCATAGCAGCCTCTACGTTAACGACTTTAAAGCTGATCTGCTCCAATTTACGAACAACCTTGCTGAGGGCTAGTGTTAAAAGCTATATCAATTGCCCAAGAGACATCTTACTTTGGCATAAGCAGTTGTAAAAAGAAAATCACAACTTCCAGATGAAAAGCAAAACTTTATAATACAACACAAAATACAATTTTTACATCTGCTCATGCCAAAGGAAGATACCTCTTGGGCAGTTAATATGGTTTTTAACACCAGTCCACCGCAAGGTTGTTTGTAAAAGACCAGTTTTAAAGTTGTTAACGCAGAGGATGCTGTGAACTTTAATGAAAGATGTTTACGTGAGGATTTGCTGCGATGATACACAAATATATACATATATATATAAATGTATATTGGCAGCAGATTCTCTTGTAAACATATTTTATTAAAGTAGACGGCAGCTACCGCATTCACGACCTTTTTGCTGGTGATTTCTAGTTTTCTAACTAGTTTTCTTTGGTTAGGGAGTGATTTCATGAATAAGTTGTCCCAGAGACACCGAAGAAATAATTTCATAGTTTAAAAATATATTATTGAGTAACCTACGAAATTATTTCGTCCATGTCTCTGGGACAACTCCTTAATGAAATCAATCCCTACCAAAGAAAACTTGTTAGACAACTAGAAAACACCAGCAAAAAGGTCGTGAATGCGGAAGCTGCCGTCTACTAATATATAATAAAATATATATATATATATACATATATATTATTTTTTTCATATCTGGACTACATATATTCAACACTATTTCTCTTTCTTTATTAAAGTTTAGTCAAAGCAGATCTAAACAGCGCTTGTTACTATTCAATGATCATTGTATTTTTTCTTCTTTGTTATTGTGGTATGGACGTTGATATATATATATATATAGGAGAGGGGGGATAGTGATGGAAAGGAGTCGTAAAGTCACTTTTCTTTCGGAAGTTATATGTTTTTATGAATTTAAAAAGCTTATTATAACATAGCTATGAGGAGTTATTTTCATATAAATGAAATATGTAATGTGTTATACATTGTTGAATTATAATAACTTTTTCAATATTTATCTGTTGTTAATAACATCAGCTATGTTATATATGTTGCTAGTTAATAAAGTACAAGGCTTGTAATATGCATTGTACTCGTTAAAACAAGATTCAAAGGAGTCAATTTTCAAAGGATATAGGATGTTGTTGAACATTGTGACATATACTATCTGAATGTGTAGTTCGTTTTGTTTGAGACCTAAAAATAAAACTAGCCATTCTGATTGCAGGTCACGTGTTTCGTATCCATCAAAAATGACTGTGCTATGCCCAGAGTGCGGGGTAACAAGCTTTGTGCTATGCCTCACCAAAGAGCAAGTGGATTAAATCACTCGCTAGTAACTAACTCATCCTGTCATAAACTCACCAATATTCAATCCTGTTATCTTAATATTCTCAACAATTATCAACAATTATCCTGAAAATTATCAACAATTTCATCATTTACATTAACATAATTTAATTTTCTTTCAACGCATATCCTGATTGACTGTTTAACGCCTTCAGGACCTAGATGAACCATGTTTAATTCTTCACATCAATATAGTGAATCAGAGTCTTTTAACATGAGGTGTCTGTCACTCGTCCAAGTTTTAGATAACCTAATGATGCAGTTCATCGGTGTCATAAGGGATACTGGCGTACACAAAAACTTAGAACGTTATAAGTGTAAGATTTAACATTTGTTTTCTATTGTATTTTTTCTATTACTTCCAGGAAGAGAGCCAGGTCAGCTGAGTGGTTAACATATTCTTCGGTAAACTGGTACACATAAGAATATGATCTAACAAATTAGTATTAGAATTAGAAAAAAAATGTTTTTGTGACATATACAAAATGACTAAAAGATCTTTGGTATGACTAATCAGTTAGGTAGGTATATATTTTAATGAAACTGTCTACATTGCTAATATAATTTTCTTTGTCCTGTAATTACATTTTTAATTAACAAAATATAAACAAAACTTTCATTTTGCTTCTGGAATCCTAAGAAAAATATTTTTTAAGTGTATATGTACTTATACATATGTACTCATGTATATGTATGTATATGTATACATATGTACATATACATATACAATGATCAAACCACAATAAGAAATGGGAAAACAAGACTTGTTTTATAGTCTTGTTTTCCCATTTCTTATTGTGGTTTGATCATTGATTGTTATTTCACGTGTTTATGTGAAAGCTTTTTATATACATATACATATACATATGTCTAGCATATGGACAACGAATGAAAAAGAAATGACTGGATTATTTTAAAAATGCGACTTTCTCTTTTTACCTAACAACCTGTATACGATTAATAAAAAGCATTAAACAATATAAAGCTAGGCAGCTTTTATATTAACAATAGAGTGACCGCCATTGTGTATGAACGTGCTAATGATAGCTTCATTAATCCATCTTTATTTCAGTGAAAATTTTAGTTATTTATTTCCCAACAAAAAGTGACCTCGACTATTGGGCGATAAATGCGGGTCATGAGAAGTTTTCAACTATGAGGCAGAGTAAATATGAAGGTTCATACACATTATTAATGCCACTGAGGTTATTATGATTAAGATTATTAGTAAAATATTCAGTCTTATTTTGTCAAAGACGACTTTGAATCAAGTCTTTTTTAAGATGGGTGACGTCCGAAACTGGTCAGGGAGCTAGATCAACAGTAAGACGGTATACGAGGTAAGACGGCATACGATGTAAGACAGTATACGATGTAAGACGATATATTTTACTAATAATATTAAATATGAAGGTATTATAGAATAACTTTTGCAAATTTCATTGGTAAAATAAAGTTAACGTCATTGGTAGGTTGACATTGGGCTGTCAAACGCCTTCAGTCCGTGAGGTGAGGGTGATTATTTATCGGTATGCCTACACACCCTCTAACCCCTCCTCACTACCTGGGGTTCAGAGCCATCATTATTTATTGCATTACTGGGAGTGAACGGGACAAAAGGGTGCGCCCTGTAGCGGACGCCATAGTGCGATATTACCACTCACTTCATTTCCCTGTCTTGTGACAGGGAATAATGTTGAATTATTCTGGTAATACAAATAAAACCTATTGGAGGAGTGCCCCATCTTTGACCATCAAAGGTTTAGATTAGAGATCCAAGCTGGGGCTTTTGTGTACAGACGTCTGCTTTATGGGAAGCACTTAAAATACTTTACGGATTTTGTTTTTTCCATTGGCAGAAGTATAAAGGTTAATGCTCTGAACTCTGTATAGCATTAGTAATTATCCACAGTTTTAGACTTATTGTCTCTCGCTAATTACTTGGTTTTATGTCTGATGTAGAGTTGTGGGTCTTGCCTCCGCGAGGTCCACTTTGGGCACATCAATGGGCTCGGTCGCAATCTCTCCTTGTGGAGAGTTGTAGTGGGTCCTTTGATGTGGCTAAAGGATTTCACGTAAAGAAGCATTGATCTGTTATGCTTTGTTCATGGATTGACCGAAAGGTCGAGAGACAATTACAAATGAAAACAGGTACAAAGAAAAAATATTCGTTGTCAAGTATTTTTTCTAACAAATAGGGTAAAAAAAAGGTTGGAAAATAAGCTTAGAGCAAATAATATTATATTTAAAGCATTGTCGTGTAAAGAGGGAGGTAACCCCAAAAAGGTGGTATTGGAACTGTGTAAAGCGTTGTCGGGGCAGATGGTGATTCCAATGTTGCAATGTCTTCCTTGTTTTCGGAAACAAAAAATTGCCAAAGCGGCCGACTATTGCAACTTTCCCTAAAGCGAGTTATCGTAATTTTATTAGGACGAATGTCAGAAAGCTAAAGAGAACTACAATTTGTATACAACAAGATCTAAATCTGTCAAGCAGAATAAAAAATGCCAAACTATATGACTGAAAAGGGACATTCAAACTCAGACAGCAAATGTGAACATTAAAGTAACGAAGGACATGTTCAATGTGGAAGGATATATCTGTGAATGGGAGGTAGACTTAGGGCTAACATTCAAAGCAGAAGACTGAGTGGAAAACTACATAAATCATCTCAAGAGACATGCAGTCTGTTGTTAGTCAACTTCTTCAGAAGGGAAAAGAAATGGATGAAGTTTGCAGACCCCTGCTGCAAATACTATAAAAAATAGTAGCTTATAATATCGGTGATTTAAGAAATAAACTAACTAGGGATTTTTTGTCTTATGTAAAATCATTTGAAATATGTTTGTTCTGTTAGATACTTGTCACGACTGAATATTTTAGTAACATTGAAAAAATATTTTTAAGAATTTATGCTGAGACTCTGCTATAAAAACATCAGTATTTTTTAGGGCTAGGGATGATCCTTTCTTGGGAGCTAAACAAATGAAATTGACTCAACCTTTATTAATCTATGTGACATAAAATTGATAAAAATAAATCCAATTAATTAATTGGCAACACTGTATGTTTGCAGATACAGTGTTGTACTGTAGACAACATACAAAGTTTTACAATTTTGTTCAAATTGCAATTTCTGCGAAGATTTTAAAAAGCTAATTAAGTTTATGATAAATAATACTAATCTGAACGCATTGATTTTATATAATTTTAACGTAAGAATAGTAATTTGCCAATTACTAGAAAAATAATAAATTCAAGACGCTTTAATAACCATGAAAATGAATAGGAACGTAAAAGATAGGATATCTTTTGTTTGGATATGGTATTAAATTGCTGTTATATACTCTTTTAACTTAATAATTAAATTATTTATTGTAGAGGTATTATTTCTTGTGTTAATTTTTACACGAAAATTAGGTAGTCAAGAATGGTTAATTATTTTATTTGATAAATGTTTATATTTATAAATGCTTATTTGTTTTTTATTCTTTCCTGTAGGTGTTTAATGGCATACATTAAGAGGAAAGAAATTTATTTGTGCTATCTTTTAATTTTATTTCGAAAATTTTATTTCGATTTATTTATATTGCGAAGGAAATAAATAAGTTTTGGTTCCTCCTCTAGACAGCAAAAGCCATGGAATAAAAGTTTTTATTGTTTTGTGTTCTTAAATTAATGTAAAAAGCGATAAAGAATATCTTCTTCTTCTATAATAACAAAAAACATAGTTAAAAAATGTAATTATAATGATTAGTAAATTATTGAATAGTTCTTCTGTACTATGGGCTATATGCATTGCAATATATTATTGTAATATGTAATATTATTATATCATTAAGTAGTGGTATTATTGCACGTTGTATTTCTATGAGAAAAATGCTAAATTAAACAAACGGAGTCCTATTCTAGTCTTATTAAAACTATAACATAATTTAAGAGATCAATCCTCTGGATAAATACAGATAAATTATTGGTAATATAAGGTAGAAATGTATTTTACATATTATGAAGCCACGGAGTGCAGGTTAATAATCAGGTTACTAGAAGAGAAAAAATCAGCGTTATAAAGGGAATGATATATGAATTCAAATTCTGTGTTTATGTTTGAAATATGCTAGCCGAGAGAAAGAGGACAGTAGAAAAGTCACTTCTTTACGGCCAGTTCATCATTTTTATTTGTCCCCGAGTCAGCTTGAATCTGACCAAAATGTGCCTTTAGCAGTATGATATTGTCTGTTCACATCCTCAGGGCATAATCTCACTATCAATGGTATTCATAAAATAGTGTATCTGTGTATAATGGTAAAGACATCTAAGATATTAAATATTGTCTTCTTAAAAAGATATAAAATGAAGAAATAATGAAGGTTATGGAAATATTTTTGCCAAGGTGACAATATTTAAACTTTCTAGAATAAATTATAAAGTATAGATTAAAATTACATTGCAGAACTGGGAGGAAACACGCAAATTAATGTACGTTCTACCTAATACTTATTGAATATAATCTTCAACCAGTACGCTCAACGAGTTACACTGGTACATTGTAACCCATTCTGAATGTTTATGGATTGTATTTGCTTCTTGCATAAAAACTTATCTCCTCTATTAGTTAAAACTGTATACTTACTCTCACCTATATTACCCGTCAACATGTTTCCAGTGTACTACACTCATCTTCAAGAAAATAATGGGTATATTTGTGGATTGGTGAGTTTGTACAGACAAGGAATTGTAGTTAAAGGTTTAGCCAGTCATGGACTTTATATCAGGGAGCATATTCAGGGATTAACGTAGTGTGAATGAACCAACCATCCAACTGGCTAATCCGAGTCGGTATGTTTGCAAACAACTTATATATTCTATAATAAAAAAACTATGAAGTTCAATATTTTTTACTGATAGTGTTTCCTGAATCATAATTGCTCATATAAATTTACATGTTTTATATATATATATATAAAATAAATTCAAAACGAAGGAAACACACAGAAAGACAGAGACATAACTCACATCGATATTTCGACCATCGTCGTCATCAGGAGGTGTGAAGAGCGAAGAGTCCCACAGGAAGGCAAGGCGGCGACTTGCCTTCCTGCGGGACTCTTCGCTCTTCACACCTCCTGATGACGACGATGGTCGAAATATCGATGTGAGTTATGTCTCTGTCTTTCTGTGTGTTTCCTTCGTTTTGAATTTATTTTATTTAAAAAAGTCCGCTGGACCGTTTCTTTTAATTATATATATATATATATAGTTTTAGAAAATTAGAAACATTTTCTAACAAATTAAATAATGTGAAATTGGACATTCATTTTTTAAACGTATATATATATAGTGTAAGGTGAATATACATTTAGACCATGCTATAAATTTCTTTCGTTCACTTGACCTATTTACTTAAAAATGTTATTGGCGAACCTGATTTATAGTTTACCTACTACAATAAGGAAAATAGCCAGGAGGTTAGAATCTGTTAACAAAAAGGTCGTGAATAAAGAAACTGCAATCATTTTTAATATATATATTATATATATATTCAGGTGATCCACCACAAATGATGGAAGATAATCTCTCATTACATGTCTTGTATTTACTTGCTCTCTGACGACGTGATAAACAAAAGAGCTTAAAGCGATTATCTTCTATCATTTGTGGTGAGTTACCTGAATATTTATATCACGTGTTGTAACAGCTTTATATATATAAAGATTTCACATAAACACGTGAAACAACAATCAATGATCAAACCACAATAAGAAATGGGAAAACAAGACTAAGATCTTTCAACCGTAACAAGCTGTCTTCGTCAGAGTCAAAAACCCAACAAATCAGAATCAAAAAACCAACAGTCAGTTGGGTTTTTGACTCTGACGAAGACGCTTGTTACGGTTGAAAGATCTTAGTCTTGTTTTCCCATTTCTTATTGTGGTTTGATCATATATATATATATATATATATATGATCTTTCCTTTTCGTTCTATTTCCCTCTGACTTTGTGTGGAATGCAGAAAGTCATACAACTCAACAGAGAAAAACACACTTATACCATACAAACAAACACAAATGTATATAGACAAATTTTGTGCACAAATCCGTACTTTAAAATTATGAAACAATACACATAAACACACAAGGAGTTATATGTGTGTCCTCTATAGACTTTTAAGTCCATCACCATCTTTCTTTCACTCACAAAACTCCTACAACCCCGAAGTAGGAGAGAAGGAGATGGTGAATGGCACTCATGTCAGTATTTACCTTTTATACAATGATCTCTGTTTCAATCATTTGTTCTTTCCTACTTGGATTCTTTTTTTTGTAATTTTTTATATGTAAAAAAAAGGGTACTTTAATTATGAAATGGCACACATGCTCTCCAATTAGCTTTCTTTTTTTCTATTAAGGACAAAAGCATATCAAACCCAAAATCGGGAGAGAAAGAGATAGAGAGTCAAAGTGACACCCATGCTATGATTGAACTCTTATGCTATACTCTCTCTTTTACTTTTTTTGTCTCTCTTCAGCTGGGAATAGTGTTTGGTAATATTTTATACATAATAGATGATTGAAATTATTTAATTTTAAAGCAGAACTTGGCATCAGTCAATTTAATTCAAAATGCGACAACGATTGAGCTTATTAAAAAAGTTTTCCTTCAAGAGTGTCACTGTTTTGAGATGGCTTTGAGAATATTCGATCAGTGTAAGAAGCAAACAGAGATTTGCCGGATGATGCCCAGTTATCACTACCCCCTCCACCACCACCAAGTCTCCCTCTCCCCACCACCAAGTCTACCTCCCCCCACCCATCTCTCCTCATACCCAACCCTCAAGCAACTCCCAACTCTTTAAAGGAATTCCTCTTTATTGCTTCAACTTTCCCACAGATTGAATAACTTTCTTCAACTTAGTAGAGAATTATTCTTTACCCTCTAGTGATTCTCCCATAAAAGTAGAGAGAATAAAAAAAAAAAAGAAAAAAAGTTGCCAAATCGCTTGTGGAAAAACTCAACACCCATTTAAGTAAAAAAGAAAGGAAAAAAAGAAGTTTTTACATTTCTAATTGAAGAGAATCATGAAATAAGTTTGTATTTGATGAGGTTTAGTTCAGTTAATGAACCAAACATAATAGATTCTTTAAGGAGTAAATTTAAGTTATATTAAATGTTTTTGAGTTGAAAACTATAAATTGAATTACATTAAAGTTAAAACAAGGCATTTTACAACTTAAATTAATTAATATTCATAACAGAAAATACGAAAGAGCTGAAGTCACTAACCATACAAGCAGAAAGATGCATTATTTATTATACTTTATTTCTGATAGTAAGCCAAATTTAATACTTGCGATAGAAAACGTCCTAAAACGTGATTTTGTTAACAGTATCGGGTCTTAGAACTGAAAGAACTGAGTGTGTCATAGAAGGCGGCAGCACAATGATTTGCGTGCGGATTAGCTAGTTGAACAGATGAAAAGCTTATACGAGTATGTTAGGTTCTGTTAAGGGGAAATCTCTTTGTCCTTCTTCTGTCTAGATGAGTGGCAACAAAACACAGTATGCAAGTAGAAGACGCTATCTGAGTATCCTAACAGATAGCAGGATGACATTTTGATGCAGATAGAAGCTGGCCTTGGTCTTATTCTGGTCTTAGATACCTGGCTAAATCCCTAGATACTCTTTGTTAGGTAAAAGAGCTTGCCTACAAAGGATGAAATATCGTCAACAATCACTGACAAATGTTGAGTGTGGCATTAGTTACGTTTTTAAACAGAAGTCGTTTTTATACTTTACAGAACAATGAGGACGTTGTGTAAATTGTGTTTTTTATACACTATTGGCATCAACATTCAGTGTGATATAAGATTGAAGACAATAGACAAATATATCCAAAGCATAACCACAAATAAAGATAAAAAAAAACCCTTGATTTGTGAGAGCCCTTATCTTTACCCTTTTGAGAGCTCTTAATCCTTACTCTTGTCAGAGTTCTTAATCATTATCATTTTGACAGCTAATCCTTATCCCTGTGATAGCTCTTAATCCTTATCTTGTGAGAGCCATTAATCATTATCCTTGTGAGAGCACCCAATCTTTATACTTGTGAGAACCCTTGTGACACCTATCCTTTCAAACAAACTAAGGCGTCACAAAGTCCATGGGACAGAGTTATTATAACTTGATTGGCAGTAAAAATTAATTGTACCACAGTGGAAACTAAGAAATGTAGCTGAACATATTGGCCCTTACTATTGCATTGGTAACTGACAAACAACAGAAGACTTCTGTTTTGGAACTGTCGACTTTTACTACCGTCCTTCGTGTATGACATACTGGTAATGTGGTTCACCCAAGGTTTGAATGAGTGGTGGTAAAAATGAGCTACATTTTCACCAATTTGAAAAAACATATGTTGTTCGCATATGTATGTAAGTTGCCCAAAATTACTGAGAAAATGCATGTATATCTCAATTTTGTGTTTCTGTTTATCAAGTTTTAATTGAATTTACATAATATTATTTTTATCATGAAATGGTTATGTATAAAAATATTTTCTAACACTATATATTTTCATCTATATATAATGTATATCTATTTGGCGTTTATAGTAAAAGTTAATTGACAAACTGTCGTTGCAATGGGTGGAGACAGGATCAATTGGAAAGGAAATAGTTGTGAGTTGACGGCGTGGAATACGCCCTAGCTGGACTCGGAAGATTAACATTAAGTCAGTTACTGTAATCAGAACCGCTCAAAGTTAGGCCAAGAATGGGTAGGTTTAGAGGGCTGTTTAAACAGAGACTGGCGCCCATTCTATAGCAGATATCCAACAACAATGACCTCCATTATACTAATGCTTGAAGCGGTCTCGAGACTCCCACTTAGCAGTATCACAGCCAGTCCTCTCCACTGACTTCTGGCTGAAGAGCCGTCATTTAGACACCCGCTGTCACTCACCACATTGATTGCAATCAATAATTAACTCTGACTCACAATTGTATCAATCATGCTTGCATTCTAACTTCGAACAAAAGATATTTGCCCCTGTAATCCTACCACAACAACACCACAAGGACTTATGACTTACAGGTGAACCTCATACTGATTCTAGTACTGACCAAACATGGACGAATTAGACATTACTTAAAGAGATTCCATATCATTCAAAAATTAAATTGCATATATGACGGACTGACTGCCCAGTTCTTGAGCCGTTTAATGAATGATTGTACAAAGTTTGATCCTTACCGACTGTTACTATTAATATAAACAGTAAGTACTACAAGTCACCAACAACCTACCAAATAAAATAAATTACTAACAGAACAGTTTGCGCACGACTTGAACATTTTTTTATCTAAACCGTTGGAAGTGTTCTGAGTGAAAATATGTAATTAATATTGGAATGAATATAAATATTTTAGGTTTATATTAATATATTTTTGTTATTTATATTAAATCGATGCTATAATATTATATTTACTAATAGAGAGTGTAATATTTGCTTTAATTATATTTATATGTTATTTTAGTTATATTGATATGCGTTCCTATAGTTGCATGTACGTTATACATAGTGGGATACATGCAGTTAGGAATAAACTCTCTCATGCAGGCTTGCTGTTGAGGAGGAAAAAAGAAGAACACAAACGTTCTTATTTGAGTTTTGATTTCTAACTCAAAATTTATATATCGTGTAAACCCTTAATAACAGGCCTAAACATTTATATATGTTTTGCTTAAATAAATAAATTAATGAAGAACACTTATAATCTTATTAATTACATTATTTTTTGATTGAGTTTATCCTTAATTATAGTGGTGCTCAATTATAGTGAACGTCTTTTCTGAGGAAAGACGTGACCAAATTTATTCACTTCTCGCGTGAAAAAATCGATGGTCAGAGTGGGTATTGAACCACGGACCTACCAGTCCAAAGACAAGCACATTGGTACTGGCTAACTTAGCCCTCACATTATAACGGTAATACATTGAATATGTTATTATTTAAACTATAAGATACGAATTCATAACTTTTCTTGTAGAATCACATATATATAATGAAGGACATTTATAATCTTATTAATGACATTATTTTTTCATTGAGTTTATCCTCGATGAAATAAATTATAGTGATGCTCAATTTTTTCGTGATGTAACAATAATTAAATTTTCGTTAAAGTTAAGAAAATTAAGTTAGCCATATCAAAATAAGTCGCTCAATTAGTTCGTTATCACTGATGGCTTCTTCAGTAAAGTTGAGTGTAGACAACTGCACATTTTTAGGACTTTCCATGGTTGAGATAGGACTTGGATGAAGAAGTAATGTTTTTGGGGAATGACCGTGATAAGAGCTCGTTAGAAAGGGAGTTAATGGAAGTGAAGCGATTAAGGGAGTCGGCGCAGGGGAAGAGAAAGGGCCTATGTTGCAAGCCCTTCAAAACCCGAACAGCCCTAACCTATTTAGGCCTCTGCGACAAGCCATCGAATGGCTTTGCGGCTAACACGAAAAGGTATTTAAAAGCAAGTCCAGGTGTTGGATGGAAAGCAATTCAATTGGTTTGTAGCATGGGTTTCAAGGCCAGGGTTGCAAGCCCTTTAAACCTATGGATAAGCTTTTTAGGGTCTATATGGAAAGCCCTTCGATACCTCAGTGACTCATCCTTTAAACCTATGATGAACCCAATAAATTCTTCGATACAAGGCTTCAATCCCCGGGAAGAATGATCATCACCCAAGTCATTTAAGTCACATGAGTGGGAGGAGGGGGGGGGGGGTCATGTACTTTAAGCCAGGGGTTCCCAACAATTAACTTTTTCAAGGGTGTATTAATAATAATAAAAAATATGCCGAGGTACAACTATATTTCTTAAAACAACTTAAGTAGTAACATACAATTATAATTATAATAATTACAATTATAATTACCTAGCACAGAATGTAGTACTCAGTAAAATTATAACCGCCTAATATTTATATAGAAATTTAAAACAAAAAACATTTTTTTTATACAAATTTTAACCCCTCCAAAATTTTTAAATACACATTTTGCAAAAGGTGCTTAAAATTTAACTAAGTAACGTTAAAAAAGTTTATTTAGTTTGTTTACTTGAGATTGCATTGTATTTGCTATGTAATGGAATAATAAGGACAGACATCATCATGAAACTGAGAAAAGAACTATGGATTCTTCCATACCTGTAAATTATTACAAAAAATTAGAAAAATTTTTTATGATCACTATACTTTACTTAAAGTAAAGTAATATACATTCTTCAGAAACAACCCAGAAACAGGTAGTCAGTTACATATTTTTCTCCTTAAAACTCACTTTTGAAGTATATTTTATGCTTCACTTACTTATTTACTTAAAAAATCAATAAGATAATTAACTAGAATTTATTATTAATAATTTGTTATTGAAATACTCTAATAATTTATTAATTATATTAAAAGTGAGATTTAATTATTTACTTAATAAAATTGTGAAGTGTCAGTTAATTGCTTCAACATATAAGTTTGTAAAAACTGTTGTTTTTACGCCCAGCTTAGAAGTGCATACAATAATACCATGTTGTATTGTTTGTTACACAGTGAGCCACATTACCAGTCTAACAGTCATTGTTAATTACTTGTCTTTATAATCCCCTATAACTCTATAATCCTGAAATCATGGAAAGGTTGTTATTTATAATTATAAATTAAATAACAACCTTTCTATGATTTATATTAGATATATTATCTGATACATTCCTTTCAGCGAATTCCGTTTCTCTTTAATTTTTTTCTTAAATGGTCAACAATTCAGCGATGACAATAAAATATAGCAGTAGATTAAAAAAAAAATAAAAAAAAAGGGAACCAACCAATTTAATTGTAATTAAATTACAATTAATTAATTACATCCCACAAAATTATTATTATTTTTTGTAGGATAAAAGTTGGCTGATCTCTAAGTTATCTAAATCTCACATCTTTTGGTGTAAAATTTGTTTATTGATCATTCATTCATAAATTGGTTTTATTTTCCAAGTAATTCTACACTTGATATTGATTATATACAATTTGGGTCCTTTTATCCCTAAATGATGTAAATTTAGTGTAAAATTCCTTCATCGAAAACAGTTATTCAGTTAATGAATACATTATTCATACTTGTTTAGCTATTTTGATATCAGTTAAAAGCCATACGCAGTTTAAGCCGATGTTTGTGGGAGATGAAATATTTAGAAATTAATTGGAATTATTGATTGGCGAATTGTACCAATTAAAATTAATTGAAGGATAAAACAATATTTGATGACGCAAGCTTTAGAGTATTCATTACAACTCCTGGTGGAAAGTCCTTCAACGCTTATGCGGTAAGCTTTTCAAAGGTCTGTTTGACAAACCGTAAATGATTTGGTTTAAGAATGAAACAGTTTCAAAGGTCTTGTGTTCAATCAGGGATAGAAAGCTAGGCATTTGAAAGCTTATTCTTAATTGATAATTAAGCTAATGGAAAGGTCTTGGTAATAGGACTTTTTAAGATTTGAGCTGCGAGTTTTTCAAGGTGTTAAGATATTGATGGACCTGATAGAGAAGCCTTTAAAAATCATATCGCTAGACTTGTTAAACATCTTAAAGACATGAGTTCAAAGGAACGACCAGCAATTTGTCTTTTCAAAGGGCTGAGAGGAAAAACAGTTTAACTTTCTGGCCTAGAAATTTATCAAAATTCTGGGAAGTAAGCTCTTACTTAGGTGAGGTGTTCGAAGTTAATTCACATTTTCCTTAAGGAGAACGACCAAACTCTTGAGGATACGAAGACAGTCCTTAAACTGACGACATTGTAGAAGTCGGCCCTCTTTTCCCGGAAAGAGAACACACGTAGTCCTAAATCTTTTTGTTAAACAACACAACACAGCTCAAACTATACCAGCAATCATAAACTTTAGTGTGCTTAAGTTTATCTGGAATAGAAATCATTAACATCTACGTGGATAAGTACTTCTTTACGATGTAACTATATTTATAAAATACCTGTCAAAGTCGAGGACGTCTACTAGTAATGTATATGACATTTTTAGAAATACAGGAAAATTACAATATCGTTTGTGTGACTAACACTATTTGTTTAAAGTACATTAATTAAAGTACTCGTTTACTAGTAAACTTTATTTTTCTTTAGTTTTGTTTAAAAATATAGAAATTTCAATGGAAAAATGTTTATAAAAGACATTAAATAAAACATATTACTTTTGATTTTCTTAAAAGCATTTCACTGACTTTAAAAGCCAAACGTGAGAATTCTTTTACAAAGGACTGTCAAAAGACATAGCAATCTTTACAAACATAAAGGGATTTCAAGCTGCACCACATTAAATTACATTCTTTTTTTTTTTTCATTTTAAGTAAAACAGTTTTTCAAGAAAATAAAATACATTTATAACTCGTCAAATTTGTTTTCATCACTTATATAATCAAATATTGATAAAAGTATCGACCGTGAAGTAAAAAAATTTAACAGGATCGTGCTTTTTTGGCACTTAATTGACAAAATTTATTTGTAACATTTTACGCTTTTTATGCGTATATTTGATTTTTTAATTATTATTTTATTTCTTATGTTTCCCCTGTGTTGTAGGCATATGAAAAAGGTTTTTAAAATAAAAACCAAACATAGACAATGCGAGTTTAATTTGAACCTGAAGAACTGTCCGAGTCCAGATAAATACAATCTAAGTTATAAACTAAACCAAACTGAACATCTTGATTTGTACAATTTCCATTTAATATAAATATTTTATACCTAAAATTTTTTCTTATACATGAATTAAGAACAAGTTATTTTAATTAGATGATTATTTTAAGTCAACTTCTTCTTCTTCCATATACTTTATTCAAATTTTCTAATATCCTTGTCCAACATGTTTAATAAAATAATGGGTACAAATGTTAAAGTGTCTACTTTCTTGTTATAAAGGTATCTTTCTCATTTTTTCTTTAGAATTTTTTCAAAGAAAATTAAGTACTTATTTTGTAATATTTTTGTTTTAAAAAAATTTTATTTGGCCGATTTCAAACTGAATTGGTGCTTTAACAAACCTTTATTTCAACCAAAAGGTAGAATATGTGGTCAACTCCTTTTACTGTAGTTCACCACATATACTTGCTGGTGAGCAGGCCTATTGTAACTCGTAGTTACAAAAAACTGAGTTATCGTTTTCTTTCATGAGCCAGATACCATGGGCATCATCAAAGTTATGAACACCTCCTTCTATTAAAAGGTCTCTGATTAACAGGATATTGATAGATCTATTTGGGTCTCTAATGGAGAGTTTGCAGTCAGGGGAATTGAACACATCTAGTCAATAGTTACAATAGTTAAAACTATTTAAAACTATGCAAAAAACTATTTAATATCGTTTTAACAAAGCAACTTTGTATCTTTTGAACGATATATAATTGTTAATTATTATTATATGATTTCTCTATAACATCTTTTTTTGTATTGCATAAATGAAAAAGATTCAAATAAAACCGAAATTTATGGTTTAAGAGTAAACTGGACAACTCAGGTATTTTTGATTCGTCTAATTAGAACTAAGAAATAACAATTTTTATTTTATAGCACAATCAGAATCTAAGAAATGACACTATATCGTTCAACTATTATAATTCCTCTTTAGAGTTTGATGATGAATGAGATTTTTGATTATCATCAAAAACTCGAAAGATCTTATTCTCATTGGTAGCTGTTCTAGAGTAGTACAGCTGTTAAATTTTATTTCATATTTTTATTTCAATATGAAATATAGGGAAAAGTGTTACGATAAACACACGTCACTCCGTTATCAACAAAACTCCACTAAAAGTGATAAAAAAAATTTAAAAAATTCTTTTTTAAAGGTTTGCCACATCGTTTTTTAAAAAAAACTGAGTGAAGGTTAGAAGAAAAAAGTAGACCTTTGCTTTGAAAATGAAAGAATGATTTTAGAGCTAGAAGTATGGCAAACAGCGCAACCTCTGGGGAGCAAAGAGAAAAAAAGGGGGAAAACTGGGTGACGACTTGTCTGCCAGTGATTTCGAGTAAATGACTGCAGATGGTCTTAATTTCCTTGTCCCAAAAATTCTCTTTAAAGATACTAAAAGCTTTCATGAGCAACCCCTTGAACAGAGACCTTTTAATGGAAGTGGACTGGCTAGGATTTCTCAGAGGAAACCACATGAGTGGGCTACCTACAATCACGAAACCATCCCCTTTCCTCTTCAAACAAACATCCAGTAAGAGTAAAGTTTCAATATTTTCAGTCTCTATTCTGTTGTTAAACATACCTATTACTAAAAACTGCGTTAACATTTTGTTTCATAAGCCAGGTACCAAGGGCATCGTCAGCATTATGAATACCTCCTTCTCTGCTGAAGAGGATCTTCACATAAGATTTTAGGATCTGGAATGAAGGGAAACTGAAAATTACTTGTACTCTTGTTTAGACGCTTTGTTTAGCATTGCTCCCTTGTTAAAGCAATTTAGCATTACAGCTGAGCTCAAGGATTGTGGTCATATGTAGACTTGCCTAGTAAGGAATTCGATGAGCAGTAATGAACATTATGAATATACTATTCTTTGACTTGATCGCAAGGTCAACTATTATGGGCCAAACAGTATAGAGTTAGGAACAAAATGAAATATAATTTAAGAAAAATCCACCATTAAACGTAATATTATTGAATATTACCTCATAAAAAAATTATATTAATATATATTTTTCATATGTCTTTATTATTATATATTTCATATATTTATATTCATAAAGCCATTTTATATTTATATATTCAGCTTGATTAATATTAACCGTAATTTACTGAGAACAGATGGACATTTTAGATGTTCACCTGCCTGTTCCCCTTTCTTTGGCTGACTAGATTTTGGGCCAACTGATACATATGGCACTGAAAATGTTCTTCATAGACTCACTGTTGTATAAACATTCTCTAAGGAGAGATAGGTTTGATTGCAGTAGCTGTCCCACAAGGAAACACACTTAGGCTGAACATTGTTCCTTTGTGATATCACCAAGTGAAGACTGATTCTATATTGTGAGCCGTAAGTTTTGCCTTCCTCAAGTGTGCATAGAGTAGGGATCTTTAACGAGTACCTGACAGATTCAGAAACCTTCAGGAAATAAGCATTTATTTACTTCCCAGTAGAGTGAGTACTGAACCCCGGACCTACCAGTTCAGAGACTTGCTTTAAGCTAGCCTCGCCCTATAAGGAGAGATAAGAAGTATGTAAACTATTTTTTTTCATGTGGTAGGAAATATATGTATTAACAATTATAATGTTATGTGCATATGCAAATTCATTAATAATAATCATTATCAACAACAATATCGTTTTATATAATATCCATGTCAATAGAGAGTGGTCTGCGACATAGATACACTGACTGGATATCACCATACCTCGTATAAGATATTCAACTGAGAATGGGATTTCAGATTCTTCTGAAGCACTGGGTCCAGTTCTTTGAACCAGGTCGCCTAAATTGATTAAAGGTTTGCCAAACATGTCCCCTATCTAGAGAAAAAAAATTCTCTATTTGTAGAGTCCAGTCAATACTGAATCCTATACATAATCAATGACGGTCTGCTTTCATCATTCACATTCAGCTATTTCAAATACCTGCTATCATATTAACTATCATTAAACTCATTAAGTTTAAACAAACAGAGTTAAATGAAGGTCAATTTCATTATGAACAACTGTATTCAGTACTTTTTCCGCAGTCAGTAAAAACAGGAATTCACTTAAAACTTTGGTAAGTACCAATCACTCCTGACAACAATGATTAACTATTTACATTTCTTTTTTATATATACTTATACTAATGTATTAACATTAAAACCACAGTAAGAACTTCAGAACAAATACTAAGATCATTCAACCAAAAGAAGTTTTTTTTTCAGAAGCTAACTCTCAGTATCAGATTCTGCTACAAGTTTTCTTACTATGGTTTAGATGTTTACAGATCTATATGTACATATATCAACGTCCAAACCACAATCAGAAATGAGGAAAAGACTAAGATCAGTTGGGTATTGACTTTGACAAACACCGCTTGTTACAGTTGAAGATCTTGGTCTTTTTTCTCATTTTTTATTTTGGTTTGGACGTTAATTGTTGTTTCACGTGTATATTGTGAAATCCTGTTATATATATATATATATATTATATATATATATATATATATATAATATGTATGTTTATATATAAGAAATCACAGAAACTCACTAAACTGCCGTAAAAATGTACAAAAACACAGATTACATTTTTTTAATGTATTGTTTCAAGTGTATTATCACTTATAAAATTAATATTGGCATTATAAACAAAAAAAGGTTACTATTATTATGTATGAGGTTGATAAAGTTTCACTGGTGAGTTTAATAATTTTACACCAAAGATAAAGTTGAGTGGAGACCACTCCAGTTTTTTATATAATGTCCACTTATTATGATGTTGTTTTAAATCACTGAACTCATAAAAAGGCCTATAAAGAATTTATCCTTGAAAAAGTCATCTCGTACCTAAAGCTGGATAACCTCAATGAATAGATTTAATAAATACAACGTCTTAGAACTTTGTGCTAAATGTTTTTAGTGATTAATGTTATTTCTAGGTGTTATCTTTTAGTCCACTTGAAAGTGCACCATATCAGAAAACGGCAGAACATCCACAACATCTCACCATGTTTGATGGATTTGTATGATAAAATGATCTTCACCAACCTCTATAGTTAACGATGTGCTTGGGTTTATACACTTTCTATATTAATTTTAATCTATTTCATTAGAGACAACGTAAAATTGGTTAAACTTTTTACTAAAAGTGAAGAATTGTTTTCAATATCAGTTACTTCATCTATTTTTAGTAAATCTAATAACTCGAAGATCTTTTAGCTACTTAAATATACAAACAAAGTACATGAAATAATATATTTAAAAAAATCTTTCAGCTAATTAGATCATTTATGTGAAAATTCTTTCTCAGTTACCTAATTTGTAGAATATATATATAATCAGTATATGATTTTGTTCTTTTTCATTTCATTTTTTGTATAGAATGTGGTAAAGCTACTACTGTGATGTTGGAGGGTCTGTTAGAAAGCTATACTTATCATACTCAAAGTAGTATTTCATCTCTTTAACAATTCCCAATTGGGAGACCTTAGTTTTACCTAAAAGTGTATTTAGAGTAATTTATTTTAAACAAGTCTTGACACGGTACAAGATTGGAACCAATGAAATAACGTCCTCTCTTAGATACGCAATTAGATTTTTTTTTATCACCTGCCCAGTGACAAAATCAATGGCCAGAGTGAGAACCGAACCTAGATCTACCAGTTCAGTAGCAAGCGTACAAGCCATTAGGCTACCCTTATTTTATTCTTACAATTTTCAATTCACTTCATTAAAATTAAAAGATTTCAAGTTTTTACACTGGGGGTATATGTATAATTTCACTCGTTACCCGTTAGGTTAATTAAAAAAATTATTAAAAGAAACTAATCAGTTATAATCAAGATATAACAAAATTGATTGTATTATAATAAGACGATTAAACCTTATCAAATATTGTTAAAAGCTGAATCTTTATATTTTTCGACATAATTTTGACTTGAATCAAGTCACTGTTAATGTTTTTGCTAAGTTAACCAAACTTGGTTCTAGACTGGATAGAAAACGCGACAGGTCACTTCTCAGTTCCGTTGAAGTATTCAGTGTTTGTTAACTAAAGACTATAAGATATTGGAAGCATCAGTATTCTGTGGGAGACCAGGTGACATTCAACCATCTGCCCTTATTATAACAAAAAATTGACTTTTTTTAATCAATGTTTTTTTTTTGTAAGTCTTCTATTAATTATCTGTTGGTTGAAAGCCAAGGTTTTTAAGATTTGCCCATAATGACAAATGTGATTTCGTGATTTTAATTACAACATTTCTAATTAGAAGAAAATGGTTGAAAATAATAATTTGTATAAATCATTAGCCATGATGAATGCTGTGGGATGAAGTAAGGCTTGAAATAGGCCCACAACTTGATACTGGATAGGGATTTATCCGAAAGGTTTATTACTTTCTTCAGATTAGCTGACTCCCCCAACTCTGTTTCTTATAACTCTCTCCCCCGCCTCCTCAACACTCAAAGTCTTCAACCCTTGTAATAATTCTCGACTATTTTAACTTTACCCAATGTAGATGATTCAAATCCTTTTCATAATAAAAAATTACAAGCCAACCCTAATTTAACTCTAACGTAGCATATTTTATTACTTTCTGTCTGAACGCTTTAGTTCCAGTTGTAATTATTACTGCTTACTTATTGCCTAATTAGATAAACTTTACTAAAGGGTAAACAATAAAGCATCAACCTTGCAAGATCTTCTTCACCAAACATGTAGTTGTTAATAAAAATTTTATAATTATTATTGGATATATTTGTTATCTCATTAGTTGCACAATCTATAACTATGTGGCATTCAGTTATACTGGGGATGTAACGATAATTTTTAGTTAAACCGTTCCTTGGTTATATTATTCGCTCACTCACTTTCTCCGCCTAACATACTTTCTTTGTCTCTTTCTGTCTTGCTTTCATTCATCTATTTTACTTTACGTGCTCTCTGACCTTCAAACATACGTGATTCTCACTTTAGTTCACACTCACTCTTGCTCTCTCTCTCTCTCTCTCTCTCTCTCTCTCTCTCTCTCTCTCTCTCTCTCTCTCTCTCTCTCTCTCTCCCTCGTTATCACTATAAATTACTCTCTTTTCTCACAACTTTTTCATTTCTATATTACTCACTCACTTTTCTACTCTCTTCTCTTCTGGGTGTCTCACCTAGTCAGTCAGTGTGATTTCTTTTACATTGGCTAACAAAGTATCAGAAAACTAAAAATGCATGAATTAAAAAAACGGATATTGATAACCCAAGTAATATATAGTCTATCAATTAGTAATTAAAAACTATGTCTGTAGTTTCCAGATTCTTTTTTGATGTGGTATTCATGAATTTCTTTAAAATTGTTTTTTGATTTATCAAGTCTGTTATAGAATATTTGTAAAATTGTTGCAAGGAGCACCACTACAGGCTGATTTGAATACACCAGTTATATTATTTCCTGGCAATAGGAAAATACCAATGTAATTATGTATATTAATTAAATAATGAAACTTAAAAATATTTTTTCATGTTATTGTAATTAAATTCTACATTAATGTAGCACTAAAGATGTCTAGAAATATAGATAAAGCGTCAGCTTGAAGCACAGGTGTCAAACATACGGCCGGATCCGGCCCACCTAGGGGTTTGATCCGGCCCTGGGGATAAATCTGCGTAATTGTAAAAAGAAAATCAGTTTACTCTAATTTCCTTAAAAACCTGAAGTTCTAATATCATCACCACCACCAGTGTTTTAGAACGCGCTGTATTAGCCACTTTTCCTTTGCCGTCACACCTTGACCAGCGAAATATCTGTGTCAAAATGGATAAAAGTGGATACAGAGTGTCGGATTTTAATAAAGATTTTTATAATTGACTTATTTTTCTTAGCTCTAATTATAGTATTACTGACTGATACAAAGAAAAAGATGGACGGATTGTTAGTTCTATGTAATTTTGTAATTAGAGCTGGCACGACCCGCTTGAGATAAAACTAAGCTGTATTCGGCCCCCAGACCGAAATCAGTTTGACACCCCTGGCTTAAAGGTATTGTATTATTTGGAGCTAGACAAAACATCGATACCAAAGAAAAAAAATCTGGAGTGGCCTACACTCCACTTTACTATAAGTAACTCAATGTCAAATTTCTTGAGTATATAAAACATAACGTATCATTTAAGCATAACATAAATATCTAAATGGGATATAATTATTAGCATTGCATTCGTGAGGTAGTACAGATAGTGATTGAAGGACATATCAATTTATAAGCTTATTTTTGTACATCACAAATAATTTATTATTTGCAAATAATTTCATTAGTATAACTACAGCAGTAATAACATTTTTGAAAAACCAAAGTGAACATTTCTTGATACGAAATATTATCCTACAAGAGAACATGGCTATTGTTCAAATAGCCAGTAGATTTCTTACATCGTTTACTTGACATCCTTCTACATTGAATATTAATGTAAAATATTCAAATTTGAAAGAGTAAAATACCCTTTTTTCCTCTGAAAAACTTGTTAAACAGCGAAGAAAATGTTGTTTTAAGGTGATTTGTTAATTAAAGATGTACGATAATTACAGTTATTAATCTCTAAACGAAAGATTTATATTTTGAATTATCTTTTACATTTTTCGTTTTTAACAGAATTATTATACTGGGAATTTTATGGCTTCTTAGTATTTAATAAGATCATTTTCCTTCCCCTTTGTCAAATAACATATATACGAATTTTTTTTTATTGAGTGTTATCATTTACCTGCACAATATTATTCCTCTTACATCTCATATAATTCAATAAACAATTTAAACTGTTCCTTTATAAAATAATTTTATCTCAGTGGATTCGCTCAAAAAATTTCTAAGTCAATGTAAAAAATGTAAAAAAATACAAAAAATTCGACAAGTATAGCAGGTGATCTCTTAGTCTAGGATAAACAAAGAGTTTTTATATCGTTATTGCTCTTTCCCGTAATTGAAACTTCATGATTTTTTTTATGAATTGCTAATTTTTTGTTCCATTTTTGGTCAAATTTTCATTATTTTTTAACGAGCCGTTTAGCGTCAAAAAATCATTTTCTGAAAACAGAAATCGTACTGTAACGCCCCTTTAGCGAATGTAATTTTAGAAAAAAATATTTCAACTCATTCTCCATATAATGTTCTATTTGTAGGCATAGTTTCATTTTTGTCCGTCAAACAGTATGGCTTGTATCGCTCTGACAAGGTTTGAGATTGAATTATAAGTCAAAATTTTTACATTTTATTGAAAAAAAAATATTTTCTGTTGTTTTAAAATTCTGAATATATTTTTTGTTTGTTGCATTTGAAACTTCAAAGATAATGTCAAAATTTCAAAACTCTAGGGTTATCAGTTTACGAGAAATAAATGTTTTAAAAAAAACGGTTTTTGGCAAAAAAAGTTACTTTCCCATCATGCATAATTCTTCCCAAACAATAGGGATCTTCGTCTTTATGAGGCCCATTTTTGTGTAAAATATCAACTTGATCCATCAAAGATTCTGGACCGTAGCGTGGTAACAAGCAATGCTAACACACGCACCCACCCACCCACCCACCCACCCACACACACACAGACATCATCGTAAAAACGTCATAAAACGACTTCTGGTACCTCAAAACATGTAATTCCGTCAAAATCTCGAGATCGAATTTTTTCACGATCACTATACTTTACTTATAGTAAAGTAATAGTGTTCAGAATATGTGGTCGCGATTAGAATAGATAGATATATATCAACATCCAAACCACTGTGAGAACATTAATAAATCATGTGTTTATTGCGAAATATTGATATATATATATATATACACTTTTTCGTTGGAAATACGATCCAAAACGGACAAATATAGTTCAATATAGACAAAAAAACATAGAGAAATCAAAAAAACACACTTACAGTCTCTAATTTTCGGTTTGAACCGTCTTCAGGAGAGATAAGAGAGGGAAACCAAGCGCACTGGTTCAGAGTCGGTTGGAGACTTTTGATTTCTCTATGTTTCTTTGTTTATATTGAGTTATATATATATATATATGATGCAAGAATACCGGTAAGTACATCATAACAAATATCACAGAAAGAACTAAGAGCACAAACTGATACAACTCACTTATGTATTTGGATTATGCTGGTTATGAAAATCAGATGTAGCTGCGGAGGTCATCAGTGTTAGATGGGGTTTTCCTGATATCGAGTCTAAAGGACGTTTACTTTAGTAAGCAGGAAAGTAAACGTGCTTTCAAATCATTTAGTACTCGCCTTTGCCCATACATCAGTCACGTGTATATTCTCTTGCATTGTTTAACAAGAAAATAAATCTTTCAAACCTTCGATTGAAAACCAATTCTTTAGATTACTACACTGAATTTGTAGTTAGAAACAGACAGCTTTTAAAATCCAGTTTTCTGCGAAACATTAGCAGCTAAAGTGAAATATCTGCCTATTCGGCTTGTAACACGACGTGTCTTAGTAGTACACATTACTGAACAAGTTCCTTAGTGTTTGCATGCATGCACGTTCAATGGTTGCTTTCAATTCATCGATTGCTGATAGTTAAATTGCGTAAACTTTGTCTTTAAGGTATCCTAAAAGTCTAAGGGTGTAAAGTCAGGTGAATGTGGAGGATATTCAGAAAACCTCTCCGTCCAACTTGGAGGCTCTAAAGTCACAATGTTAGTGTGAGGGTACTCCATCTTGCTGAAAACAAAATTCCCTCTTCCTCAAAATGTTATACTTGGCATGATAGACTCTTACATAAGTTTAAATATAAAAGATGCATGCATCTTGATGGGACATCTTGTTGTCATTTCGTATAAAAGATCAACTGTTAAAACCAGTTTCTGTTACTGTAATTTCTAAAGGCAAGATGATATATCACATAGTATATTAGTCTATTAAGTGTATGAGTTGCAGACGGAGTAAGAAGGCGGTATAGACCTACAATAGGACGTAGGCTATCATACATAAAAGAAAGGACAATGCCAGTATCATATAATGAATTAATCAATAATTAAAATGGATTGTATTCCATTTTTGTATGTAAAGGATTGTATAAAATTACATCCTAAACTTTCGAAGCGACGCACGTTGCACATGCGCAAAGAACAAAGTTAGTCTCACTGTAAGTTAGTCAGCACCGTATATGTATGAATACTAGTGAATTTGAAAGCTAAATCAATATAATATACAATAATCAAATTATTGATTATTGTATATTATTTTCGCCTATATACTTAGAACTCTGGATCTAAAACAATACCAGCTTGAATTCTTTGTTTAAACTTTCGCTTAAAATTAAAAATTTCTTAATTTTGTTTAGTAATTCTTTTAGAACTAAACAATATCAGAAAATTAGTTCTTGACAATTTAATTGGTTGAGCTATAAAACAAAAACCGCATTCATGCAACCATTAAGGTCACAAAACCTTTAATTTAAATGTAATTAAAAGAAAATCCTCTTTTAATGGTAAACATCAGATATCAAGTACTTTAATTTAAAATTCTTTTAATTGTTCTGTTTTAAGAATCAATTAACTCAGTTTCAGGCTGAAATGCATTGGAAGGATCTTTCTTTGTATTTGGATGTTTTTTGTCTTACTTGGAGCATTCCTCTTGGATTGACACTATAATATCAAACAGATATTTTTTCCTAAAATCGTATTTTGTTTAACTTTGGATTGTTGTTTACCTATTTTGTAATAGGACTCCTTTATATGTTGCACAAGATGAGCTAGGGTAAGCTAGGCTTCAGTACCAGTCCTACACAGGAACACACAATTGCCAAACATTGGGCCTTTGTGATAACACACATAAAAATGATGGATTCTACATTGGGATTCCGAAAGTTTGTCTAACTCAAGTATATTTAGAGTAAGGATCTTTAACGAGTACGTGATAAGTAAAAGGGTTCGGAACTGACGTAACCTCCTCTCTGAGGGATGACGTGTCAGATTTATTCACCTACTATGTGAATTAATCGAGGGCCAAAGACGGTATCGAACCCCGGACCCAGCAGTTTAGAGTCGATTACGTAAACTGAGCTTAGCTCAGTGGTTAACGTACTCGCCTCTGGGCTGGTAGTCCTAGGTTCGACCCCCACCTCAGATTCACCTCCGCGTGAATAAGTCTGAGTACGTCGAAACTCGGAGTGGCCTTCAAGCCGTCAGTGCCGAGCCTGTGTGATGTCAGGTACTCATTAAAGATCCTACTCAAAATGCGCTTGAGTTAGGGAAAATTTAGGATTCCCAATGTAGAATCTGTAGAATCACTGATCAAACAAAAAGCCGCCGGCAAACGGCTGACGTTATTATCCGTAGGGGATCGGTTTAAACAATAAAAAATAACCACTGAACTAACCAGGCCCCGCATAAGAGCACTTACGGAGTTAAACAATTTTATTTTATCATCCTGTGTCTCGTGAAAGACCATCATATGCCACTAAGGACCTTTATATGACACCCACGGGTTTTAATATGTATACTCAAATAATCTCTCAGGGATGCGAACTTTTTTTTAGCAGTGTAATCTTAATTATAAAAAAAATTAGAATAATATAAAAAAATTCCTGAATAATCTGTGAGGGGCATAACATGCCTGGATGGTTGTTCCATCATGGCATGAACTAAGAAAGGCACAGCCGACTGCATGATAACCTTGCTGGCAGTCTTTTCTTCTCCGAATTTCGGTCAGGGTTAATATATGGAATCACCTTTTCGATAACGTTTCGTCTTTATTTTAAAACATCCTCAGGGCTATAAACTAACAAAAACAATGGACATTTGTTATATCTACTTCACATTCATCATAAAAAATTCAAAAAACTTACTTCCTTATAAGGCTAGCTTCTAATACCGAACCACCTTCTAATACCTGCTAGCTTCTAATACCATGGTTCGTTATTAAAGCTAGCCTTGAGGAAGTAAGTTTTTTTTTAATTTTTCATGATAAATGTAAAGTAGATATGATAAATGTCTATTGTTTTTGTTTGTTAATAGCCCTGAGGATGTCTTAAAATAAAGACGAAACTTTGGCGAGAAAGTGATTTCATATATTTACCCTGACCAAAATTCCGAGAAGAAGAAAAAAGTGTTTATTAGTAATTATGGTCAAGAAAACAATACCTTATAACAAGATGACTACATTTTTTGACAAAGTTACCACCAAATCCTAATAAATCAATTTTTTTTTCAACAAATTTACTACATTCTTGATTACTAAAGAACTTGTAATTAATTGACAAATGGAAATAAGATACTTTTCCTGATTACCTTTCCTAAAAGTTAAAAATAATTGGTGTTTTATAATTTTCAAATTTGCATGTTTCCGTTTATCAGATCCGTTGACTTTTGCGGATGCCGTGCCAGTTTGTATTTCTAATTGGCTCTGGCCTTATCTCGCTTGTGTCCAACAAACATGAAACCTGTTGATATGCGATGCTGAACTAATCAGCTTACAAAAACACCCGGCTTATATAACGGAAATTCTAACTGACTTCAAACGTGTAGGATCTATAATACAAGTAACTTAGTCCATTTCGAGTTCTTAATAAAACTTTCAGTGCCCAGCACTCGACCAGTCGAATTTATATCGGTTTAAAATGTCTTTCTTTTAAGATTGTACTTTTAACAATTGTTATTTATGTTATCAGAACCTGGTTTTTTTTTTACTGCATACATTTTTAGTTTTCAGAATGTGAATCATTTCTTAATATTAATATTATCATAATCTATACTCTTAGTGTTGTCTAGATTAAAAGTTATGCCTATTATTAATTGAGTGATGGGCTAAAGCATAAAATGTTTCTTTTTGATATACATAAATATCATAAATATCCTATTTATATAGAGACAACCTGTATTTTGAATATTACTTTGTTTGGCCTATATAAACTGCATTGCAATAGACACACGAATTTGAATATATTCGTAATAATGTTATTAAATATAGTAGTAATATAATAATGTTATAAATTTAGAGGAAACTTTGGCTTCAAGGTGTTTTACCCCAGACCAATCCTAGATAAAAAAACAATATTAGTATATATATATATAAACAGTTCAAAATTGAAGATAGGTAGCACACACAGTAAAGAAACACACCCACAAACTCAATTTTTTAGGCATTCTGTCTTCACGAGAAAAGACAAAGGGAGACCAAGCACGTTGTAGACGCAACGGCTAGACAGACTACTATCGTTTTCTTGATGATTATATATATATATTATATATATATATATATATAATTCTATCTTTTTTCGACCACAAAAAATTACAGCAAACAGCAGAGGTTATTGAGGGTTGGTCTACAGAAACAAACACTTCACTTACTTAGGCGTAAGTGAAGTGTTTGTTTGTGTAGACCAACTCTCAATAACCTCTGCTGTTTGCTATATATATGAGTTCAAAATTCAAGAAGAGTAACACACAGAGTAAGGAAACACACTTACAGACTCAAATTTTCGGGTAATCCCTCTTCAGGAGAAAAGAGAAAGGGAGACCAAGCACGTTATAGACGCAATGGCGAATAACCACGGCAAGTGTTATTTTATATATATATAACAACACTTAAGTATCTCTTTTTATCCGTTTATATGCTTCTATAACATATAGAACAAAGTATATAATTTTGATAATATATATAGTAAGATTGGTGGCGCTGATATTGTTGTTAGATTTTTTTTCAATCCATAATGATAGGACTGCAAGCTGAAGGAAAAGGGCGAAAGAAATAAATTTTTAGCATAGCGGCTTAGCTGTTTCTGCTGGTAGAACAGAGTTTGCGCGTCCTTCATCTTTGTCTTCGTAAACATCATAACAGTGCCAACTTTGCTCTCGCCAAACTTCCTTCTACCTTGCTCAACTTTTCTCTTTCCTTCAATTAACGAATAAGTCTGTCGGTTAGTTTAACAACATCGTGTAAATTATGCACTTTCATCTATCTCTAAGTTGTCTTAGTTTTGATTATACTTGATAATCATATATTTCCAGATTATATGCCTAACGATATAACCTGTCTAATATGATTATGAGCATGTTCCTACTCTTTCGTTCCTTTGTAACCTTTCTTTTCCTCTGTCTCTAAGGCGCCCCCCCCCCCCCCCCCCCAAGGTCAGAGTAGCGCAGTGATTTGAGCGCTTGTCTCTGGACTAGTAGATATATAGAATAGAATGCCATGATGAACAGTTATTGTGTGGCATTTGCTCATGAGAGAGGAAAAGTCTTCCTCACACATGGATATGTCCATTGACTCCCCAATTAGTCATCGTCTCCTTACTGAGGAAAATGTAACCTGAAAATGAACACTAAATGTTCGAAACACATTATATGATAAATCCTTTGTGTATGGAAGGAAGACTTAGTGCGTCTTTTCCTCTCTAATCAAGAATAAAATGTGTTTTTATTGAGTTTTTATATATGTATGTATAAATGATCAAACCACAATAAGAAATGGGAAAACAAGACTAAGATCTTTCAACCGTAACAACCGGTCTTCGTCAGAGTCAAAAACCCAACTGAAACACTAGATACAGAAAACATCTGGTGAGGGGTTGAGAAGAGTGGTAGGGAAGAGTGGTATTTTAAAAGGGTGAAAGCGCAGGAAAGGACTAATGTCCAGAAAGGGATGTTTAAGGAAACAAAGGAGTACAGTAAGAAAGAGTAAAAAACTATCCGATAGCTGTTAACCCTCTTAGAAGAGGCTATTGCCCTCGTAACGAAAGTATCAAGTTTGAAGAGACCGTTACTAATGTTTTCCCCATTTCTTATTGTGGTTTGATCATTGATTGTTATTTCACGTGTTTATGTGAAATCTTATTAATCGATGTGTATATATGCACATAGCCAAAATTACATGTGAATACGCCTCAAATTTACACCTGTTATTTACAACATACTTACAATTATCAACCTCTTCTATATATAATTTGTAGAATAAAAAATTTCGCTTAATTCAAGAAATGAAATTTACGATAATGTTTAATACATTTAAATTTATTATTTTAAAACTTAAGGTAAGGTAAAATTGAATAAGAAGGAAAACCAATCTCTTTTTCAAAAATTTTATCATGTATTTTCTCTCCGATTCAAGTAGTTTAAAATTACAAAATACACTTTGAATATAATCTGCCCACTCTTCGCAAACAAAAATACCATTATTTGTTATATTCTTACTGTTATTTTAGCTATTATTCAAAGAAGAATTATTACTTCTAATTCTGTTTATAGTAACAATCACTTTCCTTGGCAGATCATCACCATTTCAAAATTTGGAAAACCATGGTTTATTTGAATCGTTATAAAAATATTTAAAATAAAAGTTACCCTTACTCAAACTGCTTTCCCTGATTCTACTTAGTTTTACATTTTTACATTCTTTTTAAACTTTACATAAAAAAAAATATAAAAAGGATCGGTCCATTATGAACTCGGTCCAAGAAATGACTCAAATTTCGTCACATTTCTTGTTGCTTCATTTCGACTAGTAGATTGGTACTCGATTTAAATAAACGCGGTTTTCGATTCCTCTATTTTTTCCCGCAGGAATTGAATGTCTGAGTGCGTTCAGCCATTGGGTCAAGGTCTGTACAAGTTACTTAATCTTACTCTAAATTCATTTCACTTACATAAAATTTAGGATTACCGATATATAATAATTATGGAGATGAAATATTTTCTTGAAGAATCAGCCTCAGATGTATGTAGCTTTAGAAGAATCTTAATTCTAACCGGGAGAAAAACTCTTTCCAACATACTGAAAACTTACCCTCTAGATTCATTTTCGTAAATCAATATGTCAGTAAAATTTCATGTATCGCTTATCAAGGGAGTTTTTGGTCATAGTGATTGTTTTTTTTACTCACAATGAGTTCGGTAAGGTTATTCGCGGTTTTTTTTTGTTTGAATATTTCGTCTTCGAGTGATTCTACCTTGGAAGTCCTAAATGTTGCCTTCTTCCCTCCGATTGGCAATGTACTCCCATTTATTCACCTTCCGAGTGAATAAGTCGAGAGCCACAGTAGATATTAAACGCCGGCCAGTCCAGAGACAAGTACATTGCCATTAAGCTAACCAGGCCCTTTCACTTCTCCCTATCGCCTTTTGGGGCGACTAATTGTGAATGTGTGGGCTAGGTTTGATCAGGCAGTAATTTAAACATTACCAGAGAGAGAAATGCATATGTTGTCCCCTATTCAAGCGCTAACCATGCCCAAGGTTGCATACCTTCGGTGATCTAACATGAAACGGTGGACTCGATATGGCTAGGATTTTTTATACTATTATAATTTAAAAATAAAACAGTGTTCTATTTGTAGTCTTTTGAACACCCTTTTTTGAACAATTTTTTTTTTTTAAAATAAAAGTTTTTAAATGAATGGGTTGGAGATGGAGGAAGAATATAGTAAAGAGGAAGGCATAAGACAAGCGAATCCCAAGGAAGGCGTTAGCGAGTTGGTCGTATTTCAAGAGGTCAACAGTTAATTCGCGGTCTGTCCCAGAGGCGTGCGCACTTTGATTTATCATTCCACCACTCTCTTGACATCCCTCGGTCTATATCACGATTGATGTTCCACCAACACAAACAAACAACAAGTCGTCACTTCGACCGATTCTTGAAAACAGCAGTGTTTTCATGCTTCATGTCAGCTGAAATAAAATTGAACAATGCGTCGAACAATAGAGATGTGTTGTACTGGCAAACCAGATTCCAGGTTTGCGCGGATGAACAAAATAGTAACAGCAATTAATATGACTAATAATCACTTTGGGAATCCCAGCAGTGCAGAGTATCGCTGATACTCTAAGTGAATCGGAGTACTTCATAACTTACCATTAAATAAAAACGAATATATTTCATACAAGAGATGAAAGGTTACCTCCATTTATGATTACGAGTATATAAATTAATTTAGCAATGGATAATTTAAATGAACTATCACCTATGTAAGTAGTTATTGTTTTGGCATTTACTCATAACAACCTTGTATGAAGACTTAATGTATCCTTCCTGATTAGTCAGATTAAATATACTACTTATAATAACTTACCAGTTAATTCTATTAATGCCATGGAATACCATGTTAACTATTAGTTAAGTTAGCAAATTTAGTTTTTGATTTAGTTGTTTTGGATTTGTTTCTAAAGTCATTCACTTCAAACCAACTTATTAGTTGTGTAATATGTAATTGCATGGTGTTTAGTCATACTGGGGTAAATTTAAAGTCTCCACAGAAAAGACTGTCTTTTGTATAAAATTCATAGTCTTTTTTTTTTTCTATAACATTAATAATCTTTTGTATGGATACTATATATTATCCATTTTCCACAGTATCATTATTTTAATTAGTATATCTACTAATCTAGATGAAGACAACTAAAATGTTTCCCACACAATCCACATCAATATGTAATTAACGAATATTCTAAAGGATTATGGGGAGTTTGTCAAAAGTAAACAGCAATCAATTTCTCACCGACGCTTCGTCAGTATTTGATGACATTGTCAAGGCTATAATACATAAAAGAACAAATGTCAAAATAATACAGAATATATACTGTATTAACATAAATATAAATATATTATTTACTTTATTAATATATATATATATATATATATACACTTTTTTTCGTTGAAAATACGATCCAAAACGGACAAATATAGTTCAATATAAACAAAGAAACATAGAGAAATCAAAAGAACACACTTACAGTCTCTAATTTTCGGTTATGTTCGTTAATATGTATCAATTTCCCTTAATTTTTTAATGGGAAAATTTTATTGTTTTCATATTCCATTAATTTAATGTAATTATAAATTGATTCCTGTCTACCTTATTTTCTGTGAACGGGCGCGCATGCGGCAACACTGTTGGTCTCCAACCGTCTCTGAACCAGTGCGCTTGGTTTCCCTCTCTTATCTCTCCTGAAGACGGTTCAAACCGAAAATTAGAGACTGTAAGTGTGTTCTTTTGATTTCTCTATGTTTCTTTGTTTATATTGAACTATATATATATAAACTAGAATTTAAAAAAAACACACAGAAAAGAAATCACTGAACCTCACTACTGTATTTCGATGTCCTCGTCGAGAGAAATAGATGTGGATCGCTCCAAAGCCGATGTGAGTCGTAATGAGCCTTTGGAGCGATTCACATCTATTCCAGCAGACAAGGACATAGATATATTGTAGTGAGTTCAGTAATTTCTTTTCTGTTTGTTCTTTTGAAAATTCTAGTTTATTCAGTTCGAAGAATCGCTTATATATATATTGTTAAATAACTCCCCATATTTGGCTTGTATTTGTTTCTTACACAATTTCTCCATTTTCTGGAAATCCTTCCTAGTCTCTTCATTAAAACTATAAAGCTTATCACCAATATTTCTAGTCGACATGTTTCTAATGTACCACATTCATCATCAGGACAATAATGATAATAATAGGTAGGATTGTTAGTTTACTATTGGAATGTTCACAAGACACCGCCCTGGATCACAGGGCATTATGGGGGATTAAGGCAGGGTGGTTGGACTCACCTACTACCTGGCTAATCTTGTTTTGCCTGTTGGAAAATAGTTTTAAAATTGGACAAGAATTATCAAGTTGGATATTTATGACTCTCTGCTTTTCTTGAATTATTAATGCTTCTAATATTTATAATTTAACATGGTTTCTTTCTTTAGCGATAATTTTCGTGGAATTGACCATCATTTCTCTTGTGAGTTTTGTCTTATGGAGTGCTGTTGTATGACATTTTGGCGCGCCGGCAGAAAGGTGCATCGTAATTCTTCTTGATAATGAAGTCGTGGTCATTACTATATATGAGCTTTTACGGGCCTTGCAGCTCCCGATATTACAAGAGTACTCATATACAAGATTTGTTTCTTTTGATTCTTTTACACTAGGACTATTTTTCATTATTAAACTGCTTATTGAAGGGCTTTGGTAGTAGGTTATCAGGGTCAAACTATCCTCAGGCTTAATACATTTAACATGGCTTTTTATAATACCTTTCAAGACACGTTCATCAGTTTTATATTCACCTTTATACTGGTTCTTGTAGAATATTTTGTGGTTTGTGCCTGTCTTTAGGCTCTTATTGTCTGAAGTGAATCTATTCTCCAGGTAGCGTCTTCGAACATTGTCGAAATATTTGTTTGAGTAACCATTGTTGATTAGCGCTTGCTTGGTTGAAGAAATATTACTGCTAAAAAGATATATTAAATAAATATACTCTGTATTATTTTGATATTCATTTTTTCATGTATTATATCCTTGTAAATGTCAACAAATATTGACGAAGCGTCGGAGAGTAGAACTGAAAGGTGTTTGCTTCGTAACCAACTCTCCACAATCCTTTAGAATATTTACTAAACTACATGATCGACAACAGTACAACTTATTATGTAGTTAACAATATTTACTTTCTTTTTCAGTTGCTTCTAAATAAGGAATACAGATTGTTAAAGTTAACAAAAGAACTGAGTTGCTTATACTCAACTTATTATAAATAAACGTAATATCAAACTCGTTGAAAATGAATTCAGTTTTGGTTTTTACATTAATGTGGTTAAATTTTGAGGCGTTGTTAAAATCTGTAGAAGATTATAATAAAATTTATAGGTAATGAATTTAATGAATTAGTTTGTTTTAATGTAGATTTATCTATTTTATTAGTTATAAGGAATCAGAAATCATTAATCTAGAAAAACATCTGATTTGTTTTTATTATTTTTCAACTAAGTGACTGAATCTGATTGGACTTGTGCACACCTCTCTTACGTATATCTATTCTATTATGCTTCACTCGATTAAATTAACTTATTTAATCAAATTCATTGTTGTCCTGAAAAGAATATTACTCACTTCTATTGATTTCAGTTATTATGTTTGCCTCTTCCAGATAGAGTCTGCATTCTTTGCATGATGTTAATTGTAGCTTGCATTAGTATTAGTCTACAGAACAATATATAGTTAGATATTCTGAATTTTTTAATCCTCTCTTTGAAGATTTCTCATTTCTATTACAAGTTTAATTTCATTTAGAATGAGCATTTAGAGTAAATGAGACTCAGTTGTTTTAAGTAACCTTTATTTGCTCCTTTATGTGTTCATCAATTGCATCTATTATCAAGCTGGGATTTGTACCCAAAAATGGTTGCAGGCTGCAAAAGATTTGTTTGGCTGCAACCTTTTCCAGTAAATCCACTACTACATTTCCTATAATTCCTGAATTTAGCAGAAACCACACAAAAGTGATTTATTACAGTATTGTAACTTTTGAGCCATCAGTATTCTAAACAAACAGAATTGTTTTCTCCAAATCGGGAAGTTTTCAATCCAACAAATCATTTGTGGTCACTTCATTGCCCTTTGATAGACATTGTGTTCATTGTAGCTTGCATTAGTATTAGTTCACAGAACAATATATAGTTAGATATTCCTAATTTTTTAATCCTCTCTTTGAAGATTTCTCATTTTTAAGTAATAAGAACATATTCATGTTTACCAAATTATTCATGTTTTATTTCTATTTAACATTTGGTCATTTTATCTCCCATGGAGGTATTTCTACCCTTAAATAATCTCAGTAGACTCCAAATTGCCTTTTTTCTTCATATAAATATCTCTTGATGAACCTTTATTATTTTTTTTTTACTCTAAAGCTAGGGTAACTCTCTCTTAATTTTAATTTGCTGAACTCAAAACCAGTTAGATTAAAAGATTTCTAACGAGTACGTGGAATCATACTGGTGTTAGTACTCTAAGGGCAATATGCACCTGATTTTTTCTGATCGAGAAAATAGAGATCTATTTTCGATCGAACGGGGATATACCAGACCTTAGGAGAGCGCGTAAGCAATTCGGTTACCATAATGAATGAATAATGAAAGAACCCTGTAAAACTGAATGAAGATAACAACTTCATGCATTCAACTACTGTCTATAAATCAATGAATTTCAGAGAGAACTGTATTCAAAGCGATTTTACGGAATAGAACCGTAGCAGTGTTTCCCTTTTTCTGAGAAATAGTTTGATTTGTTTTTAAAAAGTTGGTAGGCCTCATGTAAACAGGTAGTAATGTCATCGTTACTACTTTAATTCACTGTATAAGTTAGGGCCAAATATTGGATTTAGCTTCGATGTTAGCGAAAATGAAATTAATAATTCCATTATAATTCAGACAATTTAAATGATGTAATATCAGTTTCGAACCTTCTTCACTAGACTCTTTTTTTTTTTTTTTTTTTTTTTGAAGATGCACTGGGTCAAACATTTACTGACATATCTAAAACAATAAAGTATCGCCGAGACATTAACAAATTTATGGGTGGAACCTGCATTAAACCGTTTTTTAAACAATTAAGATATATATTATCTCTAAATTTATTAATGTACGAAGATAAAATCTATATGTCATTCAAAATAGATTAAGCTGTAATCTATTAATAATTAAAACCAATAATTTATTTTTTTTAAAACGGTTAAAAATATTATAAACCTAAAAAAAATCTGAACTTATTTAGATATAAGAGGTGATTATTCTGTTGATTTTGTATAATATACAAAATACTTTGTGTTTTATACAGCTATCAACTTTAGTATAAGTAAATTTATTATCGAAATGAAGACAAATTATATTAAAAATGTTCTTTCCTTATCTCCTTATCTCTCTCTCTCTCTCTCTCTCTCTCTCTCTCTCTCTCTCTCTCTCTCTCTCTCTTCTCTCTCTCTGATTAATAAACCTCAGAACATACATACACTTGCACTCTTTCACACATAATTTTTATAAGTAGACGTGGAAAATTTATATACCCTTTGGACGTTTAATCTTTCTCCTTACACTCTCATACTTTCTGAGCACATGCACAGGGGAAATTTATTTCTGCCCAGTAGATATATCTCTTTCACACTCACTCATTCACTCTATCTTAATATACGTAGGATTAATACGGTCAGTGCATTCTTGGTTTCTATCTCTATCTGCTTTTCTCGTTGATTGTCTCTGTCTGTCTGTTTGTCTCTGCCTCTTCGTCTGTCATTCTGTCCCTTTCTCTCTCTCACTCCCTTTTTCTCTGTCTCTCCTCACCCCCTTTCACACTATCTCTCCCTTTATCTCTCTCCCTCTCTCCCTTTCACGCTGTCTCTCTTCTTTTATCTCTCGCTCTCTCTCTACTCTTTCTCTCTGTCTATCACCCTATCTCTTTCTTTCTTTATCTCTCCCCTTTTCTTGCTGTCTCATTCTACTCTTCTCTCTCAATCTACCTTCTTGTCTTCCTTTTTCGCTTTTTCTCTTATTTCTCTCTCTCTCTCTCTTTCTCTCTGTCCCTCTATCCTTTCATCTCTCTCCCTTTGCCCATCTCTCTCGCTCTCTCTCTCTTCCTTTCTCGCTTTATTTTTCCTTTCTCTCTCTCTCCCTTTTTCGCTGTCACCCTCTTTCACTCTATCACTCTCTCCATCTCTCTTTATTTATTTTCCTCTCCCTTTCTTACTCTCTCCTTCCCACTCTCTCTCTGCCTCTCTATCCCCTTCTCTCTGTCTCCCTATCTCTTTCTCTCTCTTTCTCACTTCTCTCTCCCTTTCCCCTCTCTCTCCCTTTCTCGCTGTCTCACTCTGTTATGTTGCCTTTTATCTCATGTTAATTAATATGTCTAATGGAGATTAAACTAATTAATTTACACTTGTTGATTATTGCATCAAGTGTGTTCTTAATCAAGTCACTTCTATATATCTAATTTCTTCATAAAAATATAATATTATACAGACACACATAGATACAGTTGAAAGAATTACAATGGTCTGGATTTAGTTATGTATTGTTTGCAAGCCTGTTTTCTTTAACTAGAAAGGCGGGGGTATACATTAGCCGGCAAGACATTGTGACATCTATTGCCTGAGGCGTGTGAACGCCGCTAGACTAATTACAGTAAATATTGGCCTCAGACATGATTTAGCTGAATGCCTGACAGATTGCCCCGATCTGTCTTCCCCTGGGGAAGGGGTGTATTAAATTCTTCCTCGTCACCCTTATACTGTGTGTCCCAACACAAATACCTCTCCTTCCATGAAAACCTTAAGCCCTTCTCCCGATTTCCTCTTAATTAACCCCGTAAAATATGATGCTTTTCAAATTACTTTGTAAGAGCTTACAGCCTCAAGTCTAATTAGAAGTTATAGCTTTTGCAAAATGTCCTTGTAAGCTAAATATCACATCATGGATAAAACTCATTCACACACATCAAGGTCTACTCTATCAATAAATTACGAATACTGTGAAAATTCAATTATATATATATATATATATATATATATATATATATATATATATATATACGCGCTTGTTAGAATAGATGTATTATTTAATGGGAATTCAATCAACTTTCTAGAATCAAAAAAATCTTATTACTGCAGATGAAAAAAGTTTTAAATAACTAAAATGGAGATTCTAACTCTTTGATTTCTGCATCCCAGTTTAATCAATGTTTACGAAATTTTACAATTTTTATCAATATTTCAGTGGTTTTTGTTTAATTCGGCGTTAATTTAATTACAGCACTCTTAAAGTTGACCTTTTTATAATGCAGAATAGGTTTTAAAATTTTGACTGTGAAAGACAAATTTTATGTTGATAGCATACTAAACATAATAAATGTCAGTAAAAAGCCACTTCAGTATGGATTTTTGTTAAAAGTGTTAATCATATTTTTCCAAATTAACTAGAATTTTTTTGTATAATGTTCTTGCGGTTTATAAAATGTGCAATATTGATTCCGGCTTTGCTATTCAGGGCAAACAATAACTTATTAAATCTTATATTAACAATATTAAAACTTATGCATTAAGTTTTATTATTGAATTGGTTTTTGAAAAATTCTACCCTCACACACACACACTCACAAACACATATATGAGGGAAAAAAATGGCTAACTAAATGACAGAACTAGAAAGTGAATATCAAAAGGTGCAGTACTCTTATGATTATATTTAAGAGGCATGTTCATAAATCATTTTACAATAATAGTGGCAAAAATTGGGATGAAAAATGATCGGAGTCAACAAAAGGAAGTCATAAAAATGTCTTTCCAATAATGATTCATAGAGACAGACCAAATATTTCACTGGTATATAAAATAAATTAAGTTTTTACAGGACACGGGTGTAGTAAAGTGTATTTGAATAGTTTCAAAGGTAAACAACATGAGAGTTCTGCATACGGCAACGCAACTTTGCAAACCTGGTCACATATAATGTAGGAGTATAGTGTTCAACAGGTATAGAACCCTTATTGGTAATACCATGACCCGTGGGTTGAAGGGGCCTCTAGGGAACATTCCTAATTTATTCAATCAACAATATATGGGTAGCATCTTTTACAAATATCTATTAATAAATTGCCTTGTTTAAGACTTACTATAATTATAAAGAGTTATTACAATAACATATAATATTTAAACATAATGTTTAATAAATGTCCTCGAAAGAAATAAAAACAAAGAAATACTTAACCATCATAAAGGGAAAGCTTGACGACTTGGAAATAGATTACAGACTGACTCAGATATTCACCAGAAATGGACGAACTGAACATAACTTAAAGAGATTCCATATCATTCGTAAATTAAATTGCATATAGACCGACTGACCAGACATGGAACCATTAAATCTACGATTGCTCGAAATTAGTTCATTACCGACAAAGTTTAATACAGACAGTGAATACTATAGGACAAGACTGGCCTATCAAAGAAAATAAATTAATAACTGAATAATTTGTGTAGGACTTAAAAAAATGTTTATGCAATATTCGAATAGAAGTGTTCTCAGTGACATTAAATAATCAATCTTCAAATAAGTGTAAATACTTAAGGTTCATATGTATATACTTTTTGAACTCACAGGGTGGGCTATAAGTTTCAATACATGGGAGAAATAAACATTCGTATATTCGACAAATTTTTATTTACATAATGTGCTCTATATGACCACTATTGTTTTGAATACACTTATTAATACGTGTTTCCCATTGTTGATGAATACGCATTAGCACAGTTGAAGGTATACTTGTAATGGTTCCTTGAACTTGTATAAATCAACGTTCCTTGAGATGATTTATGTCCCGTATCTTTTCCTGATACACCATGGCTTTCAAGTGTCCTCAAAGATAGAAATCAAGGGGTGAAAGATCGGGGATCTGGGAGGCCAATCCAAGCTTGCGGAAACTGACGATCTCAGTCACCTAGGGTTCTTATCACTCCAATAGCGTATGTTCTGCCGATTAACCTCTCCATTGACGTAAAAATTTGCTTTCTCGTTTACTTTGGTTAATGCCCATTCACAGAATTGCAGCTGTCTATCTGGATTATCTTCACTCAAACAGCTGTACCATTTGCAAATTGTATGGATGTCATTTGTTTCTTTTTAAGATGCGCCTGATGCTCGATCTGCCGACACCAGTTTCTGCTGACAACCGTCGTGTACTTTTGTTTTTTCGACTCCGTATAATCGCAGCAAGCATCGTAGCTGGTGTGTCTTCATCGGTGGCGCTACATCTTGGACTACTTCGTGGTTGATCTGCTACATTTCCAGTTTTCTTAAACTTGCAAATAAGTTTTGCTACAGGGTTGTGTCTGATGCTCGTTCCATGTTTTTCGTTAAACTCTGCTGCCAGCATGCGATGCTTCCCGATCCAGCCGTTTTTCAGTTTGTTGCTCATTTGTCAAACACATTTTCTAAGGTATATAAAATACTATATTAAAAAAATATCTGAAATATAAAAGAATGTACATTATGCTTTCATTGTATCGAAACTTATGGCCCATCCTCTGTATATTAAGCCGATAATATAATATTATATTTACTAATAGAATATGTAGTATTGTTATAAAAAAAATGTATAATATTGTAGTAATAGTTCATATGTTATATGCAATGGTATGTGCACGATATACCTAGTACGATACATACAATATAAATAAACTCCCTCATAACAGTGTTGCTGATGTGAAGAAAGCACACACGCGCACACACAAACACACACACGAACTACTATTCTCAAAAAAACCCAACGAATAAACTCGTAATACCTGTATATTAGTTAAATCAAATTTGTTCATGTTTATTATACTTTGAATATAGGGAAGAATTAATGCTTACAACAAATGCTTAATTTGTAATGTCAGGATTTCTTAATTTCATAAATATGAAAATCATTATAAACATGACCATGATTGATCATGAAGATTTCTTTCAATACATATTGAACTATTTCTTTTTTTTTTTTAAACTAAATACATCCTATATTTCAAGTATTTACAAAGTATCTAGAAAAAAATTATTCAGAGAGCAAAAATTCAACTTTAATTTAATGAATTTCTCATTCAGCTGTTGAAAAAATTGTATAAATGAAATAACTGACAATTTTATGATCTTAAAAAAACAATGATTATGATATCAATAAGAAAATGTTCAAGATATAGCCAAATGCTGGTTGCTTTGAATTCTCCTTAAAGACTAGATAAGTTACAGACTGAAGTAAATAGAATTGAAGGAGCAATGACACAGCTTTGCAGTTTCTTAATTAAGACACCGAGACATGAAAGTCACGTTGTCTTGGGTGTCTGAGAGATCTTTGTCTCCTTCGTCCTAGCTTGAGAGCAATACTAAACCGAATGCATGTCCAGAATATGTTCTCCGTTTTCCTTTATTTAATTAAAACAGTCAAGTATCTTAAAAGACAAATGTCACTGTAACAACATTAGAATGTTCTATTGTACATTATTGAAAGCATTTACATTTTATAGTTATATAATATATATATATATATATATATATATATATATATTATATGTATACCAATATAAAAGTTTATCAGCACTTGGTCAGTTCTTCAGGTTCTAATTAAACTCCTATTGCCAACGTTTTCGTTATTATTAAAACCTTGTTGATAAAAGTATCGACCGTGAAATAAGAACAAAATTAAAATCTAACTTGAAAAACTGACCGAGTCCTGAAAAACATTAATTTTATTTCTATTTTACGGTTGATATTTTATCTGTATATATATATATATTATTATATATATATATATAGATCATCGTCTTCATCAGGAGGTGTGAAGAGCGAAGAGTCCCGCAGGAAGGCAGGGCGGTGACTGAACTCGGTGACTGAACTCGGTGACCGCAGCCAGTACCCCACCACTTAGCACCAAGCGGGAATGGAGGGAAGGAAATGAAGAGCCAAATTAAGACGTAAAAGGAACGAGTAAAAATCATAATTATTCAAATAAAAATAAGTCTAATGAAAAATTATAAAAAATGGGAAAAGTATATAAATCAAATTAAAATTAATAAAGTAAAAGTAAAATAGCAATGCAAAAAAAAATTTTTTTGGTTGAGGTTGAGTCCAGGGGAAGAGCGAGCATTAAGTAAGCATATGTATGCTTCCTCTGAATTTAAATCAATAAATATAAAAATCCAATAGCGAAAAAAATTTAAATAGAGATGAAAAGGTTGCCAATTAAAGTGTAAATTTTATTGGGAGAAACTCACTGCATCCCGATACGCTATTCTCTTCATATTTATACGCCAACAGTTGAAATTCATTCGCTTATATATATATAATATACAACGAAATATAATTTACCAGTACACCGTTAGTTATTCAAGTTCAAATTCAGGGTTTAATTTTAACCTAAAGAACTGACCGAACCCTAATACATTTTATTTCGTTTCTACCACACTGGCAATATTTTTATCAGGATATAATATATATATATATATATATATATATAATGTATCAGGTTTCTTCCATAAAATGTAGTATTTCATGTTGAAATTAAACTCCTAATGCAGATATTCTCATTTCATATAACACCTTTTTCAGAGTATACAAAACAGTAGCAGTTATATAATATACAACGAAATATAATTTACCAGTACACCGTTAGTTATTCAAGTTCAAATTCAGGGTTTAATTTTAACCTAAAGAACTGACCGAACCCTAATACATTTTATTTCGTTTCTACCACACTGGCAATATTTTTATCAGGATATAATATAATATATATATATATATAATGTATCAGGTTTCTTCCATAAAATGTAGTATTTCATGTTGAAATTAAACTCCTAATGCAGATATTCTCATTTCATATAACACCTTTTTCAGAGTATACAAAACAGTAGCAAATACTGATTTATTTTACAGCAAATAAATACATAATATATATTGTCATGCAGATAATTATGTTTTGTTTAAAAATATAAGGTTTATAAATTATGACATTTACTTATAGTTATAAGAATATTGAAAAATGAAAATGTATTGATTATATGTATTGAATAGTGGTGTTTGTCTCTGTTATATTATGCTTTAAGATATAAGAATAAAAATGTTCGTACATTTACTTTCAATTACATATATTAGAAAGAAACAAATTTCACAAAACATACAAATAAATTCCATAGAATCACATAATAAATTCTATTTTAATAGGAACCACTTGGGAAATATACTTATTATACCTAAATTTTATGCTATTCTCATCGACTGTGTCACTTATATAAATTATCGTTTGGTCCTTTTTAATATGAATGTATGTTTCGGGTTTTTTTCTTTATCGTTAATATTCTTTTGTATTTCCCACATCAAGAATACATCATGTTATTTTTCATAGGACGTGATAATTAAAGACAAGGAATATAAGGGACAAGTTTATTGCATATTCATACAATGGAATTTTATTGGTAAGTTCTTGGCAAAAATTTTGATAATTCTGTTTTTTGACTGTATTAGACAAAATAGTTTTGTTTTTAAATGAAATGAAATTATGTTTACTTAAATTTTGTTATTTAGTTATCAGTCACCATCTTTCTTGTTTTGTGCATGTAAAATATGACTTGCAATAGTTGATATGAAAAAAAAAGAAATTATTTTTAGCTTGAAGAATTACCTTTTTATTTTTTAGATATATTTTTTTGTATGTTCTAGCATGTATGTGTTCTAAAAGTAACACAATGAATGATATTGTATGTCCGATGAATAAGATATAGAAGGTCAGCTTTATTTCTGGTAGTCCGAGCCTGTGAGCAGAGCTGAGTGTCGAATAGTTATGTTTTGGTATAGAATTAACATCGAGGATGGTATCCCAGATTGCAAGAAGGCCAGCTTCCAGAAACCTGTTTAGGATAAGCTCGAAGAGTGGAGCGAGATATGAGCCCTGTCTCATCGCAAACACACTTGTCGGTGTTTTGATGAGGCATTCCGGTACGATGTGAAAAGGACGGTTGATTCCTGTAGTATTTCTTAGATAAAAAAATGTATAGAGTAAAATCCTTTCGCTGTTAAGAACAGCAATATCCCGTTTTTTAATTAACCTCTTCATGATGTTCCAAAAGTCATCTCCTTCGTATAAGACAAATTTATCTAATAAATTCTCATTTGGTTTGATTAATCTGAGGAGTTTAAGCATGGTTGTGTCGCCGACTATTTTGAGAGAAGAAGACGCTACCTCTTCAGTCGAGGCTAGGTTAGGGGACTGAGGCGGCATCAGGAGCAAGCTTCCGGTGGACGATTGATACGCGCTTGTTAGAATCAGTCCGAAGAAAGCCCAGTTCACTAAGAGAACTCTCGCCTGTGTTCTAACTGGCTTCATGTTAACATCATTTCCAACAAAAACTGCCAACATTATTAAAAAAGAATGTCTTGTTCTTCTTTCTAAACAGCTATATATAAGTCCAACGAAAAATAAAGAAACAGCTATGCCCAACCAAACCATGCCGGAGAACTGATAAGCAAAAGTTGACCATGTTATTTCATGGCGGCCAAACTGATAAGGCACAGCCCAAGTAATACAGTCACTTCCAGTATAAAATGGATAAATAATCTTGGAATACCTTTCAGTGACGGGGTTGAACGTACCATACGCTAAGTCAGCTTTGCCCTCAATTATATCCGTAATAAAGGCCGGCGTGTTGTTCTTCTTCGTGTTGGAGTAACCTGCAGCATCCAGGTCACCAGTCCAACGCCTTCCATAAGCTCTTATATATTGTAGAATAACTTTAAAAACTTTCGACATACCAGTCTTTATCTCAAACTTCCTGCCGTTTACATTAATCATAGGTAATTTACTCGGAGATGTGTAAAACAGCTTGCAGAAATGAAAATTTATTCTCTTTTTTCTATATAACTTCACTTTTGTAGAACCTTTAAAAATAATAAGTAATTTAGGAACAGTACTTCCACATGGATTTCCAAAAGGCCGATACTGAAAAACACCAACCAATGACGAATCATTTTTTGATTTTACCAAAGCCAAAACTGAAATAATTCTTTTTTGCCAAAATTCAGCAAATGATCTTGAGAGAGTCCAAGATTTTTTTGAGAGTAAAATATATTTACTTTTTGTTAAATAGGTTTGTTTAAGAATTTTCCTTGTTAATGTATCTCTCCTTTCTGTTTCAAAAACATATGTTACAGGATGAGGCACAACAATATTTTTAATATCTAGAATATATCTTGGACCTATTACACTTAATATAGAACTTATTTGTTCAATTTGACTTTTTAGCAAAACTATGGTTGTATTCATTGTTATTTTACTCACGACATTAAATATTCCTTTGTCTGCTTCATTATTTGGAAAAGTGATGGGAATTTTTCCCATCACCGGTATTACTAGAAACATAATCTTTAGCAACATAGCTATCAAAACCACAAGCAGTGAAACATGGGTAACAATGCTGTTCTATCAACTCTTCGTTGGTATTTGCCTCAATCAAACTCTGTTCATCTTGTTATAAAATGATGATAACTCATTAACCCATGCATTATTCAGCAAAAATAAACAAATTATTACAATTTCAGTTGCAATAAAATAGAACTTGGTGGAATAACAAATGAATTATTGATATTTTAAATTTCATCAGGCTGAAATATTCACAGAGCTGAATTCCCTCGATCAACTATGATTTGATCAAATAGTAAAAGTAGGTTTACCATAAATATATAATGATTTGGCTGTAGGTGCAATAACGTGATTACGTCATTTATATTTAAACGGGTCATTATAATGATTCAGTTTATGTGTTGTAAATGAAGTATAATTATTTGTAGAATTCAAAAATTTTGCAATTCTTGCATTACATGATTGTAAAATGCCAGTGTGTATTCCAGTTACGAAATAGAAAAAAAACGTACCAGTTACATGTATACCAGTTACGAAAAGGGCAAAAAACTTATACCAGTTACATATATACCGTTTATGAAAAAGGCAAAAAACGCATACCATTTACCAAAAATAAAAAAATTTGTACCAGTTATTAAAAAGGCAAAAAAACGTATACCAGTTACTTGTATACCGGTTATGAAAAAGGCAAAAAAATGCACACCAGTTACTGAAAAGGAAAAATCACACTAGTTGCTGTATACCAGTTACGAAAATACCATTTAAGTGAATACCATTTACGAAAAAGGTAAATAGACTCATGAAAGGGTGTATTCTGTTATTCATTCTTCATTGACCACTAAGACATGGATTTTATTTGCATAATCATTGAATTTTTTTGATATACAGATCTTAAAATTGTTAGAAACACACCTCGTAGACTAATGCAGGAACCTTATTAAGTCTACGAAGCTCTATTCTGTATCCATGGCAATTTGTTTAAATAAAATATCTGGGGATAAAATTAAAGTTGCTTTCCTCATTTATCTGGCTCACATTTACTGCGCTAAATATCAACTTTTCGATTTGGATACCTCGGTTCTTGACCATGATCAATTCTAGATGGTCGTTCGAAACCAAATTGTACGAATTCCAACACGAGTTAGTCAAAAAAAAAATTAAATAAATTTAATCCGTTTCAAAACTGGAAACTGATTTTTTTTTAAAAATATATTTTAACATTAATTTTCAACAAAATATATTAAGAATAGTGGCTGATGATAAAGTCATTAAAATAATTCAAAGCTCTGCTAGCTAAAGTTGGACAAAATTCTAGAGTTCATTCCGTTTTGACAAATAGACGTCATATTTTCTCAACTTACCTTGAGCTTGTCAGAGTAGCAAATTTTGTTTGACAACCGAAGCAAAATAATTTGAAGTTTTATTTTCGAATTCTACAATGTACGAGTTAGTTCTAGATTGTTCGGGAACAGAGTTATGACTGTATTTTTTTTTACAAAGTTGAAATAATTCTATATCAAAACAAGTAAAATAAAAAGTCAAAGGAACACAAAGAAACAGGACTCAAGTGATCTCGTTATCAGACCTTTGATGACTTCGAGTGACCTTATCACTAATACAGAGTTACCTACGTTACACTAATATCAACAGTTTATAATTAAAACGCAAAAAAAATTATTTCTTTTCAAATTTTATATTTAAATTTTTCATTTATTTTTACCAAATAAATTAATTTAATAATCAAAATTCAGACCCTTTTAAAAAATAAACACAATAAAAAACTAAAGTTTTAATTTTTTTTTAATTACGAGTATATCTTGTAAAAACCGGATGTCTGATTTGATACCGGGAAGAGTGAGAGACAGGACCGGTATTTTAAAGAGAATAAATGGCGAAGAAATGGAAGTAAAGTCTAGCAAGGCGGGGTAAATAAAGGAGTTCAAAAGAAGTAAGCAAAATATTACCTTCTAATTGTTATGCCCTGTGAAGATATTTAGCTGTCAACTAGTAATAGTTCAAAAGACATCGAACCGGTCATGTTCAAAACAAGCGATGTTTGAAAACTATAACACTGTTCACTTAACTCTATTGACCACTTTAATATTGTGCGTCATTTGAATAGATTCAGTTTATTATACTGGAGTAAGTAATATTTTTACGAGTGAAAGGCCCTAGGATATGCGTACACCTTGTCAGGAAGTCGAGTGAACAAAAAGAAAAAACAATTGGGGGGAGGGAGGGGGGATGATCTGCTACCTATGATATTGAATCCATAAGAAAATGTTATATCTCTCTAAATGTTGTACATTGCGAGTCATAAATTTTGCCCTAACTCAAGTGTTTTTAGAGCATAGATCTTTGAGTGTCTGATATCATACAGTTTTACTCAGTTCCCCAGTTTTACAGTTCCGACATGAGGCCGAACGCTTAACTTTCTCTATGAGAGGAAATGTAGTCAAAATTGTTCACCTCCTGAATTAATAAATCGTAGGCCAGAAATAGTGTTTTCATCTTTAGTGTGATCTAGAATATAAATGACTGTCTGAATTATTCCTTATTTTTTAACATGAGGAGCACGTGAGCAACTGGCCTCATTTTATTTAGGAAAAAGATACTATTAGAATATTGTTCAAAATAATAAACATGCGTATAATGTAGCAGTATTCACAAAAAGAACATCTTTCGAACACTTACAGCCTTTCTGTTCAAGTTTAATTATAACAAAAATTATAGCATCATAACAACTGAATAAATTGTTAGGTTACGTTGCAGCAATAGAGACAACACTTGTAGGTTAATGATTGGTCAATTATGATAGCACACAATGAACATTCAACATTGGAAGTCTTAAATTTTACCAAAACATATGTATTAGGGGTTTTGTATCAAGTAGCTGACTTCCTACAGGATTGGGACCGATGACTTAACATCCTCTCTGAGGGACGATGTTTTCAGTCCAAATAAATCGAAATCAATGGATAGAGCATGTTTTGAACCCCGAATCTACCAGTCAAGATGAGAGCAGTCCTTTAGAAAGTTATAACATTTTCTTAAGGAATCAATGTCATAGGTGTAAACTTGTATCAGATTATCTACCCCCCCCCCTCCTCCCCCAATCGTTTCTTCTTTCTGTTCATTTTACCTCCTGACAAGAGATGTACGTATATCCTAGGACCTTTCACTCTTAGCGTAACCAGTGGTCTACGCTGTATTCTTGGCTATGAATTCACTTGAGGCCACCTTGAGATAAACATTGATTTGAAAAGACCATTAAACTTCCTGTGTCAGATTTGTGACTAAACATATTAGAGAGTTATCGTTATTATCCAGTCAAAATGATAAGCAATACTGATAACATGAAAGAAGCTGTCAACTGGTAATAGTTCAAAGGACATCGAACCGGTCATGTTCAAAACAAGCGATGTTTGAAAACTATAACACTGTTCACCTCTTCTTAATCATCCATTTGAGTTTCATCCCTGGCTATTCGCTCAAGGATTTCCCTCATTCCTTGGACAAGGTTATCAAGCCCTGTCCCCAGTTCTATCTCTGGTCTCAGTCTGTTTGCTCCGTCATTCTCTCTCATCAGTATTCATGAGTCCCTTACTGAATACCAGCCACCACTTAGGCCTAATTAATGTGCTAATTTCTCCACTGAAACCTCTTCAAACTTTCATTAAACACCTACTGCTTATTATTTCCATAAGGTTTTGCATAAATTTAATTTGTAATTAGAAAACCACAATTGAAATGTTTTACCAAGTTTTCCTTTATTTTATTTTTATTCACATAATGCAAACATGTGTATATAAGTGTAATACATGTTTATTCTATTGCTTCAATGCTCACATATGAGTAATTGAAACAATAAACGATGGATGGAGATTTACAGACTGCAATTAGTTTTTCAATTCATCTTCTCTCTTACATTTCTTAGATTATTCGTTTACAAAGCTTAAATTTCTGGGATTTCATCTTTAGTGTGATCTAAAATATAAAAGACTGTCTGAACTATTCCTTATTTTTGAACATTTCTTTTTCAATTTACTTTTCTAAATCAAACAAAATATTTAGTACAAATAAAAATACAAAATATATCCCTTACAACATTGCAGAAGATACCGAATCGTTCCTCAGTTTTTTTTTTGCAAAAACCCCCGTAAATGTTGTTTACGATAAACAGAAACACAAAATATGACAAAACACTCATTATTTTCAAAAGTTTCAATAAGATGACGTTTAGGAAAAGTTATATTCTTTATCATCGTTATCTTTATACAAGGTATCTGTCATACAACTCGATTTTTATAGGAACAAAGTCCACACATTAACCTCAAGAATTTCTTGACTCACTAGAGTTGTCTGGATTGCTCTAACATAAGCTAGAACTCAAAAAGGAAGCTCGTGTCATGTGTATGTAAGAAATATTGATTCACTGCGCTTATGTAATGGAACAAGACTAATAACGGTTTGTTATTAAAACAATACAGTTACTAGTCTTGATATAAATAAAATCTTTATATCTAGAGAAGACAAATTCCTTTTTTAAGGATTTAATTTCCAATTCAGTTATCTTTTGCCATAACTAATCATAAGTCTCAAGGAGAGACTCTACAGAAAGTTTTAAATCATTTATGTAAAACTACATTTCAACATGGATAATTACATGTTGCTTTCAGTAGGGTCAAACAGAAAGATAAAATTACAGTTTTTTTTTTTTGGAAAATTCAAATTGTACAAAAAATGTAAATAAAGAGAACTATCTTAAAAATATGTTCATTATCCTTTTTATTAGAAATTTACTAGTTTACAGTTTATCTGCATTTATATCAACATGATTGCATTAAAAAGGAAGGTGTTGGGTGACCGAATGGGTCAAGGGTAGTCAAGTATATATACGAGCGTCTAAACGACAGTTCAAATTTAGCAGTGGCAACACTTTTGAATTTTTTTCTCTGGACTTCTTCGTGTTTTGTGATGAATCAAGAGTTGGGGGTGTTGAGAAAAAATTATTGTGCTGATAATCAATGAATGACTGTATGACAGTCGAATTAAGAACACGTTTGCTCAAGATCGATTTCCTCAGATAGAATGGTGCACTAGCGAGAACAATATTAGGGCAGCTCGTTCTGCGGTGGTGGCAATTAGAGCCGTGGAGATAGGGTGGGACAGGCCTCAACTTCCTGGCGCCCTGGGGAAAAAAAAACAGTCTGCAGCCATTTGGCAGGAAATCAAAGGCTGATACGGAGCGGCATGACCTGCTGCCTCGCTACGGCCATTACCTTTGCTTCCACCGTCCTTAAAATTAGCAACCTCTTTTTAAAAAAAAATTTACTTTAGTATAATTCCAGCTACCAAAACGAATTACTTAGTACTACATATGTTCATATATATATATATATTAGTATAGTTTGGCAGTAGATTTTATATACATGTTTTGTTGAAACAGCTTCCACTTTCACTTCTCAGAAGGCTGTTAATGGTGAACTCTCATTGTCTCCACATGATCAGTTTACTCCTTAAATCAACCATTTTCTACAATAACTTGGTCAGAAAATGATCGCTGTTGATGATTGACACCTGCTACCTGAACATGATCAGTTTAAACTTAAAATCAGTATTCTTTCAGTGTTTCAGTCTTCTTTTCAGTCAAATTCAGTCTTTCTCTTGATGAATGAATGAGGCAATGAATGGCCCATCATCTTTAATAGTAAGACGATAGAAAACAAACTATGAAGAATAGGGCTTGCGCAACAAAGTATTGTATGAAAACAAAATGCATTTTGTAATTATTTCAATAGACTTTTCCTGAAGAAATCATGTAGAGATATTGATTAATGCTACTGAGTAAAGAGGGAAGGTGACTTACATTGACATGGATGCCAGGGTAAGGGAAGATCTTGTGAGGAGGGTTCTCCGATGGTGTGTACCTGTAGAACTCAAAGTTGCCACGATACCACTTGACGTAGTAGAGGGGTGATGGGCCAAGGTCGTAGAGACATATTAGGGTAACTCGGCCTCCTCTATGGGCCACCTGAGGGACTGTTGTCACACCTAAGCCTTCGAGACCTCGGCCAACTGAAACCAAACACCAAAATCAATCTTATTGTCAACAATAAACTGAATAGTACCGCTCATAAAGAACAGAAGAAATAAAAACCAATTAGACAATTATATACCATCTTACATTCAAAATCAGTGGTTGCCTATCGTTAGATCTTCATGGAGCCCTAAATAGTATCATTTTTTATTTGTCAGACCAGTAAAATAGATTTTAAAAAAGGTACTGTAAATTTTTTCAGGTAGCTTTAAAAAAAATTTTTATTAGATTTTCAAAAAGTGAAATTCATACAAAAACATCTAAAATCCACCTCCCATATGAATATAATTTAAAAAAAAAAAAAGCCTATCTTCAAGTCGAGAGACAAGCAACACTGAATGAGTCAGACTCATGGAGCAGTGTTGCCACGAAGTCCGCACTTTTTGTCAGAAGTTACAACTCCCCACTATCTATTCGTCTAGACGTGGCTTTAAAATTTTTAATTTATTAAACGTTCATTTATTTAACGTTCGTTAATGTTTGCCTTTTTTTATGTACATGAAATATTAAAATAGGGCCATTGTGTAATAATAGTCCCTTTTCTTCGAGGACTGCCTAAATGTTTTCATGGAGCACCAGTGGTCCCTGGGCTCAGACTGGTGACCGCTGCTCCAGTCCACTCACCCATAATCCGGTCCTTTCTTGTTCCTCTCCCTCTGTCCCTATGTACTATGTACATACTTACCCTTATCGTATGTATCTAAGTAATTACATTAATGTATTATATATTTTAACTAATTAAGTTTATAAATTTATCCATATATATAAATTTCCTTTTAACTCCTAGTGCTCATAATACTCATAATCTTGTTCAATCATCATAAGTAACCTAAACTCATAATTAGGTGTGTATGAGTTAACTAAAAAGCACAGCTAACTCATATCATAGTTAGCTGTGCTTCTTTCCTTCTCTGTTTGTTCTGTAGAAAGGACCTGTAGACCTTTCCTTTCTCATTTCTACTTTTTCTTGCTACCTTGCTTTTTCTCACATATTTTTTTCTTCTTCTTATCGTATCGTGCTAAATCGTATCATAGGATTTTCCTATCTAGAATTTTCAATTATATCTTATAATTGACTACACTTATATAGTTACCCATATGTTAGATACAAGATCTCAAATGAATTGCTAAGAAAAGCACAAAACAAAATAACTGAATTCGTTTATTTAAAAGTTGCTAATTTCTTTATGTTCATTAACTATTAGATTAGTATTGGACTTTTTATAATTTGAGAAAAAAAAAGGAAACGTAGTTTAATCTTGAAAACTTTTGTAGTCGATGCGACGCATTGCGTAGTGGATCGCAATATCGGATTTTCTGCGAATAAACATCATTTGGACATTCAGAACAACTATAGACATCAAAGACATTTTAATATCTCTTTCAAGTTTAAAATCATCTTTATTTAAAAAAGCTTTATTAAAAAAACCTTTTTTTTATTCTCTGATGAGGTTATTTCTTTATTTAAGCAATTCTTATTGAATATTTAATAAGCCAGTTTTATTGCTTATCTAATATTGAATGTTTTTTGCTTAAATAATTCTAAATATATATTGGCAAAACTTAATGATATTATGATGATATTGGGTATTTTCATGATATTAAATTATTTTATTAAATATCTTTACTAAATGATTTTTTGACAGGTCAATGTCAACCTGTGAAAAAAATGGGGAATTCCAAGTTTATAAAACATTTTGAAATTTAGATACAACACTTGCAATGGAGAAAAGGAATTGTAATTGTTAATTAAGGCATGAAAACAAAAAAGAGATCTTTCCTAGAAAAAATCGTTATGTTTATTCCATAACACACTAGAATTTACATCTGGAATCATTAATTTTACCTGACTTCTATTGAGAGAATTTATTTTTCATTCTTCTTTCTTATTAATGCCATTATTTGTAAAGAAATATATTATTCATGGTTTTCTTTAATATTTATTTGAATAATTCGTCATAAACTGGAATTAACAGGTATTCCAATTATCAACTGTGTGCAAACATTTCAATAAGAACATCAGAGTTTCATAAGTATACAGATAGATTTAGAGAGTTATAATTGAAATAATTGATTAAATTAAGATAATTTACATGGATTAGTGAGTTACTGGTTAATTAAATTAATTAAAGAAATAATTCATTAATTAGATACTATGGCATTTACAGTTGAAGGAACAAGTTAATTATGCAATGATAGATAATTTGTTAGTGACTGTTATGACGTAATATTATTTGACGTTATCATGACGTATCACGATTTAAAGCCTGAAATGCTGACAGAACTATCTCCCTATATATCCATAGTAAATACTCAACAATTATCTGGAATCAAGGGCTGTAGACACCAAAGAGCACATCACGGGCTCTACCAAAACTACACTTATCTACCAGAAACCTCAACATCCTTTATTTGTTGCTACGTACGGCAATACACAAACTTGATACTTTCGTACGCACAACGTACTTGCGTACGTACGCAAACTTGATACTTTCGTTACGAGGGCAATAGCCTCTTTTAAGAGGGTTGACAGCTAGCGGATAGTTTTTTACTCTTTCTTACTGTACTCCTTTGTTTCCCCAAAACATCCCTTTCTGGACATTTGTCCTTTCCTGCGCTTTCACCCTTTTAAAATACCACTCTTCCCTCCCACTCTTCTCAACCCCTCACCAGATGTTTTCTGCATCTAGTGTTTCAGTTGGGTTTTTGACTCTGACGAAGACTGCTTGTTACGGTTGAAGGATCTTAGTCTTGTTTTCCCATTTCATATTGTGGTTTGATCATATATCTATGTCTATATATTATATATATATTGAAGACGAGGATATCGAAATATAGTAGTGAGTTCAGTGGTTTCCTTTCTAAGTGTTCTTTTTTAAATTCTAGTTTATATATATATATATATATATATATATATATATATATAAATTCACATAAGGGGTTATTGAGGATTTTGGTCATAAAACATACAACTCCTGATGATCAGTCGACGTTTCGCTAAAAGTTGTTTGGCATTTTCAAGGCTAAAAAACAATTTATTAAACGACATAAGTAAAGCAAGATAAATACATCATCGAACACCATCCAACAGAAAACAAACGACACAAACAACAATTAAAGTACCCAGAGAACCACAACAGTATCATAAAATACCTAGTGCTATTATTATTATTTAAAAACAGACATTTGTCGTTTAAACCTAGTTGCATATTATTAATTATTCAGAACACCAAAAAACCACATTTTCAAAAACAGCAAAAACCACTGTTGTTACTGTCAGTTGTGGTTTTTGCTGTTTTTGAAAATGTGGTTTTTTGGTGTTCTGAATAATTAATAATATGCAACTAGGTTTAAACGACAAATGTCTGTTTTTAAATAATAATAATAGCACTAGGTATTTTATGATACTTTTGTGGTTCTCTGGGTACTTTAATTGTTGTTTGTGTCGTTTGTTTTCTGTTGGATGGTGTTCGATGATGTATTTATCTTGCTTTACTTATGTCGTTTAATAAATTGTTTTTTAGCCTTGAAAATGCCAAACAACTTTTAGCGAAACGTCGGCTGATGATCAGGAGTTGTATGTTTTAAGACCAAAATCCTCAATAACCCCTTATGTGAATTTGAAATATCAGTGGTCGAGAAACTATATCAATATATATACAGCAATCCCTGCAAACTAGTAATAATGATCAAATCGTCAGTATGTATAAAGGTAATTTAAAAGAAGAGGAGAAATGTGTACCTCGATGGCCATCTAGTGTTTACGAGACCCATTAGTATCCTTTAAAAGTTTTAACCTGACATGAAGGTGTCTCGTTAAAACACTCCCATGTGCTGATTATAATTTCAATGCACAAGCATCCATTGAAACTAAGATTATGGTAATTTAAATGGAGAAAAATAAATATGTTGCTTAATTCATAAGCAATTGATATAACTCTTATTCTGTCTATCAATAGTATAAAATATTGTCGAGAAAAAAAGTGGTAAAAAACATTAGTCAATACTAAGTCGTTTGACAGTGTCCACATTGTTCCCCCCTCCTCCACTCCAAGTATAAAGCGGTTTGGGAAACGTGTGAAAATTTGCTTTTCACTTTTGGAGGTCTTTGGAAAAAAAAAGACGTGGGATCTTTAATTAAAGTTAAAATGGAAGAAGATTATGAAATAAAAAAGAAACTACTTAACAAAAATGCCAGGGTGATAAACTCCAGACAAAAAAGTAGCAATGAAAGTGAAGGTATCATTTTGATCCTTTTTTGGGGCTACACTGGTCAGCTACAGCAGCAGAAAAATCATTGTTTTCGCTCAAACAGCGATCCGAATATTTGTTCTTTAAAAGGTTTAGGTGGAATCTACAATCTTGAATATTATTATAATTTGATTGATGTGAATAGACAAAGATTTAGGTATAGGTTTTTTAGTACAAAACAGTGGCGTAGCACCCTTTTTTGCCACCTGGGACGGTCGCAATATTTGCTGACCGTTGATAATTCGTTAACATTCGAAACTCCAGAACATCTTCAAAATATTTATTTTCATGGAATTACAATCAAGGATCTAATTTTAAACTGCTGTCATTGATCCCGACTTAGATTTTATTACAGCACTTCTGTACATATACAGTCGTCATCAAAGAAAACAAAAGATTTTTCAAAAGGAAGACGTATAAATATAATCATAAAAATTGGCTAAGCAGACAAATGTAACAAAATTTTAACCCCATTAAAAAACTAGTTTTGAAAAATTTAAAATAAATTCATTTTTAATTTACAAATGATAGATGTTGAGAACAAAAGTAACACATAAAAACAAATTACGCCCTTACAAACTCATTTTGGTATAAAATTTCAGATTTTTTGTTAACTTTTTATTTTTTTTTCTATTTTCTTTTCTTTCTTTCTCTTTTCTTTTCTTTCTTTTTCTTTCACCCCTCTTAATGCCACCTCATGGCAAGTACTGCCCATGTCCCCTACCCCTTGTTACACCACTGGTACTAAATGAATAACAACTATTATAATGAACATAGCGGTGAAAATATTATGAGTGGCACTCATTTTATGTTAACCGAAGTTACCTGAAGAAATGATTATTCATTAGGGAACATCAACACCAAAAGATAACACTGTTCCAAAATTTGTGAGTGAATGATATTTTGTATTCACCGCAGTAGTGAAACAATAAACAAGATCTAATAATACAAAATAAATGAAAAACATGTTAAAATATGTACACATAAGAGTCTGAGTTTAAACCAAAACTTGTACTGAAACATATTCACAATTAAGAGTATGCTGGTTTAAAATCTAGAGTTCCAAATATTCGTTATAACTGAAATTGTGGGAATTAGCATAACTGGCGACGGGAAGATCTGTTGGTTAACCGACGACCTGTGGTTGTTTCTTCGGAGGCTTAACATAATAATACTATCTCTTGCAGTTCTGTGTAAAGTTATATTGTGGGGATTTTTAATTAGATAAAGAATGATATTTTTTATTATCTATGACTTAATTATTTTTGCTATCAGATAAAAACTCCAATCAGAATAAACTAAATTAATTAAATTATTCCACGAGCAATACCAGGATAATATACTATATTAATTTAACTCAATGTTAAAAGGATATGTTATCCATGTCCGGGTTCAATATGGGTATATTGAAAAATTCAAGTATATAACTAACCCGGGTTGGTCATAATATTTGCTAACTGTTGATAAACCGTTACATTCAAAACTCCAGAACGCCTTTGGCGTTATCCTTTGGCATAAGAATAAAATGATTGGATGTCTTTATATAGTTTAATCGCATATTACATCACACTATGAATTAGAATTTTACAAATGTAAACAACAGAAAATTAGTTTTTGCTTACAAGAAATGGCAGCACTAACAATTAACAATCATTTGTAAAAGTAACTGAAGATTATAAAATTATACCAATGTATTAACCCTTTGACTGCTAATTTTGCATAAATGTTAAACAGGGTTCATATGATTTTCACGCCAAAATCACATTTACTCTATAGCATGCAAAAAAACATTTCAGTTACTCCGACAATATTTCTAATGATTCTTCTTAACAAACAACAAAAATCAACAAAAAATATAGTTGAAAGTCTTTAGCTACAATTTTTATTTTTAATGGGAAAAATTACGTTTTTCGTAGGAGCCAGAAACTTTCACACAGAGAACTTAGACTTAGACCAAACCATTGACCCTTTGTGACTCTACACTGGGGTACTAAAGTTTGCATAACTCAATCAATATAGAGTAGGCGCCGTAGTTATCCACATGTTTCATAGGTTAGGTCACACAATCTTTAAACAAGGAGCTCAATAAGGCCAGTGACCTCACCTTTGGTTGAGCTGGTTAAGTAGGATTTTTGATCCGAAACTTTTAAAATTGGTCGGTATTGCGGGCGGAGGGGCTTATGGAGAGGTTCTCCCTCCATCCCGCCAACTGATAAGTTGGACTCGCAGTGGGTGTTGGTTCTCATCCTGGTTGGTTAGACCCTTGTGGTTGCTGTGTGAGAAGCAGTAACTTTTCGGGAGGATGCCTGCTTAGCATACCGGGGAGCTAGAGTCCCAAACCCTTACCAGTGGGAATTGAACTCAGCTGATTGGTCTGGACAGCTAGTACTTGCCTGGTATGGTCGACTCTTGACGATCAGCGTCAGCGAAAAGGACGATTAGATACACCTCATTGATCATATTATATGTCAGTACACTAGCATTTAGCTAACGGGAGACCTTGGGATCTCTCCTTACTATCTTTACAGGTGGCGTTTAGTCAACGAGAGATTAGTAATCTCTCAATATGAGTCGTTTCTTTAGTACTATGACTCCTCAGAATGTCGCCCCGACGGAGTTTTTATTACCTACTTGCGCAAGACCTGGCTCCTACCTCTTGTAACAGGCTCTTCCCTTTTGGAAATTATGTATGGGGGATGACAGAGTTCACATGCTCATTATTGGAGTCCTAAACCAGAAAGGTAATGTAGGTTGCCGGCTCACAATTTGAAGAGTACCTGACATCGTTAATATTGAGTAGGAACGTTTAACTAGTATCTGATATACAGGCTCGAAAACGACGGCTTGACGTCCTTTCTGAGGATCGACGTACTCAGATTTATTCTCCCGTGTGATTAAATCGAGTGCCAAAGTGAGTATTGAACCTCGTACCTACCAATCCAGAGAAGGGAATGTCGCCACTGGGCCAACCCTGTCCCTATATTAATACCATATATATTTATCTTTAAAATTCAACTAAAGACATTAAAACAGTTTGAATTTTCATATGAATTTCAGAACATTCCTATCTACGCTCACCCACCCACCCACACACACACAACACACACACACACACATACAAGAATTAGTGGAAACTATTTTATTAAATTCAGTGTGTCTGAAAACGTCTGTTTCCATTTTAAATTCAATCAATATCAAGTGAATTAAGGCACTGATAAAATAATGGGAAAACACTCATTGGTATACTATAGCAGTTCTACTTTCTGACTACTTGGGTTAAATGAATTTTACTTTTTTTTTTTTTTGAATTTTGATTATACGATGTCTTCTACTTCTGTGACAAGGAAGGATTGTTTTACTGAAAACAAAATTAACTTTCAATATAGGGCTAAGATGAATCAGTTAATTCAAGTCTCTATTGAAATTGAAGAAGTATTAGCTCTCATTTGAAAAGAAAAGAAAATTGAAGATTGGATAAGAAAGGAAGATAGATAGAAAGGGCCAAAAGGGCATGTCCCTCGAGAGACCTGTCTCCAGGAACGAGATCCCTCTCACGGCCGTCCTGTTTAATCTTGTCTTCTGCCTACCTCATAAACAACTTTCCCACTGATCTCAAACAAGACTTGCTGATATCAAAACATCAATTAGCCAAAACAGACTCTTTTAATCAAACTATCTCACCAAATCCTCTTAACGGTTACACAATTGTTTCACTTCAAAATACTATTAAAAAAGCCGCTCAATTGTAAAAATTTTGTTTTATTGTCACTTTCAAAGAAACTTTAAAATTTCTTTTTTTTTAAGTAAAAATTTAACTAAATTATTTATCTGCAAATTGTTCGTTTTAATAAATGAAACGGGGGAAAATTAGTTCCCATAAGGTACAAAACTTTAATACATTGTAAAACAATAATTTCCTGTAATTATGCTAAATATTCTAATGACTTCATAAAGTACTCATTATCATGGAGGTAATCAAAATATTTTAAATATCTCAGGTTGTCAAACAGCGTTACCAATTAGTTTAGTATAAATATGATATAGTCCTAAATTCAACATTCCCTTTAATCCTATTACAATTGAAATTTGTATCAACAAGTATCAACGTAAAATAGTATTATTCTCAAAACCAATGCATGTTTTCAATACTCAATTCCTCTATCGGTTTATAATGAGGCAAAACAGAAATCTCGTTACCATAACAAGACAACACTGAAAAAGAACATTGCATTTGCAAAATCAACATTTGATTTTGATAGTAAGATTGCTTAAGTTTTATATTTTTGAATAATGGTGAAGTACTACTTAATGACTGATTGATCAACTCAAAAACATGTTAATTTGAACAATGACTTGATATCATGAGGAGATCTGAAAAGAGAAGAATAGAGGAATTGTTCTTACCTGTTTCAAATCAAAGCCAGATCTGACAATGGTAAATCTACTAGTCTAAGAATGTCTCTCTGGCTTTATCTTCTCTTCTCATCTATTGCTGATGAAGAACTGTTTTTTCAAATATCGGCCCTGACATGACTTTTGTTCTGTACTCTATATTTTTTAGTTTTATTTCTTTCAGTTCCAACGCTGTATTCAAATTTGAAATTGTACGAATATAAAACAAAATTTCAAAATAAACAAGTTAAATAAAAATTAATATTTCAACAGCTGTAATAAATTCAGAAATGGTATTAACAATTTCAACAAAAACAAATTCAAGTAGAACTCTGAGAAGAATCCTGGTTATTTCCTGCAAAATCGTAACCCATTTTTGAATTTACTAGTATAAATTAAAGTTTTATCCAGTCTTGGCATAAACGATCTTCACACTGAGAGATTCGATCTTACTAACTAATTTGTTTAATAACTTTCCGTTTATTAGAAGATTTGTAACTCGAACAGTTCTAACAATAGCTTCTCTTCACTTGATCTTTATAAATATCAATAGAATATCTGAGTAGTACGATGAAGGTGAAGAAGATGAGATGATATACTGCACAGGTCATTGAATGTCATTGAAGTTTCACTGCTCCTCAGATGTAGCCTCATCATCAGGTGATAAGGGCAAATTCATCAAATAATGTTGGACGGTAACCTTCACGCATAATTCCACATTTTGAATTGTTTATGAATATTTTTGAACCATCTGCGATGTACTGAGGCCGTTATAAATGAACCGCGAAGTAACGAGGGATGACTGTGTTTCATTATATATATATACAGCAGGTGATACAAGGAAGGTTACAACTCGCTAGCGCCCCAAGCACTCAGCGCTGAGGCTACAAATAACAAATACACCTGTTATTTGTAGTCTTGTTTATCACTTACTTTCCATTCACATTATATATATATATATATATATATATATTTGTAAAATTTGGGAGCAGTCCTTCTTTTAAGCATATTTCGTTGAATAGCTGACCGTATTTCGCTGATGTCATTTTCTTCACTAGTTTTTCAAGGTTTCTGAATACCTTCTTCTTTCCTTCATCCAAACGTTGGAGAATGTTAATTAAGTTATAACCGACATGTTTCGACTGGCTTCCAGTCATCTTCAGGGTGATTAATTAAACAAAGAGGAAAATTATTAGTCTTTGGAGTTGGTATTAAAACACATTATCTACTATATAATGTGTTTTAATACCAACTCCAAAGACTAATAATTTTCCTCTTTGTTTAATTAATCACCCTGAAGATGACTGGAAGCCAGTCGAAACATGTCGGTTATAACTTAATTAACATTCTCCAACGTTTGGATGAAGGAAAGAAGAAGGTATTCAGAAACCTTGAAAAACTAGTGAAGAAAATGACATCAGCGAAATACGGTCAGCTATTCAACGAAATATATATATATATATATATATATATATATATCACATAATATATTATTTATTTTATTAAACTGTGTAAGGATATGAAAGAAGAAATAAAAGTAGGCATGTAAAGATGAAAAGGAAATCCAATAAGGGAAATGAAACTGTAACAGAAAAGGGCGCAAAATTCATTACTATGGAAGGTTAAACATCAATAGTTTTCAAAAAATTTCAAAAAATTAACATTAAATTGACTTAATATTTTTTAAAATTTAATAGCTCGATAGATATATATGTAGCTTCAGTGTTTACGAAAAAGCATATATATATATATATATATAATTTATTCAGACTTCATATAGACCATTGTAGAATTTATAAAAAAATTAAAATTCATTGAAGGAAGAAAATGTTTATTTGGAACATATATACCGCTTTTGTATTATTTGAATTTATGTAATCATTGGTCAGGTGTGAGACAAAACATGGATGAAATGCCTGCAATGGCCGAAGCGGTTCATGTTATTCTCTCTTCTCATGAAATATTCTCTCACATGTTGTCACATTTGCTATGGAATTACAGCAATGTTGGCTGGAATTATCTCTTTTTGAAACAGCGGTTTGTGGTTGGCTTAAAACTATGATGTATTGAAATATTCAGTCCCTGGGTGGTCTATGATATTCAATTGAACGGATAACATGTATTCATCTGAATGTTGCCCTCAAAAATAGAGTGAAATAGCAACACAGTTGTTTCAAATTGATCATCATATTTAAAACGAACATCTACTGTTGCATATCCCATTATATAAATTAAACCTTAAACTACCATGCATTTCTTATTTTGGTTTTTTACAAAAACAATTACTCTCGTTTTAAGTTAGGCACCTTATGAACAGGGGTGTATCAAGGAGGGGCAGTCCACCCCACGATGTCAGGTTTCGGGGAGCGGGCGGTGTTTTGAGCGAGTAAAATTAGGAAAAAATAATATAATAAAAATGTAACAAAAATTTGAAATGTTATACCAAAATTAGTTTTTAAAGTCATATTCGTTTTTTTTTTTGTTTTATGTATCTGAAACTGTTTTTCAACGGATATGTCAACTGTAATATTTGCAAATCAAAAATAAGTATATTTTAAATTTTTCAAAACCAGTTTTTTAAAGGGGTTGAAAGTTTTTTATATTTGTTTGCATAGTCAGTTGATTTAATTTCACAATTTCTTTATGATTTTAATTATACGTTTTTGTTCTAAAAAAAACCTTTGTAGTCTTTCATGATGACTGTATACGTATAGGAGTGTTCTAATAAGTTAGTCTGCGACAATGACAGCAGTTTAAACTTAAATCCTTGATTGTAATTCCATGAAAATAAATATGTTGAAGACCTTCTGGTGTTTTTAATGTTAACGGATTATCAAAGGCTAGCAAATCTTACGACCGCCCCGAGTGGTAAAAATTGTTGTTACACCACTGTTCTATGCTAAAAAAAGTATTGGTACCTAGATCTTTGTTTATTCAAATCCATCAAATTATAATAATATTAAAACTGTAGATTTCACATGAACCTTTTAAAGAACAAATGTTCCGATCGCTATTTTACGATCGGGCGTCAAATCTTACAACCACCCAGGCAGCAAAACTAGCTGATACGTCACTTCTTCTTCTTTTTTTTTTCTTTCTTTTTTTTTTTTATATTCAGATACGTCACTGAATATAAAAAAAAAATCGGTAGAAACTTTTTGTTTTTCGCGAATTACCAGAACTGCTGTTTGTATTTCAAATAATAATTTTTGATCATTTGAGGTGATCAAAGTAGCACCTTATAATTTGCATATAATAATGAGATTGATAATATAAATAGAATAGATGTTGAAATAATTATGTAAGACTGATTAATATTGCTATGAAATATTATGTAGTCATCTTTAAAGAAATGTAGTACATGAAATACTATTAACATTAGAAATGGTGTATTCAAGTTGGCCTGAGAGTTAACAAGAGCAATAGCTTTGCTTACCAAGGCTAACCGGCTAGCGGAAAATCATACAGGCTTGGGACCGTCTGAACCTTTGTTTTCATTATCCAGGCAATGTTTACTTTACTAAAATCATATATCATTCCATTTAAAGTAGCTGTTATGCTACTATTTCTTGCCATGTTGAATATACCACACCTCAACGTATCACAGAAGCTAAGCTACAAAGGTAATTGATGCTATCTGCATAGATGATACATTATTCCCGATAATATCACTTGATCATGTTCAATTGGTGTCAATCATATATATATATATATATATATATATATATATACATACGAGGTGTGTAAAAAAAGTAGTGAGACTGGCAACGTCGCTTTCGATCTGGCAACGCTGGAGACGCGTGGCCTTGAGTAGCGTCAGGTGCACGTGTGATGCGCCTCCAGTATGAATCTGAACTCGCCACAGTCATTTGTTTGTCCGTAGCGTTGGTTTTCCTGAAATGGTTTTTTCTTGAGCGTTTTAAAAATGAGTGACCTCAAAGTTGAGCAGCGGTGTGCAATCAAATTTTGCTTCAGACTTGGACATAATGCAACCGAAACCGGCCTATGGAGAATGTGTTTTATCAAGGGCACAGGTTTTTCGGTGGTTTAAGGAATTTTCAGAAGGAAGAGAGTCGATTGAAGATGAACCACGAAGCGGAAGGCCTTCAAGTGCAAACACCGATGAAAATGTCAACAGAGTACGGAACCTTGTGCGTTCAGATCGACGCTTGACAGTCAGAATGATCGGGGAACAGTTGAATTTGAATCACACCTCCGTTCATCACATTTTGACCAATGAATTGGAGTGGATGTTGAATCACGACAACGCGCCCTGTCACACTGCCATCTCAATAAACGAGTTTTTGGCCAGTAAAAACATTCCTGTTGCTCCTCAGCCTCCTTATTCACCAGACTTGAGTCCTTGTGACTTTTTCCTCTTCCCGAGATTGAAAAATCACCTCAAGGGAACTCATTTCGGGACACTACAAAACATACAAACTGCTGTAACCGACCAGCTGAAGGCCATTCCAGAATCCGAGTTCCAGCAATGCTACAATGATTGGGAGGACCGTCTCCAGCGCTGTGTGGCTTCCGAAGGGAACTATTTTGAAGGTGACAATATCACATTGTAATTATATTTGAATAGAAAATTTAAAAAAAAATCAGTCTCACTACTTTATTTACACACCTGGTATATATATATATATATATATATATATATATATATATATATATATATATGATTATATATATATATATTATATATATTTTTATGTATATGATTATATATTATATGTATGATTTTATATATATATATATATATATCTGATTTTGGCAGGTATATATATATATACCTGCCAAAACAGTCTAATCAATTTTTTGAACTTTTCAATGGTGCATAAATTTACAAACATTTAATAAATTTATACTTATACTTAAATTAATATTTAAGTATTAATTTAATAAATTATATACTATATTTAAAAATGAATTGTAAAATTTGGTTTAGTTGCATTATATTTACGGTAATTTACATTATTCTTTTCAAAGTGCATCTTTTCTTCACTTTCTTTGTGTATTGTGTCGGCTTTAATTAAACTGCAGTAGCACACACAATGCATGAGCAAGGTCTTTAAGAAGAATTGAAAGTGATTGCTTTCAAAGGGACACTTACCAGCTCGTGCTCTCATTGACTTCATTTATGTGCTCCAAATTCCTATTTTAGATAAGCTATACAAAAGAAGAAGAGGAAATCAGTTCTATTTTCTAATATGTATATTGCAACAATTTTAATTCAGATTAATTTTAAAAGGTTGTTTCTTTAATTTTCCTTTTCTCCTCAGTATCCAGCTCTGTTATACTCAACAACCTGATGTCCCTGGTAATTGGTTGTGAACATGAATAGTTCTTGCTCAAGTTCAGACTAATTGTTGTTGTTCAAGATATCCTGCTAACTCGACAACTATTGTTTGTACACAGCAGGGACAGTAGCATATCCGAGAGAGAGTGAGAGAGAGAGAGAGAGAGAGAGAGAGAGAGAGAGAGAGAGAGAGAGAGAGAGAGAGAGAGAGAGAGAGAGAGAGAGAGGGAGATTGGATGAATGAGGAAGAAAGAATGAAACGTAAAAGTGAGTAAGAATATAAAATATAAATAACAATAATATAATGGAATAAAAAATTGATATTCATGGGTAAGTACTGACCAAAATCTTGTCAAAATCTTCTGATGAGCTTGTCACGGCTTTCAACTCAACCTCAATTGATAGATGAATGTTCATTGTAAATCGTTGAAGTGACTTTACTGTTTAAGAGTAATTACAACAATTGTATTTTTAAAATATCCACCTCGGTAATTCTGCTGTCACCATTAAAGTGTAAAGAGTATGTATTCGAGATTTTCTATCCTCTTATTGGTAGACTATCAATTGGCATTGTAGCGATTCTGAGGGAAAGAGAGGATGATTGATGAAGAGAGAATGAAAATATAAAACGATCCAAGATCTTAGTCTTGTTTTCCCATTTCATATTGTGGTTTAGTCATTGATATATATATAATAAAAGTTTATGAAGACTCGGTCAGTGCAGAGCGAGTCCACATAAACTTTTATTTTGTTTCTACTTCACGGTCCATACATACATTAATATATATATATATTAATAATAATATATATTAATAATAACTATATATATATATATAGTTCAATATAGAAAAAGAAACATAGAGAAATCAAAAGAACAAACTTACAGTCTCTAATTTTTGGTTTGAACCGTCTTCAGGAGAGATAAGAGAGAAGACGGTTCAAACCAAAAATTAGAGACTGTAAGTGTGTTCTTTTGATTTCTCTATGTTTTTTTTTCTATATTGAACTATATTTGTCCGTTTTGGATTGTATTTCCAACAAAAAAGTATATATATATATATGTATATGTATATATATATATATATATATACGAGTTCGAGACTAACAAAGAGCAACACACAAAGTAGGGAAACGCACTTACAGACTCAAATTTTTGGGTAATCCGTCTTCAGGGGAAAAGAGAATGGGAGACCAAGCACGTTGTAGACGCAACGGCAAGTAACGGCAAGTAATATATATATATATATATATGTATATATATATATAGTTCAATATAGAAAAAGAATCATAGAGAAATCAAAAGAACACACTTAGAGTCTCTAATTTTTGGTCTGAACTGTCTTTAGGATAGATAACAGAGGGAAACCAAGCGGACTGGTTCAGAGACGGTTGGAGACCCTGGGTCTGGTACCAGTGCGCTTGGTTTCCCTCTCTTATCTCTCCTGAAGACGGTTCAGACCAAAAATTATAGACTGTAAGTGTGTTCTTTTGATTTATCTATGTTTCTTTTTCTATATTGAACTATATTTGTCCACTTTGGATCGTATTTCCAACGAAAAAATTTATATATATATATATATTCAAATATTTAGGAAACACTCCTTCGTTAATACATGTGAGATTGAATTTACGGCCTATTGTTTTTTTTAATTAATTTCTTAGATAACTTTTCCAAAGCCCTTGGGAGTCTTTTAAATTCACAAGGAACTAGGTACATCAACACACGATACATTTTGTTTTCAATGATTATATTTCTTCCGACGTTTCGGTTGTTTTCGACTATCTTCAGGGTGTAAAACGTATATACAATATTTTAAAACCTATTGAACATTGTTTAAAACACTTAAATATAACACCCAAATTTCATAATGAACTACTAAATTGAATATGAACATTTAAACTGGCCGGTTGGCATTTCTATTTCATGTCAGCAGGTGTCTTTAAATTGTTCTATCATTGTCGAATTCCCCGTTTGTTGCAACTGTCCCATGTGCAGCTTCAATAAGTTTGTAAAACTTACTGTTTGATTATTTATATTAGGCCTTATTCCCATTAATGAATTTAAAAGACTCTTAAGGGCTTTGGAAAAGTTATTTAAGAAATTAATTAAAAAAACAATAGGCCGTAAATTCAATCACACACACACACACACACACACACACACAAACCCACACACACACACACACACATATATATATATATATTCCTAAAGAAAACAAATTAAGAAAAGTGGCTTAAGTGAACTTCACAAAAAGTGTGTTTGAAACACCTAGTGTCAAGTGGATAAAAAAGTTACTAATATTGTGCAGCATTACATGTTTTGAATTTTATGTAGTTTCTTAATATTGTTATTTTGTAAAGTTATTTGAAATGAGTTTGAAACTTCTTGAGTAGTATAATTTTCAGTACGATTTAAAAATATTGATTATTTATTAGTAATTTAAATTAGCCCTGAGTGGTCGGCAATATATTAATTAATGACAGATATTCAACAATTCATGTAGCTATATGTAGGTTTTAAAAAGTTGAACAATATTTATGGACTTCTAAAGGAATTTTGGTTTAAAAGAAGGAACTTTCTAAGTATGTACATTCTATAAAACTCTAGTTACTGGAGGTATACGTTTAGCGAAAAATTTTCCTCTTACGAGTGAAAGTTTGCTCACTCTCAAGGGACCCAAAAAGTGAAGATTTAAACTTGAATGAGTTTGCAAAAAAAGGGAGTACTTGTGCAATAATAGCAGATCTTGTTTGTAATTCACAGTTTAAACTGTTGAAGCAATTTTGAATTATAGGAAAACAAGACAGAGAAATGTAGTTTTTAGATTTCCATGGAGAGCTAAAGAATGTGTTTATATTGAAGGGTTTGCTCGTTTAGTAAACTTTCAATTTATTTTGCTGCAAATTAAAAAAACTACCGAAAATTTAAACTTTAAAATAATATTTATATAAGTCATAGTGATTACTAGATATAAACACAGATAGCTTACGTAAAAAAAAAACACATATACATTAATGAACCATGCGTTGCCTAAAGGTATAGATAAGGAAGGCAGAAATATGACAGAAAGCAAAATCCAATTAAAGGAAAGGCGTGCCAACTGTTCATGAATTAACAAAGGCAAATTATTCGCTATCTAGAAGGTTTTGCTTTAATACTTTCTCAATTTACATAATATCACCAACTGGGAATAGGTGAATTAAATTCTCCTTTATCTGTTGTTTTTTTTTTAAAAAAAAACTCCCAATGATTTGGACGTGTTTGGAGTACCAAAGTAATAACAAAGGCAAAATCAGCTGCAATTATGAAGCAATCTCAATAGCATGTGATGTGAAACGCAATCATTGATTTGTTGACGGGTAAGCAGGCCTCTTCAATTATACTCGTCCTGTTGCCAACTTTATATGGAAATATTCATCTTTGCACATGCTCACCTTCTACCCTTGCAATGTCATGAGGAATGACAAAATCTGAATTTCTTCTATTCATACAGTTATTCAAATCATAAAAGAGATAATATTGATAAATATTAACCGCTATTTAAATAATATCATTACCAAAAAGTATCTAACTTTTAGAAGAATTTCGTACTGTATCTATTTAAGTACCCTATTAAATACTGTATTTTTTGTAGGATAAATACAAAAAATAAATATAAGAAATAAACTATTTCTGGTTGCTTTCAATTTCGTAGCAATTCTACGCTATAAATACTGCCCCAGCGCAGAGTGTACTTCACCCTGCAGCGTCATCTAGCGGTATCCTAGCTCTTCTTTTTCTAGTCTTTTCCTGACGACGACTGCAGTAATTGTTTTTTTTTTCATTTGTCATAATATATGTACTCGTATATTTTGATAAAGGTATCGACCGTGGAATAGAAACAAAACTAAAGTTTATCAGGACTCGGTCAGTTTTTCAGGTTCAAATTAATCTCTCATTGCGAAGGTTCCGGAATTTTTTTATAATTTATTAATTTTTATTTGTAATTTTATTTTTTTGTTAAACCTATGAGAAAGATTTCAAATAAAAATATTGAAAGGAGACCAAGCACATTGTAGATGCAGGGTTACTAGCCGTTGCGTATTAATGAACAATCTTAATGAACTACATAGTTCAGTTATGTGCATTGACTCTCACACGATGTGATATTACATTGTAATACCCTCTATAATTTAGACGTAAGCTTAACCTGATGATGGTCTACGAGACCAAAACATGTCGTTGTTTTATTGAAAATAATATTTAGTTAGTTCTTACATAGTGTTAGATATAAATAGTGTTAGAATGTGTAGTTATTAAAAGAAAAGTTTGGTCCAGTTGATTTTTTTATTCCCTGAGGAACTGAGAAGAGCCTGTAGGGCATTAGGGAAACTCTCAAAAACTGTAACCAAGCATGAAATTGGCATAAAATTTTTAGAAACATATATATATAAAGATTTCACATAAATACGTGAAATAACAATCAAACCACAATATGAAATGGTAAAACAAGACTAAGATATTTCAACCGTATCAAGCGGTCTTCGTCAGATTCAAAAACCCAACTGAGTTACGGTTAAGGTTGAAAGATCTTAGTCTTGTTTCCCATTTCATATTCTGGTTTGATCATCTATATATATATATATATATATATATATATATATGTATGTATAATAAAAAGATTTTACATAAAAACGTGAAATAACAATCAATGATTAAACCACAATAAGAAAAAGGGAAAACAAGACTAAGATCTTTCAACCGTAACAAGCGGTCTTCGTCAGAGTCAAAAACCCAACTGAGTTTTTGGGTTGGGTTTTTGACTCTGACGAAGACCGCTAGTTACGGTTGAAAGATCTTAGTCTTGTTTTCCCTTTTTCTTATTGTGGTTTGATCATAAATAAATGTGTATATATATAGTGTAAACTAATAACAATAAAAAATATGAATTATTTTAGATTTAATTATATTTCTATTCAGAAATGATGGATCAGGAATGAAATATCAGTAATTTTATCAGAAATGCTATTACAATAGCCAGAAAAGCTTTACTGTTATTACATACTTTGTGAAAGTCATTCACTATATGAGATTTAATAAAGCACATTCATTGCATGCAATGTTATGTTTATTTGCATTTCTCTAGGAAAGAGCTTCATAACTTTTACCAGATTCTCATAGGGTCTCATAACTCAAAAAACGGTTAAAAACGCCTGCGTTGCAACTTTCATTTCAAACAATTTTCCCTTAACATCAAGATTGTTTCTTGGAGCCGTTCCTAGGAAGGTGTGGGGCCTACCACACCAACAAATTATTATATATATATATATACAAAATTATTGTTTAGTTATATTTAACCATTGGTCTGTCGATTTGCAGGAGTAATGGTTGTGGCAGCTGTTAGTCACCACCATCGTCCCGCGGTGTCCAGGGCGGTCTCCCGGTTCTCCCTAGCTAAACGACGGGCCTGGCTCTTCTCAATCTTTTTTACCTCAGGGCGCATTCAGGAACTAAAAAAAATTCTGGGATACACCATTTTCATTTCAATATGGGAAAAAATAGCAATGAAACTTAATTTTTCCATTTAATGAAAATTACTGTGAATTATTGCTCTTAAGAAGAGCATACAGTTGCTAATTTTAGTCTGTGGGGACGGGTATGCCAGAAATGTGGATATTCAAAGAGACCTCAGATTAGAATCAATTGAAAGATTCACAAATAAACTGGTGACCAATGAGGACATGTAAATCCCACCCCATCTAAACCCCTTTGTTCAAAGCCTATGCCTAATAACTCCCCAACCACATCCATCATAGAGGCTATTGATAAAATAGAAAATCAATCCCTAGACAGACAACTTTTCACGACTCAAGAAGACCATACTACTACGAGATAATGTATACCGACAAACCGAATAAAAGAGTACCAACATATACTTACTGACTCCACAAACACAGAAGTATCATAAACCATCAGTAGTAGTAGGTCTGAGACCTGGAACTGCTAATTACAACGCGCACTACAATGCGAGGAAAGAATCGTTGGTCGTTGGTTGCTATCGTATAGTACCCAAATTTCTCAGTTATTAATAATATAATTTTATATTTTTATACAAAATTTTCTTATATTATTTTTCTTCTCTTGTTTCTTTTCAGATTGCTTTGATTGTTACGTGTTTTGGTTTTTATGATCTCCCTGATGAAAATGACGCGATTTGCAATATTCATTAGTATTTAATGACAACAACAAAAATAGAAAAAAGTAAGAAAATAAAATAAAGAGTTATATCTTAAAACAAGTCTTCATTTTTTTACATTATATTTTGAACTCTAGTTCCTTTATTACTAACTTTAGTAATTAGTAGTAGTTTACGTTAGTAAAGAAGTTTAGCAACTTCTTTATTACTAGGTCTTACATATGATAAACACAATCTCGAATTGCATCAACACATTTCATACTTGATGTACTTTTACATTTCATAGTATTTAGCATAGACAAACCTTGTTGACGGAGGTAAGATGTTGAAAATGGTAATATGACTACCAATGCTTTCCTCGCAATAGTTTAAAATCTTAACTGACGAAGTCTTTCCTCTGATATGGAAACCACAAACTTGGCATGGCCAAATATTATGGCATTTACCCAATATTTTTTTTAATAATCTCCTTAGGGCACACCGGAGCGTTTTCCTTGGTGCACCGTTTGAGATGCGCTGATCTAAGGTATAAAGTTCTCAAAGAACTGTAACTTTGAACTTCACCATCTGTTAGACATTAGACATTAAGATTTCAGTTATTCAGGTTTCCTTGCCAATGAAGCTTAATTTTATTTTATTTTTTCATTTTAAAACCTGATAACAGAGTCAATAATGAATGAATAACAGAGCAAGAAACAGTAATGAATATTTACAGTTTCCAGTGCCCACTTTCTTTGGTTTTCCTACTTTAGTAGTGTATTATGGGTGGCAGGTTTGACCCAGTTGTTATTTGGTACCCATTTGTTATTAACTAGTTATATTACCGGTTTAATAGTGAATTTTAAAATCAATTATATTTGTTTTATGTCATCCAAATAACTATAAATTAATAGCAATAATTTTATCTATAAGTGCAAATCAATATGTATTACACAATATAACTTTAAAAGTTCAAATTCACTTAAATTTTCGATATATCAATACAGATTAACTTAAAGAAATAGTTAAATATTTTTACTAGTATTTTAAAAAGAAAAAATATTTTAATTGTTTAATAGATTAATACTAGCTTAGTAGAACTCTCCTCTAGACAGGTAGGTCCGGGATTCAATACCCAATCTGGCATTCGATTTATTGACGCAGGAGGTGAATAAATCTGAGCACGTCGTTCCTCGGAGAGGACGTCAAACCGTTGGTCCCGAGACTGTAATATGTCAGATACTCGTTAAAGAACCCTACTTTAAACAAACTTGAGTTTAGCAAAATTTAGGACTCTCAATGTAGAATCATTGTGTGGTATCAGAAAGGACCAATATTTAGCCTATGTTTGTTACATTGTAGAACTGCCACTGCAACCTAACCTATGCCATACGCGACTTAAATTTACTGATAATAGGACAAAAAGAAGTTTGTGATCTACTCCTATTCTTCTCAGACACTTCCTCTTTTAATGAGAAATTTAGACATCTTAACCACTTTTGTTGATATTGTTAGGAAATATATCAACCATTCGGTATTTGTTCCTTACACCTTAAAGTATTCAAAGTTGGATACATAAGATGTACATGTGTATTGTTTTGTTGATAGGATTTTTGGGTACAATCACTCAGATTAGTGTCTACAAATGTTGCCCGAGTTCGGTCCCCTTCACCAATTCATTAATGTATTCAGCGGAGTCAACACCCCTGACTATTGGTACCACAGAAAATAGAAAACATCTTTATACCAATCTGCCGTATTTCGTGAATCATTCTTCTAGACTTATTACTGGTTTTGCACGTCATTCATCTTCGTAACTGGTCCGACGTCTACAGCATTTATTCACGACGACTTCAAGATTTATATAATAATATCAAATGTAAGAAGTTTTAAAGGGAACTTCTGCTCCGCTAAGCCACTTCCCTTAAATGGATGTTAAGTCATTCAGAACATTTAGATTATATTTTATAGAATGTATTTTTGCATCGTTTTAATAACATAACGATTTTAATATGATTAATTTATAAATAATTATATTTATTTGTTAAGGAGAAAAATGCTCCTACTCCCTTATGTCTAGCTCTATTATGGGGGTATTTAAGTATTCAAGGGAACTTCCAATGTCTGTCATAGAAAATGCTATTGCATAATACAGTGGCACACCAATAGGGGTGATATTTAATCAAAATTGAAAAATAGGAATATGTTAAAGATATATCTCTCCTCTCTTCCCCTTGCTGCCTTATGTAGGTATTTAGAACACTCCTATCCTCCTAGTTGAACAATATTACTCAATTCCGTCTAGTATATACATGTTTAAATTTAATCCCAATGAGATACGTGGGAAGAATTGAAGTCTGATTCTATTCCAGCCAGATATTGCTCTGATATGCAGGCATCTAGACGCTTGCAAGCACGCGCACACAGACACAAATATGCTTTACTATAGGTAATTAAAAGTTTTTATTTTATATCATATAAACACTTTTATTTATCCTAACAATTTTATAAATCATAAAAAGATTACAATTTATAATCCAATGCATGAGGCATGTCAAATATCTGGTTCCCACTAGATCACTGAACTTAAGCAACTTTGAGCATGTTTGACCTTTGGATGTGAAACCGCTTTGATAATGTATTGCGCTTATAGTTATTGAAAGTTTTATTAGAAATTATCTACACGGCATTTTGATAGCACAAAAAACACAACCATAAATCCTGAAGTGTGTGAATTGATAAAAAAAATTTCTAATTACTATTGTACTTCCTATGGTCATAATTTTAATAGTACTAGATATTCTTATATCATTAATTTTACTTTTTATCCTCATAATTGTATTAGTACTGGATATCTTTTCCACTTTAATTTTACTAGTTATCCTCATGATTTTTTAGTACTAGATATCCTTATCACTTTGATTTTACTTTTTATCCTCATAATTGTATTAGTACTCGATATCCTTTTCCCTTTAATTTTACTAGTTATCCTCATGATTTTTTAGTACTAGATATCCTTATCACTTTGATTTTACTTTTTATCCTCATAATTGTATTAGTACTCGATATCCTTTTCCCTTTAATTTTACTAGTTATCCTCATGATTTCTGATAGTATTGGATATCCTTATCACTTGGTTATACTTTTTATCCTCATCATTTTAATAGTACTAGATATCCTTACACTTTAATTGTATTTGTTATCTTCATAATTTTAATAGTATTGGATATCTTTATCACTTGGTTATACTTTTTATCCTCATCATTTCAATAGTACTAGATATCGTTACACTTTAATTGTATTTGTTATCTTCATAATTTTAACTGTTCTAATTTTTCTCATCACAGTAACTGTACTTATTACCCTGACCATTTTAATTGTATTGACTATCCTCAAAAATGTTTATAAAATTATTTCCAATATCATTTTAATTTTACTGTTTATCCTCAAAACTCTAGTTGTACTTATTGTCGTTACCTTTTCATGGCACTTATTATCTTCATCATTTTAATTGTAATGGTAATGATTTTAGTTGTACTTTTGCTACCTTTCCTGTCAGCTAAATAAATTGATTTTTCTAGAAATATTGGTTTCACTCGCCCTAAACATCAATTTAATTAAATCAATTATTTTACTTTTATTGCCCTTATCAATTTCAATCAGATTGAAGTCACCACAGATAAATATAGATTCATGAAGTATGACATTTTGCTTGAAACTCTGTGATGATTAAACAACATATAATTTATAATATAGTTGATTTGATAATATAATCTCAGTAAAACAGTCGGGAAATATTTTTTTTGGTTGAAGCACCAAGAAACGGGCTGAAGCTACAAGTGGTGCCAGTGTAACTAAAATAAATTATACTAAATCAACATTATTATTACGTTAAATGGTAATTACATTATTATTAACGGTTGTTATTTCAATATAATTAATGTTTATTGGTCTTATTATCTAAGCATTATGCTGACTGTGTTTTCTTATTCTTTTTTTTATCAGTAATTTTCTTTCTCTTTTGCCGTTCATTTAATAATGGTTATTGAGGGCTTTAATGACTTATGTTCTAGCCTACGTTATAGGGATGCTCCCATGCACACACACACACACACACACACACATACACACACACACACACACACACACACACACACACACACACACACACACACACATAGAGATAACTGTATCTTATTTATAACTGTAATATCTCAGATAGTAAACGTTTTCAACTTAGAAGACCAGTAGAATGTGTTGGGAAAACCTGGCCACCTTCAAAAGAAGACCTAATGAAAAATGATCTCAGAAAGTCATTCCTAAAATTTCTGAACGAGGTTGAGCTGATCAGTTTATGAAATACGCTGATATTTACATCTTCATAATTTCATAAGCTACCATTGTATATAGTATAATTCATTGTATTTAAATTATTGTAAATTTGTAATTTACAATTTATATTATTTGTAATTTGTAATTTGTTATTATTTGTAATTTGTAAATATTTGTAATTTGTAATTTATTTGTAATTTGTAAATTGTAAAACACTCTGCATAATATTTGTAAATTGAAGTACTAAAATTGTCATTTTTTGTATAGTTACATAGCAACTGTATATAGTCTAATTGCTAATACTTCATCATTGTCAACTTTGTATATAGCCAAATTATAGTTCTAAGTTTATGCTTGTATAAACGTATGTAAAGAATGTATCACTTGCATGTTATACAATAAAGTGGAACATGTTGGAAAAAAAAAACACATAGAGATAATCAAAAAATTTCTGATTCAAACATATAGGTTCCCTTGCATTCACCTTTTCAAGTAGCACTGTCATCCAGTTAAATCGCTAATTGAGGTGCACTTATTAATAGATGTTAGCACGTCTAACATCTATTATTTTTTTCCTCTAGAAAAAAAAAAAGATTTTTTCTTTACTTTTTTATTTTTTTTTTTTTGTTTAAACAGATCCCCTAGTGGGTGATAACGTAGCCGTTTACCTGCTTATTGTTTGATCGGTGATTTTATAGATTCAACATTGGGAGTCCTAACTTTTGCCAAACTCCCAGACATTACGAGTAGGGATCTTTAACAAGTACCTGACATCGTATACGCTCGGGACCGAGGGCTTAACGTCCTTTCCGAGACACGACGTACTCAGATTTCTTCACCTACTATGTGAATAAATCGAGTTCCAGGTGGGAATCGAACTCCAGACTACCACTCCAGAGGCGAGTACGTTAACCACTGGGCTAACCTGGCCCTTTACAACAAGAGGTATAAAAGTATATTATGGTTAGAGGTGGTAGAGGTGGTTAGAGGTGAACCCTCACAGATGGGGTTCAACTGAGAGAAAAAAAAACGTAACTACAATTTCTACTGGAAAGTATAGACAAAAACCCCACATAAACTTTTTTTATTATCACGTTTCGAACGCATAGTGGTTTTCTTCAATGTGTGATGGCTTATAATGTTAATAATTACAGAAAATATGACTTCCATTTCTTCCATACCTTTAAATGGCAGGTAAATTTAAAGAAGAACACTGTGTGTTATAATAAAACAGCCTTTTTTGTAGAGATGTATGTGAAAATTTTCTATAATTACGTATTATTATAAAGACGCAATTACTGATGTGCAAGTTATAAATGAAGTTGATTTTCTTAGACAATTAACTTTAGTATAAACATTGAATTTTTTATTAATTTATTGAAATAAGTAGTGTTATATTCTTGATAAATTGAGATTACAAAATTTATGGGGATAATATAGTTAAAAATAAAATAACATTTCATTGTATATTGGATATTGGATATTCAGTCGAGAAGTGCGCATTGTAGGTAAAGTAAGTTTTGGCTGGAGAGAAATAGGTGAAGTATTGGTGAACTGGTCGCAGGGAATTTTAGGCGGAGTGACGAGAAAGAAGCAGGTTTATGGAAATGGAGGACTTTGAAGGGAGAGAGACACGAGTTTCTTCTATTATTCAGATTTTATTCAATCCCACCGGCTCCTGATCCGGAGCGCGTGTTGGTGACAAAGGCTAGGGGTGTAAGCCAGCACTCGCAGCGCATTCAATCTGTCCTACTAAACATACATAAATTCACAACAAAATTCAGTTTTTTTTATATCGCATTCAAAATTATTCTAAATAATTTCCACATTACATAAATCACTTGTAGTAGTTTATTTCCTTTCAGTGAATGTATATTACCATTACAAATATGAGGCACAAGATAAATAAACACAGTTCTAAAAACATTTATCTATAGAACAACGACTTCCACTGGGCAAAAAACGATTTGAATTTTTTAAACTTGGGTAAGCTAATAAAGGTCTATTCCTGAATAATAAGTAAATGTCATATAAATTCATTCGATAAATTCACCCGAGGATAAGGTCGCCTTAATAACCTATTATCGGAGCCCCACCATAAGCAGCCTAGTGATGAGAAATAGCAATAAGGTTAAAGATTCTCAACTGAAGGAGTCTAATCTCGTGTATGAATACACCTGTCAAATCGGGGACCGTGAGCCCTGCAACGATTCATACATTGGGATGACAACTACATCACTGTCGAGAAGACTTACCATGCACCTTTCTATAGGCGGTCCCAAGAAACATTCAGAGGACAAGCATAATACCAAAATAACTAGAGACCTACTCGTGAGTGGAACTAAAATAATTAGAAAAGAAAACAACTTCAATCGGCTGCAAATCGCAGAAGCAATAATAATTAAACAGAATAAACCTACAATAAATATTCAAACGGGTAGTAGTGAGAGAGTGCTTGAACTATATGCGCCTGATTGGATGAAAAAACCGTTAACTGTCAGTACCCCCACCCCACCATCCACCCCACCTCAGTCAGTTGCTCTTGTGAATCAGGCCGAAGAGCAGCTACTTCAAACTTCTACTATATAATGTGTTTTATTACCAACTCCAAAGACTAATAATTTTCCTCTTTGTTTAATTAATCACCCTGAAGATGACTGGAAGCCAGTCGAAACATGTCGGTTATAACTTAATTAACATTCTCCAACGTTTGGATGAAGGAAAGAAGAAGGTATTCAGAAACCTTGAAAAATTAGTGAAGAAAATGACATCAGCGAAATACGGTCAGCTGTTCAACGAAATATATATATAATGTAAATCCAGGAGTAGTCCTTCATTTAAACGTGTTTCATCGAATAATTAACATTATTTCGTTGAATTTATTTCCTTCGTAATTTTAATCTAATTTTAAACCACTTCACTAATAATTAAAAATGATAAACCTGTGATAAATATAATCGGAATCTGAAACAGGATATAGCGCAATTTAATAGCACTGTACATGAACAGATATTCGGATCATCTATATGATCTTTGACATTAATAATACATGCCAATGTTGTCATTGGTTGAATTTGTAGATGACTGTATTAATAAAAACTAGGAAACAAAGTCAAATTAATTATTTGTTGATAACATATTTTTAATTATTAAAAAAGGAAGCATGCTAGACGATTAAGTATTTTTAATTTATTTCAAATCGTTACAATATAATACGGAGGTCTCTCTATTTTAGATATGAAAGTTTTACGTGGTGAGCAGAGCAATATCTTAACAGATTGGTAGATAAAACCTTCTAGTGGCGGAAAAATTCTAATTTATTATTTATCTCATACAATTAACCACAGATAAATTGCGTACAAAACATTATAAAATAAAAAACTGGAATTAGTAGCTTATGTTTTGAAATGATAAGGAAAAACTAAATGTATTATTAAAGAAAAATTTTTAAATAAATGTTTATATTGATCATTTTTTGTCTATATATTTAATATAATGACCAGAAAATCCAAATGATGAAATTCTAGAGTGTTCAAAAACATAATTCAAAAATTTAAAATCAAGAATTGTTTCAAATTTTTAATTTATAAAAATACCTTTCCAAATGATTAAGAAGTTTTAAGTAAAAATATGTAAAAATTAACCTGGCGTTTTGTAGTAAACAGAATTATTATTTTTTTTTAATTTGTGATAAAATGTTCCGAAAGAGTATCAAAGCAACGTCATTTATGATATAACGGAGCGTAAAGCTATCCCTAATTTTTTAAGGGTGCTTTAGCAATGGGGGTGGTTTTCCATAGAAATGCAGTTGTGGGAACGCATCAAACATTTGAGCAGTATTTTTTATACCATAAGTCGCAGTAAATCCAACAAATGTTTAGTTTCTTGGTAATACACCCTAGATTAAAACTTCTATAAACTATGGTAGTATCGTTACAGTTTTAAAAATTTAAAAAATATATATTTAAACAGTTGTGTAAGATAAGAGTAATTATTATAGGTGGATTAGGAAATATAACAGAGGACCAGGTTAGCTCAGTGGTAAACATGCTTGGCTCTCAACTGGGAGATTTGGGCTTCGATACCCAACTGGTCCTCGATTTATTCACGTTGGGGGGGTGAATAAATTTGAGTACATTCTAGCTAGGACAGGATGTTAAGCCGTTGGTCTCGAGCCTGTGTGATGTCTCAGGTACTCATTAAAGTTCCCTACTCTAGATATACTCAACACAAAGCATGTTTCATTAAAAAATAGAAAAAGATTTTTGTCTTTTCTCACTTATAAACACTTGTGGCGTCAAGTGCTCATAAACAAACTAACATGTGATAAGCACTGTTAGTTTTCTTTATCAAATATCTGTGTGAAATTTATGTGTATTATGTGCTTCCAATTATGCACATAATTGCCTTCTTAAAGGTCATTCAACCTGGACTCAATATAAACAGTTATTGATTTTTTCAATTTGCATATTCCTTTACCTTTTTCTGCTTTTGTTATTATTACTGTTTTATTATTTTATTTTTTATACATTTTCTTGTTATTATTTTTTTATTTCTTTTTCTTGAGAATTGGAAATACTACATATCACAAACCCAGACCCTGCGTGGTTAGTTTGCCAGCCGAGCAGAACTCTTCCTCTACTTGTTCTTCTCCTTCTTCTGAGGACGACAAAGTTGAAATATTGAAGTTTGTGTTGTTTCTACTCGTTTTTTTTCTTGTACCATAATCGTTTGATATGTTGTCATAACGAATTGTTTAATGTTTATGTGTAAATTTCACACAGAAATTGACATTGGGAGAAATTTTACTTAAATTGTTTAATGATATTAGTAAAACTATGGGAGGAGGCACAAATTTGAATCAGAATAGCTTGATAGCTGGCAAGTCAATAGTAAAGTTTAGCAATATAACAGAAAAGATGTATGCAATGCAAATCAGCGATGAACTGCTTGTTTTATACATAAAAGTACAAGTTGAAATGTATTTGACCTGTTTCATACAATGAACAGTTTCCAGATTGCAAAGTTGAGAATTACATCGTAATACCTCCTTCCACTCCCCAAATGTCTAAGCAAAGGGTTTAGTTTTCAAAGGGCAATAACTCTGGATTTCATGCATATTAATGAAGAAGGAAGCGCCTCCCTTTGCAGACATGGTGCTCATCAAGGGGCTCCAGCCCTTTAGAACAAACTCCTCTAAAAGGCAAGAAGAGGATGAGATCATGGGGAGTGGTGGGGAGGGGGGTGCTAAAGCTCAAACATTTAGCGAGAATCGCAAACTCATTAGAAATAAATACGGTCATTGATACAATCTCTAGACTGTTTGCCGCTCAACACCAGTCAATTTTCTTCAAGAAATCGCAAACTCCTTATTATTAGTCTCACAACTTTTCAACTTTCATTTATTAATATTTGAAATTAACAATATTTTTAGACAACAGAATCTGAAATATTTCAATAATTCCAGGGAAATGGATCCCTTTATCTCGCAGTTGTTTTTCTAACAGGGAAAAAAATGGTATATACTTTAACAAAATATATCTTAAATTTCAATAAAAATGTGTGAAACTAACTAGAAAGAAATAAACCGATTAATAAAAAAAAAACATTTCTTAACACATAGATTTGTTCTCATCCACACCAAATTTCTAGAGTGCAAAATAAATTATCAACAATAACAAAATATACCTTCATTCTCCTTTTTTTTTGCTTTTTACAGGAGGGCTAAATGACCATAAGAAGCGTCATACTAAACATAAATATATCAGTTCACAAACGAAGAAAAGCAACACACAGAGAAAGAGACACACTTACAAACTCAAATTTTCGGATGATCCGTCTTCAGGAGAAAAGAGAGAATGGGCGACCAAGCACGCCGGAAACACAACGGCAATTATTTATAAACATAAATATATTTATATATCATATTTTCCTCATTTTTTAACCCATTTTCTGCTGAACTTAAGAAATCTATCCATACAAATCTGTGGACTACTCATATATATGAAATTGATTAAGGATAATGTGTTAAAGAAATGATAGTTATAAGGAATATACATTTGCAAAATATTTATATTTGCCTAATTCTATGATCTGTTTCGAATGGGCTAAATATGCATCGACGGTCATTTGGAATATATATGTCTCATATTTTCTTCATGTGTTATCCGTTTAAAGCCGGATAAGAAATTTTTCGATACATATAAGAAATGTATATCTACTAGACTAATCCCTATGTGACTTCTCACATAGGGAGTGTCCTTTATTATATTTTCTTCTCTGTTTCAACTCTTTCATAGAGCCATCTTCAGGATGAGAATGATTCTCAATTGCTTTTTCCTTTTATATAAAAGCTTACTTGCTTCTATAAAAGGAAAAAGCAATTGAGAATCATTCTCATCCTGAAGATGGCTCTATGAAAGAGTTGAAACATGTTAACTGTGTACGAAATTTGCTACATAGTTTAGATACAACAACGAAATCATTATTTAGGAAGATAGAGAAACTTATAAAGAACCAAGTTTCTGCCAACTATTGTTATGTTTTAGTAATATATATATATATATATATATATATATATATATATATTGATAAAAGTATTGACCGTGGAATAGAAACAAAACTATAGTTTATCGGGACTCGGTCAGTTCTTCATGTTCAAATTAAACTCTCATTGCAAGTTCGTTTGCCAACTCTTACAACATTTGTTGTTAAAATCCACATACTATTTTTCATTGTAAAATTATTTGTAATGAAATACTTAGTTCTTCTGTTTCAAAATTTATACTTCTACCTATGAAAAAGGTTTTAAATAAAGACCGAAATTTTGGCAATGAGAGTTTAATTTGAACCTGAAGAACTGACCAAGTCCTGATAAACTTTAGTTTTGTATATATATATATAAATAAAATAAATTCAAAACGTAGGAAACACGCAGAAAGACACAGACATAACTCACATCGATATTTCGACCATCGTCGTCATCAGTCGCTGCCCTGTATTCCTGCGGGACTCTTCGCTTTTCGCTCTTCACACCTCCTGATGACGACGATGGTCGAAATATCGATGTGAGTTATGTCTGTGTCTTTCTGCGTGTTTCCTTCGTTTTGGATTTATTTTATTTAAAAAAGTTCGCTGGACCGTTTTTTTTAATTTTGTAATATATATATATATATATATATATATATATATATATATATATATATATATAAACAAGATGTCTTTAAAGGGCATGTTTTTAATTATGAAGAACTTTACCTAGATAAGACTGGAAATATCTCGACAGTAATACATAGCTGATGGTGACCTGGGCGTGTGGGACGCTTAGTAATCTCTTATGGCTCCTCTATAAGAGGCTTTCCTTACAACTTGAAAATCACTTTACTCAGTTATATAATTTACATATCTAATCAACCTTACTGCTTCTGAAATTATATTGGATCTTATCAAATTATTAATATCATGGTTTTCAACTTCACTTGACATTAGCTATACATATTCATTGAGAATAATATTGTTAATATATAATGATAATTATTAATTAATTTCAATCATTGATTTAATTCTTTTTTACAATTATCATGATTATCTACTGTATAATGTTTATTAAATTATTAATCATTATAAAATTATTACTCATGATTAGAACAAACAAAAAAGTGAAATATGAATGTCATTCAAACAAAATATTCTTGTTAGAGAGTTAAGTATAGTATATATATATATCAGGCGGAGACTCTTCGTCTCCTGATGACAACTATGATCGAAATATAGAAGTGAGTTATACTTTTGCCTATCTGTGTGCTGCCTCACTTTTAACTGGTTTATATATATATATATATATATATATATATATATATATATATATATAATATCAAACCACTATATATAAATGGGAAAACAAGACTAAGAACTTTCAACCGTAACAAGTGGTCTTCGTCAGAGTAAAAGAACCAACGTGAACAGTTCACGTGACAGTGACAATACACTGAATGAACAGTTCAGTGTTACGTGTTCATTCAAACTACAGTTGTTGTTGAAATCCACAGACTATTTTTCTTTGTAATATAATTTGTAATGTAATACTTAGTTTTTCTGTTTCAAAATTCATACTTCTGCCTATGAAAAAGGTTTTAAATAAAAACCGAAACATTGGCAATGAGAGTTTAATTTAAACCTGAAGATCTGACCGAGTCCCGATAAACTTTAGTTTTGTTTCTATACCACGGTCGATACTTTTATCTATATATATAAATATATATATATATATATATATATATATATATATATATACTCGTATATATATATATATATATATATATATATATATATATATATATATATACTGTTTGATTGTTCAAAACAGTATTTGATAATTTGTTTTTGAGGGCTAGATGTTAAAAATGAAATACTCCTTATCATGCCAACCTTTTGATTTATTTATACATTACCCTGAGGAGTAGAAAAACAAAATAGAGCTAAATACTTTTTGTTCAAAGTCAATATACAATTTCAGTATGGACTACAATACTAACATTATTACTTAGTATACGTTATATTAACAAAAACTAAATACTTAATATAACGTATATTACGTTTTAATTATGATATAAACATATATTGAATACCTCCTTTTTGAGTTAGTATTGTCTCCATACTGAAATTTTATATTGATTTTTAAAATAATGCAGCGTTACCTTGTTTTTGTAGCTCTATGAATGGTGTATAAATACATGGAAACATTGGATTAATAAGGAATATTTCAATTCAAAGACCTATTCTATATGACCACAATCTGTATACTGTATTGAAAAAAATAAGAATAATTGAATAGTGAACAATTAATGTTATGGTAGCTGGAAGTTATAACAAGTTTAACTCAATTAATGTAGATTAGGATGTTTGTCAAATAATACGCAGGATGTTTGACGTGTGGTCTCCAGTTAGTTACAAGGGTATCCACTTAGTGTTGCCAAGTTTGCACAGAACATCAAATAGTTATGTAATTTTCTGTCTGCAGAGCTCTCCAATTACGCATAAAGTTATTCACTTTTTTAGTATTCGTGTGAAAATAGTTGTACAGTAAAGAGTAATACAGTAAATTTTCAAAATATTTTATATTTTTTTTTTAATTTCATAGAAGTTACATGAAATTGAAGTGCTGTGGACTCAGTCTGTCAGTGAGAGTATGTGTGTATGTGTATGTGTGTCAGTGCGCGAGCTCGTGTATCTGGCAATACTATTATTATTATTATTATTAATATGCACTCCTAAGACAGCTTGTAGTGGAAAAAGATATAGATGTTGTCCTTATCAGTGAACCCTACAGCAATGATTGTGCTTCTAACTGGTGATTGGTGTTCTAACGCAATTTCTGAGCGGACATGGTTACTTCTGCGCCTACCTATGCAAGATAGGGAAGCACCAAACATCAGAGTCTCTGTATTGTCCAGCGTTAGATGATGTGGAACACACATTCTTTTCTTGTCTCAAATGGAACAGCCACAGGAGAGACTTGATACATAGAATAGGCATATTCTCCCCAGAAACGATCATTGAAAAAATGATCCGGAGTTCTGGGGCATGGAATATGGTAGATGGCCTTGTTAGAACGATTTTGACTACGAAAAAGCGATACTTGGAAGATCTAGAAGAATAATAAAGTAAGTATGCCTCGCCTAAGGTAAGCTACGACCAAGCTAATGTGGAAAACAATTCCAGGCTAGGTCCTTGGAGAAAAGGGGGTGTTTTAGTTGGTGGTCTGGTTTCTAACCGGGAGCCCAGCACTATGTGCGTAAATGCATTTCACCTTCTTACCCAAAAAAAAAAAAATATATTATTAATAATATAATATATGTTTGGTAATAATTAAGCTGAGAAAATATAAAAAATATACGAGTATATTTTTTCTAACTTATTTCTTCATCTTATCACATAAAACTTCTTATAATTGGTTAAATGTGCTTGAATGAAGCAATATGAATCTGACATTGAAGATACGGTGGTTGTGGTGATTGATTACTTCAGTAAGCCAAGCTGATACAAACATACACTCCCCTGCTAAAAATTCCATTCACGATATTGCTAATATCTTGAAAAAAAAAGTTCCATTTGGGTATTATATTGTCTTTGTCTCTCCCTTTCGCACTTTCTGTTTTTCTCTTTCACTCTGTCTCTCCCAACTCATCTAGTCAATATATTTTCGTCTGTTTACTTTTCTTTATGGATTCATTTATTTATTCAGACATATATTTCAAAATACAGATATAAGGAAATATATTTGTTAATATTAGCAGTAGACCAATTTTAATACATATATTATAGGAAAGACATCTATAAATGGCTGATAATTGTTTTCTAAAATTATATTTATTGTGATAGCTACTTAACATGATTGATTATCGATTGTTGATGTTTTCAGTGGAAATGGTTTAGTGTTTCAGGGCCACTGACTCCATAAACAGCCTAAGAAGGTTGAGTAGGAAATCGGTCCGAACTACCACCTGAGTGCTCTTAAAATCAGTCGGGGAGAGGCATCAAGCCCATGAGTTATTCTCAAACTTCATTCTTCACTTCTTATTTCCTTAATGTCTGTCCCTTCAATTGAGGGTGTCATTCACACCGACGATATCGTGATGGCTGTGGTTTTTTACTCAGGTTATAGTGGACACAAATAATCTAGAGTGAAGTGTCGGTGTATGAAAACAGTGTCTGCTCGGGAGGTTTCCTGTATAGTAACAAGAGAGAACTATACCCTCGACCTTTACAATTTGGTAAGGTCCACTCTTTGGAAGGTGGACTCAAAGGTACTCAATCTGGAAGTGAGCCCCTGGTTTAGAGTTCCTCATCTCCCATATTTTCACCAATCACTGAGTAATTGGTGGTGCATTGATAATTTAAAAGAAATCTACAAAGCTCAGCTAATGACCTCTAATTTAATATTGTAACGAGTAGGTAAGAGTCTTTTTCATCTCTTGCATCAATCGATTAATGATCGGTACCGCGGAAACAGGAATTCCTCATAGTATGAAACCTCGTAATTTTTCTTAATATCATAGAGAACTAAGAAATATTAATTAATTATTATTAATTAATTTAATATTAATATTAACTTACGTTTATTATAGTAATAGTTTTCTTTTCTTTTTAAATCGATTATATAAATATTAAATATGTTATGTAATTGCTGTGTTATACATACTTTTTTTTGTCATGTACTCATAAATAGTTGTTACACCTTTCGTGCCGTACTAAGGAAGGGTAAACGTTTTACATTTTACGTCGGCACTAATATAAATCATGGACATTAACATTAACAAGCTACGCATCGGCACGTAGTTTCACCCAATGTTGCTTAACATTGGTCATCTGCAGTTCATTCAACATTAGTGTTAGTAATTTATCACCACAAAATTACAAAAACATGTGTAGACAGTTTTATTCTCTCAATTTTTTCAGGTTACAGTGTGAACAAAAAAATTGAAAATTGGACTATTGATTTTATATGTTGTGCAATATTTGTTCCACATCGCTTGATAAAATGTTCACATGCCTTTTTTTTTTGAATTATTAAGTACAACAATTAATTCAGTTTGTTTCTGAGATCATATCCGTTGAGCTTTCAATCTCTTTTACAAGAAATATTCTTTTATTTCGATAGAACCTTTGAAATAAATTTTGTTTTTAAGTAGATTGAACGCATATTATAAACAATAATTTCGTTTCTTTGTTTCAACAATAATTTTTTTATGTATTTATCAAATATTAGAGTTGAAATTCTTGTTGTTCATGACTAAGTAATGGAAAACGAAATGAAAGTTTGCTGTGATTTTATTGTATTTTATTTATTTGTTTGAGGGTGGTGTATTTGAGAGAAACTAGAAGTATTGTGATTGGTGAAATGATAAAGTTTCTGATAAACGTGGTGGGATTTGTTTTTTTCTAAATACATTGTCTTAATGATCTTCTACTTCCCATCACACTGAAGAGATTCAGTGACTGCAAAGGTTCTTTATTGACGATAGAAGAAGTTTGCAGCTTTATCACTGCATCGACTTTAAAGAGACTGATACAGAAACAAGTCAAACCTTATTGCACTTTGCTTTGACATCCCTACAGACCATAACGAAACGTTATTTTTATATCCCATGACTAATAACTTAACGGAAATATAATTTTAATCCATGTATGAATATATAAAATTGTTATATATGATTTATATTTTAAACTTATTCAACATAAAACAATAAACTATATGTGATAATACAAGCATTTTACAATGTGTCAAGGACTCTTGTTTCAGCATTTACTACTCACTATGCCAAATATTTATAAATGCATCTTTAATGTATAAGGATCAAAGGCTAGAATACCCCTAACAATACAGGTGGTCTTCGTTAAAGTCATACACTTAGATCCGTTGATATGGAACCAGGTTAGCTCAGTGGTTAATGTCCTCGCCTTTGGGCTAGTAGTCTGAGGTTCGATTCCCTCCTGGCTCTCGATTTATTCACGAGGGAAATGAATAAATCTGAGTACGTCGTCCCTCGGAGGGGACGTTAAAACGTTGGTTCCGAGCCCTACGATGTCTGGCACTCGTTAAAGATCCCTACTCAAAATACACTTGAGTTAGACAAAATTTAGGACTCCCAAAGTAGAACTTGTAGAATCACTGATCAAAAAAAAAAAAGCCGATAAACGGCTGACATTACCACCCGCTGTGGGATCAGTTTAAACAAAAAACAAAAAAAAATCCGTTGATTTGATTGACAGATCTTACTCCCATTTCTGAATTTATTACTGTTATTTAGAAGTTGGTACTTATTTCACGTGTCTAGTCTAAAATCTTGCTACATACATGTATCTTCAGTGAACAACTCCCATTCAATGCTACTGAAAACGTCAAGTCTTAGATGTATTTTGCAAGATATTTCTCCCAAGCCTCCATATGAGATTAGTGGTAGTATAAGCGTGGACGTCGTCCACATGGAATACAGAATAGTTCCCATATTCAACATACTGATATATGGGTTAATCAAATATTGGAATTAAAACATTAATGACAACGTTGTAATTAATTACAAAAAATAATTCAAAGTTTTAAAATTTAAAACTTTAATTATGTACTCGTATTTCATTTTACTGTTTAGAAATGAATTCAGATTATTTTAATAAAAGATTTATACAAAATTGTTAATAACGATATATTTTAAAATGAAAGAAAAATTTGTCTTTAGAATTCAACATTCCACTTTGTTTCATTGTTAAATGTACTTGCTAAAAAATATTTAGTATTAAAAATTATCCTATGCCTACAGGGTTATTATATAGATCATATGACTACGAAACGATAAAGAAATTGTAGAAGCCCCTGTTCTATTGTTCAAGGTTTTTTGTTTATTAATTTTTGTTATTCCATCTTTGCCTAGTCGTTAATTTCTGTGAATTATTTTTTTTGTACTTTATTATTAATTAATAAAAATAATAAATAAAGTTCTTTGGTTTGTTAATAAGCTGCTTAAAAAAAAGAAGGTTTGATATCTAAACAAAAAATTATTTCTGTTAATTGGAAAAATTATTTATTTAATTAATCCATTAACCAATGGGAACCCCTTTTTTGTCTAATAAATAATTCTAAGAAAAAAATTATCACTATAATTTTCAAAAAAATAATGTTTATATACGAGGATTACTTTATATAAGAAAAAGGTTGGTCATTGTAAAAAATGCGTTTTGGAAGTAGTTTTTCTGTAGAAGGGGTGAATAGTAGATGTAAAAGTTGTAAAGCTAGAAGGGTCGAGTTTATGGGGTGCTGTGGTTGGAATGATGACTTGCAGTAAGAGAATTTGCCAGGGGTTTGGGAAGGGGGTGGGTTTTGGGATGGAGGCAGGGTGGGGCACATATAACATTCGCTCTTTGAATATGTGGCTTGAACGTGGACCCTTCTCTGAGCTATATACCACAGGAGAAACGTTTTCAACTCTCAAAGGTGATTTACAGCAGGGAAAAAATACGCGAGATGACAAAAGAGGTCAAACGAAAACACAAGACTACACGGATTATTATTGTACTATACTCTATACAAGGGAAATATAACAGACTAAACAAATAATTTAAAGAAATTTATAAAAATATTGTAAAATATCCATGTAATTGTTATGAGATGTGCAAAGTTTATAATAATCTATAACGGCATTCCTAATTTAAAATTTAGAGTGTTTCCACTTATCTTTGTATAACTAATAAATTATCAGAATGGATGGCAATCAATTAATTTAAATGATTTATTTAATATAGTTATCGAATGGACAACTTTACAGTAAAACTATTATCAAACTAATAGACAAACCATCAAATAAATTCATCTAATTAAATGAGACTGTATCCATTTATCAACCGTAACAAAAATTTAATTATTGCTACAGAATAACCATGCGCGATTTTGCCAAGAAACTTATTAGTTTTTCCTAATTACAAAAGTGTAATATTTCTGCTCTAGTATTTTAGATTATACGTATTATAACGTGAGAATTCATATTAAAGCGTAGTTGAATAGTATAACATTATTTTAAATTTTCGAAAAGAAGAGATGGTTTGGTAAAATTAGTAACTGATTGGACATGAGGAATGATTAACTTCCTTTCTTTGAAATAATCAAGGAACTCTATTTCACCAAAAACAATATGTCTGTTAAATGTTATTAGTAATTGTTTAACGGTGTGCATTATGGAATGTTTGAAATCTTTTGCGATGGATACCTCTTTTGGTATTATTGCGCGCACTCTGCTTCTTCAGCAATATCGCGAGTTTGCGATGGATACACCAAATGCAATATGCTGATGGTAATCATGAATATATAAATATGATGTATTTTTAATTTTTGAGATTGGTATTGATGCCACATCTCTGTCCCTGGTTCTTCAAAGGAATATTGCATCTCTCTAATGATTTTGCATTCTAAGTCCTAAACATTGTTTAACTCAAGTGTATTTAAAATAGAAAGTTTAAAAAAATCGGAATCGACCGCTTAAAGTTTTCTTTTACGAAATTTTTTCACTTTTTTTGTGAAAATGTCAAAGGCCAGAATGAAAATCCAACCTAGATTGATAAGTTTAGAGATGAGCGCACGATTCACAGTGATACCCTAGCCTTTACTCTACATAAGCAAAGCAACACTTATACAATGGTATTTCTATTCAGATTTTTTTGACCACAAGGATGAAAGAATTGAACCAGGTTTTACCAGTGCAGAGAAGAAGATGCGAGCGACTAGGCTACTTTGGATCATATGGGTATATTAAAAAGTCATTCAGATAAGACACAGATACTTTAGCTGACTGTAAACTGAATATATGTATCATTCAGACAGATTAGAATCAGGCAGGAGACCTGCATGGATGGTCCTATGCTAAAACCCCCCCGATGTGCCTTCACCTTGTCGTGGTGGGGGAGCTTAACAGGTTTGGGTGGTTGTTACCTTACAGCGTGAACTAAGAAAGGCACAACCTCAGCGGGGAGCAGTCTGGGCCGGCGTCCGAATGTACAAAACACTACTCTTTGGCGCGCTGTCTCGGATGGAAGTCCGCGTATGCCCTTATTAGTCAGTCCACCATTCTGCTAATTAGTCAGAAACCATTTCGTTTTTCGTAAATTACACAATAGTGTAGTCAGCTTTAGAAGTGTAGCTTCTTGGTGGACGATCAATCCCATCAAAAACAATAACATGTTTTTGTTATCTTACACCCACTCTTGGCTGTTCGGCCATTCGGTACCGCGCTGACCACTAGTGATGCCATTCTGCCAAAATTTTGATGGCATGTTGAGATGGAGTCAAAACGCGTCAGTTCTTCAAGCATTGTCAAAAAGAATAACAAAATATTGTACACTCATATGATCTTATTCAATATGTTGGTAGTGCTGTAAGCAAACATTGTACTTGGGTTATGTGTGATTGGTCTCAATGCCTTTCCAGTTTTGTGCGTTTTTACACTTTCAGTAGCTGTATCCTAGAACCCTTATTTCTACATACGTTAGTTTCACTACTACTACATTAACATGTCAACTGATAATGTTACCTTTCAAAATATTTTGAGTTATCTTCTGTTAATAACATATCCAAGGGTGGTGGCCTTGACTTCCTTGAATTGCTACTTGATGGAAACCCATGTTCTCTGATATTGAAGTCTTATGGTCAGCCAGTACGTGATGAACTGTTTGAGGGGACAGAACATCAGTTCTTATTAACAGACATTTTATTAATAAAGGTATGCTTAAAACTTTCCTAAGTATGTTGCTTAATCCCGAAAAGGACTGTCAAGTCTTATAATGAAATACTTCGTCTTGCAGTTCAGTAATGAACTTTGAAATTTTATAGTATATGATTGTATATATATAGTATATATTTGAAACACAAATATTTTCTTGTTTGTAGTTGAATAATAGTACCCCGGCTTAATGGACACCCATAATACCACATAATAACTGATTCCACTACCTTAGAATGAAAGCATATTTCATTACAACTTTACTATATTCATATGTTGTAAAAACACAGCCAGATCTATCTTCGCATTTGCCTATATTAGTATATAAAATAATTCTTTTATTTCCAATTTTAAAAGTATTTTATTCCATTTACTAATAGCAATATTACATTTGTACGAAAAAATACAATGAAATTTATACGGGAAAGAAAAATGTTTCCAATTGAAGATTTACTTATTCGGTTGTTGGCCATGTAAATATATAAAAAGGGGAGGGAATTGTCTGAGCTGTTAGATTACTTCCAGTCGTTTTGTCTTTGCAAAGTCATCGAGAAAATACTCAGCGTGAAACGGTTTCATGAAAATTCAGCGGAATTGTTCACTTTTATCACTCCGACTTGTTTTTGGGGTTGAGGCAATTTTTCCTTATGACCAGTCAGTAGTAATTGTACTAACACTTGAAGTAAAACTCTCTCGAGTCAAGGAGTTTTAGAATAATAAAATAAAGCATAGCCTTAGTGGAATGAGATACATTTCTTTTGTTGACTTAAATTTCACAATTATGTTTATAGCTAACTCAATGTGAGAAATAAGTTTGATTTTAACAAACACATTAGAACTCGTCATTATCGTAAGACCTTTATCACTAAATTTAATTAATTAATTAACAAATATAATTAACGCACTTAAGCTTTTTTTTTAATTCAATGAACTTCATATCTTAAATGTAAAAGTATAAGGTTTATTTTATCGAGTACACTTACAATTACAATGCTAAAACCATTGTAAAAATAAAACTAGTTTCTGCTTATCATTCTCATAGAAAAGATGACTTCTTAAAGTACTCCATGTTATTTCCCCTTTGTTAAAATTGAAAGACTTACTGATGTATACCAATATCTCAATGTGTTAAATCTAATGGTAAATTCAAATCAACGGTAAAAGAGCGACATATTGTGACATATTCATAATGTTTAGGTTGATAATGTTATCTAACAGTGTCTCTAGCTGTAGCCTTTTTCCATATATCAGAGGTTTTGAAATATAATAACAGTAAAGCCCTTAATTAAGTAGTTTCTATTCATAAGGGCTTAATGTTTAATTAGTAAGGTTAATCATTCTTTGAGCAGTGCAAGGTTGCTTGATTGACCCTCTATTAAGCTGAACTATTTTCTTATTTGTCCTAGCTGTAGTTGTTTGTTCATGTAACAGGATAGAGACTCTCTGTTCATTATCTATCTGTTAAATTAAATCACTGCATAATTCAAGGCAAGACCATTCATTTTCTCTTTCACCTACTATTTCATGTAGTTTAATAACCCCTTCCTACTTAATGATCAATTGTCTTTTGACAAAGAGATCCACCATCTGGCAAATTAATAGTGATATGAATAGATTGCACTTACTGGAGGCATAATACAACAAAGGCTTGAATTCCAGCCTTATTATACAAAATTGTGTCTTTACTATTATATGTTGCTTTAAAATAATAGATAGTGGTTTTAAATTTGTTAGAGAAGGGAGTCGGTAGGGAGGGGGTGGTTGACCCGGGAGTTGACTAGTCGTAGTACAGGGCTCCACCCTCCCGGCATTCCTCCTGCCTTTTCAATACCACCCTCTTTCACTTGGACTTAGATTTAGTAGTCGACTTATTTTTATTAAAATCGGTACTGGTGCTCTGTTAGAATAATTAGATAATATTATTTGCAATCTGAGGCTGCCGGAAAAATGTTTTGTAAGCTCATTACAGTAGTTAAGTATAGTTTATAAATAGTCATATATTTATTGAATGTTAATTTTGTTTCTTCGTTTCCATGTTTCACTAAGAACGTTTATGTCTGTTTTCGTATGAGTATGTCTCCGGCAAATATATTGTAGAAACTACCATCAGCCCAGCGCAGAATGGCTGGGATATTGGAAGCAACCAGAAAGAAGGTCGTCACTGCTGAAACTACAACCTAGAAGACTTATAAGTGCTTCTTCTGAAGCTCTCAGAGTGACTTTTGAATTAGTCTCATCAATTTGCCTTAAGACCTGTACAGGAAAACAGTCATTGAAACTGACTCCGTGAGAACTGGCATGAGTAGCGACTCATATTTTTATATATAAAGTTCAATGTAGACGGAGAAACATAAAGAAATTAAAAACACACACTTACAGTCTGTATTCTTTGGTTTAAACCGTCTTCAGGAGAGATAAGAGAGGAAAACAAAGCGCACCGGTACCAACCGAAGAGACGGTTGGAGACCAACAATGTTGACGCACAAGCGCAACATTGCGGTCACAGAGAATAAGGTATACAAAAATCAATTTATAATTAAATTATGAAATTATAATAAAGAAATAATAATAATAATAAATTAATAATAAAATAATAATAAATGAAAAAATAATAAATAAATAAATGATAACTGAGGGATGAACAGAGGCAATGGTACATAAATGAAAGTTACGCTCTAAACCTTAATAGAAAATAATATAAAATTAAACATAAAGTAATATTGAGCATATAAATAATAATATATAATATATAAAATGATTTAATAATAAAATAAAAAAATCATTAGAGAATAAAAAATAACATAAAACCTAAATGCAAATACAATCACAATACGAATGTATTAGTGCAATAATTACAAAAGTAATTCAATGAAGTATTATCTCTTTAGATTAAGACTAGGTGCCACTACGCGCATTTAACAACCTCTAATCTAACCACCTCTAACCACCTCTAACCACATAAGAGCTTCTTCAGAAGCTCGTAGAGTGAAATATTTGCATTCATAGGAGATTTGTCGCAGAATCTGTAACCTTTAGCACTCATTAAAGGGGAGTCTATGGCTACTGGCATTTATGACTATGGGAACATGGGAGAGGTTGTTAACGGAAGTTCCATGACTGTTCAAACTAGTCTCCGTTTTGCTTGGTGGATGCTTGGCTTACGTAGAACAAATATACTTGGACAACTTCAAACGGTAAACACAGTTTTTGGAGGTACAAGAGCAGTCATTTCGAACAGGATAGTGTGTGTTATGGGAGGAAGCTCGCATACAGACAGAAACACACACATGAGGACACAAAAACTCACTACCACATTTGGATTACTCGTAGTTAGTTAGAAAGATATGAGCCGCTCCAAAGACAAGCAAAGACTGAAATCTATCTCATTAAAAGGCACTGAATCAGTGAATCAACATTCAGAGAGAAGAGGAACAAGAAAAACATAAGTAACGAATAAAAAAGAATAAATAAAAAAAGAGAGAAGAAGAAAACTTAAATGAAGTAAGCATCAATGATTCATAAACAATAACAAATTAAATCAAAAACATTAAGTAAACCAGTTTTATAAATTGAATGAATTAATTATAATACAGAATCATTTACGATTAAGCTTAATTGTGATTTATTGAAGTACATCTGAACCTGGGATTAACCTCTATACTTAATTACCATTTACTATTGATTATTCAATCATTTTAGATAATTTACTTACTTAACTATTTTTCATTTACTTCTTTTATCTAAAAACTTTAACATTTACTTTATTTTTAAATGGTTGTCTTCTTTATTTTTATTTATTTCATTTTTATTATTAATTTTTCTTGTTTTTCATCCCTCTGTATGTTTTCTATACTGATTCATGGCCTATTTATTGAAATTTACTTAATTTCTCGATAGAATTCGCAGTAAATTACAGCTTTCTTCCTGATGACAACGCATCAGGAAGATACATTAATATGTATTAGTCCATTTTTGCCATCACTCTTATATTTCTTTATATATATATATATATATATATGATGGTGTTTTGAACAAGGTCCTGGCGGGTGAGTTTTCTTCCATGTTCCTCGGAGGTGTGTCTAGCGATGGCTCCTGCTTGCAAGTGCATTGTCAGTCGTCGTGAGAGTGTGGTCGATGTCATACCGATATATTTTGAATTGTCTAGGAGCTCACAATCTCCGATATTGCATATCACATATATATATATATATATATATATATATATATATTAATGAAAAATATGCCATTTCCTAATTTTATTACTTTTCTGTTATTTTTTTTAGTTTTTGATCTTCTATTCTCATATATTCAGGTAATTTGTTGATGAATTCCACTAATGTATCACTAGTTTCATTCAGAAATTATATTTAGCTATTCCGTGATGGCTATGGAGTTGGTTAGACCAAATAGATAATTGAAAACAGAAATTCACGGAGAGTGGTTACCCTTCTAGAATGGTAGAGAACTGTATTGTCCCAGCCCATGTTTCCTATTCCCCCTGAACAGAGAGAGAGCGAGACCACAGTGATTTAGTACCAGTCATGACGGATTATTTCCCTGGAGTTCACAAGTTGAGTAGATTGATAAAGGAACATTATACTATCCTATCCTTTTCATCCACTTCCTTTGTATGAACTTCCTCGAACCTCTTGTCATAAACCTCTCAATATTGAAAACCTCTTCTCTCATAAAGCTGCTAAACTCAGCTAGGTATAAATGTATGCAACAATGTGGAAAACGTGAAAAGCTTTCCCTGATCGATTGATGTAGTTCTACAAATATAGATGAAACGTCAGCTTAAAGGTGTTGTATTGTTTGAGGCTAGACCAAAGGTCGATAAATAAGAAAATAGTATATTTGTATATATATGTAGAGGTAGGAAGAATGAACCAAAAAATTTGAGAGAAAAAGTGACTATTAATATGATATAATAGTTAATATTAGTGTATTAATTATTGGTGTAATTGAATTAGTTATTGCTAAATTGCTGAGCCATTTGTGAAGTGCTTGTTGCATTGCTTGACTGCTAGGAATGAGAGGAATGTGAATGAGGTTTAGTTTTGAGGGAGCATAGCTCATGCGGTGAAGAATGTAGTCAGAAGTGATGTGAATACAAGATACAGAGGACAGGCAGGTGGCGAATGGAAGTCATGCGCGATAATATATAATCTGCTCAGCACTCGGTGTCCTTACGTCTTCCAGGGATACCCAAACCTCGCACCTTTGAAACATGGGTCATCTTACCTTCTTATTATTCTCCCAATCTCTTCCTCTATTCTATTCTCATCTTCTCTTCAGTACTCATCATTCGCATTTCCTAGATTTTTTTAAATTTATTTTTTTTTTATCAATTAAAAACCAGTGAAATGTAATTTCTTCTTCTGCCTTCTCTTTCATTTTCTTTTTCTCTTATTATCACCTCATATTATTCTACATCAATAGTTCACTAATCTCTTACTTTCTAATCAGGTTATCACTTCTGTTATTCACAATTCATCCATCCTCTCACTCTCTTCATTACATTAATTATATTCATTACATCTCCTTCCCTCTACTTCTATAATCACTTGTCACTTTTCCTATATCTATCACACTCAAAATGTCGCTTACCCTTTTTTCTAATCTAAGGGAACCATTTAAACTTTATATCTCCAACATACACTGAGTTGCTTAGTATCTTTATATCTACAACATACACTCAGTTCAGTGTCGCGTGTTCATTCAGACTACAGTTGTTCTTAAAAATCCACATACTACGAGTATTTTTCTTTGTAAAATAATTTGTAATGTAATACTTGTAATGTAATAAAGACCGAAACGTTGGTAATGAGAGTTTAATTTTAACCTGAATAACTGACCGAGTCCCGATATATATATATATATATATATATATATCTAAAAAGATTACACATAAACACATGAAATAACAATCAGGTCTTCGTCAGAGTCAAAAACTCAACTAACTTTTTGAATCTGACGAAGACCGGTTGTTAAGGTTGAAAAATCTTAGTTTTGTTTTCCCATTTCATATTGTGGTTTGATCATGTATATATATCAACCACCACATAAAGATATAAGAAAAAGTACTAATACCTTTTACCGATAATAAGTGGTATTTGTCTATTTCGTTAAAAAAACTTCATCTATTTTCTTATATATTATGCGGTAAATTAAATAAAAAATCGTTTAAAAATATAAAAAACAACAGTTTAGTTTAATTCGTGGAGATCAATTTACTCCTATGAACCATATAGGGCTTATTCAGAAGATGTTGCAGCGACAAAGAATAGTTTTACGAACATTTTATAGTACATGAACATTAAAACACCCATTAAAACTGAGACTATAATATTAGGAATGAATATTAGCAACGAGTAATGCACAAATCCGACTGACTACGGACCTACGATTCTTTTTGCCTATGATTCACTTAGTGGTTGCTAAACCACCATTATTATGTCTATAATCACAAACACACTCACACACACACACACACACACACACACACACACACACACACACACACACACACACACACACACATACACACACACACACACACATATATATATATATATATATATATAAGAGTTCGAGATTAACAAAGAGCAACACACAAAGTAGGGAAACACACTTACAGACTCAAATTTTCGGGTAATCCGTCTTCAGGAGAAAAGAGAATGGGAGACCAAGCACGTTGTAGGCGCAACGGCAAGTAACCAACCCGGCAACCGCCAGTGCTGTCAACCGTACCCGGTCTTAAAGTATAAAATTAGGAGAAGATATAAACAGAAGCTCAGATAAGCAGTACTGGTTGGGTAAAACTATAAGTAGGTGAAAAATTATAAACAATATAAGATAAAAACAAACTATAAGAAACAAAAATAATGATAGAGAAAAGAAGAAAAAATAAATAAATAAATAAAAAAAAAATAAAATAAAAAATATATATATTTTATATATATAAACATATATATATATACAAACTAATTGACACAAACAACACACAGAAATGAGACAGAAACTCAAAAGTATATTTTGATGTCCTCATCATCAGGAAGATCGAAACGAGTCACCTCACAGGCAGACAACGATATATATATATATTTCACTTAATTAAACATAACACGATACAAACTGGACACAATACGAGTCAATACGGTTACTTGCCGTTGCGTCTGCAAAGTGCTTGGTCACCCTTTCTCTTTTCTCCTGAAGACGGATTACCCGAACATTTGAGTCTGTAAGTGTGTTTCCTTATTCTGTGTGTTACTCTTCTTGAATTTTGAACTCGTATATATATATATATGTGTGTGTGTGTGTGTGTGTGTGCGTGTGTGCGTGTGTGTGTTGTGTGTGTGTGTGTGTGTGTGTGTGTGTGTGTGTGTGTGTGTGTGTCTGTTGTGTGTGTTGTGTGTGCGTGTGTGTGTGCAATCACTAATAAATCCTAAAATAGTCAGTGTTAAGAGTGACTAATTTAATGAAACAGAACAGTTTTTATTAACACAGTTCTTATTTAGTATTTTATTCCAAGAACTTGCTAAAGGACCTTTTTATTTTAGATAACATTCATTTAAATTGGAAAAACTAATGCTTGAATCTTTTTTTTGGACTTTTCAAATAGATTTGATATTGAATGATGTACATCATTAGTGCTTGTATTTGGTTGTTACTTTGAGAGGCAAGAGAATAATAATTTAACAATCCTTTTGATTGTGAGTAAACGATGGCGTCAAGGACTAAAACAATGGAACACCTTGACAATGAACAAGCCAACTCCTCAACAGAGCTGCGCGATCTAAATCAGAAATGGTGCTGAAAACAAAACAAGCCTGGTATGAATCATGGCGGCAGTGATGAATAGTGATCGAGCATAACAATAGCCTGGGGCATTTCATCCCTGTCTGTAAGTGAAAACAACCCCTGAAAACCACCAATGCGTAGCGGAACTGTTCGCCCCCCATCACGTGGGTCTCGCAACAAATTTTAAACTATAAGTTTACCTCAGCTTTGCATGGATATAAAAAAAAATATTATTAGCTAAATCAATAAGTTTCAGAAATATCAAAGGTTGTAGAAACAATAATTTCCGTAGAGGTTACTTCAGCAGTCTCAAAAATTCAAACTCCTTTACGCTTCTCAAGAAAAAAAAACTGCCATGTGGTTTTTGTATAACCTGACCTTTTATGATGATAAAAAATATCAGGTTATTTTTATTTTAAATTAAGTTTCCTTAAAATTTTTTTTTATAATAAAATACAAATTACACAATATAAATTTGTATATTCTTCTTTTCCAAAAAAAATATTTGAAAAATTTAGAAATTATTTATTTTAATAATTACATATAACATTGTATTCATTTATTTACTGGGATAAAAACCCTGGACTTTCAGACTGAGATTCTTGGAATAAAATTCGTGGTAGTCCATTTTGATGAAGTGCTCAAAAGTTTCAACTTGTGAGTGGTATGATCAAAAATTAAGGTGACTTTTTTGAATTTCGCGCACTCTGCGTACTCTAAATTTAATTTTTGTTTTATTTTGTTGGTACACTCAGCACGATCACATGTTTACAGTTTTTACTGTATGGCAAGTTTTGTCCTTATGTAAGAGTCTAAGAGAGATTAAAGAGGTTAGACGCTTATTATTTTAAATAACAAACAAAATTAAATTTTTTGTAAATGTTAATGTAAATTTATTAACATGTTTAAAAAAATTTACAAAAACAAAGAGTATAAAATTTAGCTAAATTTAATTGAAAATAAATTAATAAAATGATTTTCGTTTACTCAGAACAGAACAATTAAAAGACCTGAGAAATGAGGTATATTGTATAACTGCGTACCTTAGATTACATTAGGGTTTAATAATACAATTAACAAAGGTTGTAACAAATCAAACCTAATAATATCAAGTAGAGGAATGGTTAAAAGAAAACTAGTATTATGGTGAAAGACGATGTCAGAGACAAGCAAATTAAGGTGGTGAAAATAGAAGAAACTACAAGAAAATAAGAAAAAACAAGTAAATGAAGATATAATGAAGAAAAAATATTATTCTTGAATTTCAGGTTTTAATCTAATTAGTTAAAAATGAAACTCACCCAACAACTTTTAAACAAGAATCAACATAACAACTTTCTTGCCCTAGACTCTTCCTCCAAGGAATGTTAATGATTGACCCTCCCCCCTCATAATTTCTAGTCGTCTACAGACGGGTCTGAGTTTCTGTTGAAGAAGGGAACCTTCAACTAGCTACTAGTTGAAACATCATAGTCTCACTTTAGCAAATCAATTTTAATTAATACATTGATATCAATGAAATTAGTTAGGTAAAAAAAATTATCGTTCAGTTCAATACAATGCAATATTTATACATATTAATAATTATAATTAAGCAATACATATTATATATATATATATATATATATATATATATCAATGATCGAACCACAATATGAAATGGGAAAAAACACTAAGATCTAACCCAACGCACAGTAGCACCTCAGTTGGGTTTTTTCTGACGAAGATCGCTTGTTACGGTTGAAAGATCTTAGTTTTTTTTCCATTTCATATTGCGGTTTGACTATTGACTGTTCTTTTACGTGTTTATGTGCCATCTTGTTTTATATATACATACGAACTAGTTGTGACTGAAGTTATCCAATCCCTATGTTCTTACCAGTTGACTCAGTAGATTAAAATTTTATATATTTACCGTCTTTTTTCCAAAAATAAGTTCTAACGCGATTTTCGGGACTTTTTTGTAATATAAGCTGTAGTAAAAATAATGTAAATATAATTCGTTAAAAAATGGTGTTGAATTTAGCAGATATCTCTAGCTGCCGTCATATTTCAGGGAATTATTTAGAACAAAATATTCTGAGAAATTCTTGGTTTACCTTTATAGTTCGTTTCAAGCAATGCAGAGGCACGTGCTAAAATTAATTCCTCGAATTCGTAAAGTAGAATATATCTTAAAAGTACAATACAATACAACAGTCTACATAGAGTGACGGAGTATAAAGTTTGTACATTCAGTCTTTTAAGTCTCATTATTGCATATTACTTATTGTACTTGAAGATTTCCTCCGAAAATAAACCCGAATATTCGTATATATAATTTGAATTAGTTACCTTGGAAATAAAAGATGCACAGCAGCACCACAGATAGGGGATCCTTGTTCATGCTTCCAAGCTAATACTTTGCACGATTAATCCTGAAACAAAAAATAGATTTTCACTAACGTCATTCATCCATTTAAAATAAACATGACACAATGTTTCTTTTAATGTACAGGTTGAACCTTTCTACTCCGGCAAGCACTGGACCTTAGACTTGCTGGACTATGGAAAATAGTCTCGAACCATATTATTTATAATTATTATTTCCATATTATATTTATATATTATATGGAAATATATAAATATAATATGGAATTTCCATATTTATTATATGGAAATATGGTCCGAACCATAGACGGTCCTCAAAACACCTTCATATATACATGTACTTACCCTGCATTATACTGCCCCAGTGTATCTCTGACATTACTTTGATAATGATGGTTGTATTATTGAAAATATACATACAGAAATATATAGAAAAACGCCTTGAAAGAATATTTATGCATTCATTTTTATAGCCATATAAGAAGATAAACTGCAAATAATACAATCAAGAATACAAGATTGTATGGCCAGAAAGTGTTTGAGAATCATACAACATAACGAAATAGTTACAGTACTGTACCTGTACCTGTGCAAAAATAATGTTTACCTTGAAGTGAGGAAAATATAAAATAAGACGAGGAAAAACAAAACAAACATTAAAATTGCTTACGATATGCAGTAATACTACAGATTTAAGAAAATTGTAAATTTCAAAACAAAGTAAAAGAAAGTAACTACAGAAAATGGATTTTAGCAAAATAAATGTATGGTGTACATACGGAACAATGTATTATTATTTAAAAATAAAATATAATCAATATCAGTATCTTTTGTTTTCGGACTATTTAATTTATTATTTAAATAAACCACATTATTTCATTTTATCACATTTTTAATATTCTATGAAATTTTCGAGTTATTGAACAAAAAATGATCTTTTAAAACATCAATAACAACTATTTTTTTTTAAAAAAATTAAGGAAGTACATTGAAATATTTTTAACACTCTACATAACATTTATAATAAAACAGTGTATTTCCTTAATGTTTTTAAATAGTTTTTATTTATATCCCTAAAGAGGAATAGACTCGAAAAATGTGTTTTTAGGATAATAAAGAGGACAGCTGATGTAGTAAAAAAAATATTTTCTTTAATAAATAAATTTAATTACAAACTATTATAAATTTGTGAAGTAAATACCACTGTAAGTATCTAAAGTGGGAGATCTAAGTTAAATTGTTTTTCACAGATAAATGTTTAATATTAAATTTTAAGATAAACATTAAAAAAATATTCTTTTTTCAAAAAATAAATCAATTAAAAATTATTATAAATTTGTGAAGTAAATACCACTTTAAGTATCTTAAGTAGGAGATCCAAGCCAAATCATTTTTCATAGATACCCTGGAAACCAGACTGAAAACTCGTGATATTCTCTGAAAAATGAAACTTTTCTTTTGTAAATTCATGTATCTAATCCCTTTTAATTTTAAGTAAAGCTGCAACCCTATTTACTCTACTATGAAAGTAGAACCTAAGGGCTAATCCATGACAGAGACCCATAAAATATGTTCATCAGAACTTGAGAGATTCCATGAAAAAAACCTATTAATTGATTCAACAAACTTATTATTTTTGTTGAAGCAGAAGATAAAATTGTCTGTCATGTGGCATTGATAAGCAAGGTAGTGTTGTTGTAAGACCATCTAAAAACTTGACATAATCTTCAAGGAGGGCTACTATTTATGATAAAAAAAAAATCGAAATAAAGTTTGGTGTGGACTGCTATTGTAAGATAATATAAGAATTAGAAAAAAATTATTAGGTGGAGGCTGACATTGTGAGATAATAAGAAAAAACTTTAGAAAAATTTCAAAGTAACTTTCTAGTTTAAGATTATCAGGAGACTCGAAATAAATTTCGAAAAGGCCTGCTAATGTAAGATTATAAAATAACCAGGAAATAAACATTGAAAATGCCTGTAAATGTAAGATAAAAAAAACCTCGAAATAAACTTCGAAAAGAACTACTAATACAAGATTATCAAATAACCGCGAAATAAATATTGAAAATGCCTGTGGATGTAAGATAAAAACAAAACCTGGAAATAAACTTCGAAAAGACCTGCTAATGTAAGATAATAAAAAAAAAATTATAAATAAACTTCATAAAAAACTACTAATGTAAGATAAACGAGTAACCTCGAAATACTTCCAAAATTATTACTACTATAAGATAATAATATATAATTCTAAAGAAACTTTGAAAAAGCCTGGTAATGTAAGATAACATAAAGAAACTCGAAATAAACTTCGGGTGTTTACTATTGTAAGGTCAAAAGAAAAATTGAAATAAACTTAGTTGTGGGATGCTATTATATGATAATCAGAAAACTCAAAATAAACTTTATTGTAGAATTTATTTCTTGTTTTAATGATAATGGTTCAACAAATCCAATTATCCCCTCATTATAAATTCCTTTTCAAACTTTTCCTCTCTAGATTTATACTGGTTCTGTTCGACTCTTACATTTCCAAATAGCAAATACGAGTATGTTTTACATATTGTTATAGTATAGATTTAATACGTAAAAAAACATAATTTCAAGAAATATCACAAGTCAGAAAATGCTATCATTCTTTCAGAAACACATTTATAATCTTTGTAATAGAAAAGTTTCATCATTAATTAAAAAAATTCAAAAATAAATATTTTCCAAGCTTTAATTAAAAAAAAATATAAATTAAATAAGGAAAAAAAAAGCAGTTATTTTTCATTTTTATCATGGAATAGGAAAACATCAAAGACTGTTTTGTTAGAATGCGATTAGAAAAAGATTCATTAAAATATAAGTAAAATACAAGTAACGGTATATTTTCATATTAATCTTTTTTAATTAATAAAAATGCATTTTTTTTTAAATACATAAAGATTTAAAATTGAAAAAGTTATTAGTTTATCTTCCATTCTAAAAACAACTTATTAAATAAGTCATTTTTTTATGTTTTACATTATTAATGTAGTTTTTTTGTATGGAATGACAATATAGTTAGTAATTTATGTGTATAAATTAGAGAACTGTTTATTTCTTTTTCTGCTATCATACTCTGATAGGATTATCATAATCTAAAGTATAATGAAGTTTCGTTGCTTAATTAATAAGTTTGTGGAAAATAGGAGTCAAAATCAGTTATTTCTGTCCACAAAATTTTATTTTATTTTGTTTTTTTTTGGTTTTTTTTTTTTTTTGAGAGAGAGAGAGAGCTAAGGGAATGACAGTCAGTCCTCTGATGCTAATTCCTCGAGGGAATATTGCATCTCCCATTGATTTTATATTGAGAGTCCTAAATTTGGCTTAACTCAAATCTACTTAGGATCTCTAACGAGTACCAGACAACATATAGGACCGGGACAATCGGTTTCACGTCCTCTCCTAAAGATGACGTACTCAGATTTATTCAGATTAATTCACGTACTCGTGAATTAATCGAGGTCAATCAAACCTCGGACCTACCAGTTCAGAGGTGAGCATGTTGCCACTGAACTCGGACCCTTCACTGAATGTTACAATCATTATAAACTGCTATTCATTGCAACATGCAAGAAAATACAATGTACCTTAAGTTAATAATAGTGACTTTATGTTTGGATTTGCATTTCGTTTTTTTATTTTGGTTTTTTAGGAACTATAATGCTACTATACAAGTTCTTACTGTGCTACTATAATGGCTACTGCTGTGTTACTTAAAATACGAGGTATGATCAAAAAGTAAGGCCACTTGTTGAACTTCACGCACTCTGTACACTCTAATTTTAAATTTATTTCGTATGTGTTGGTACACTCTCCTCGACCATATGTTTACAGTTTCACTGTATAGCATGTTTGTCTATGTGAGAAACTAGACGATGTTAAAGAGGGTAGAAGTATGTTTGCGTGCTTGGTAATTTTTTGCTGTTGAAAATAATGGAACAGAAAGTTTGTTTTAATTGTTGTGTAATTTAAATGCTCAAAAGCTCTTGAAATATAGAAGGTAAGATACGGTGAGACAACTTGAGTAAAGTTTATAAGTGGTATAAGTTATTCCAAAGGTAATTATTTTTTTCATCAGTACATAACTACCCAGCACGCAAATGGGAGTCTAAACTTTATGTCTCTCACATATAAACAACACATGCTATGTAATTAGTGAATATATGATTTTAATGAGTGTACCAACACAAAAATAAAAAAGAAATTTGAAACCAGAGTGTACACAACGCGTGATACTCAAAAAGTGTCCTTACTTTTTCACTTCGTAGACAAAGTATTAAAATTGTTGTTGAAATTGTTGGAAGCTGCGGCCTATGAATATTAATATCTTTTCTAAAATGCTATGGAAACCGTACAACGACAAGTACTGACTAAACTGGCAGTTAGTTGGACATATTTTTGAAATACTTATTAAAATGGTAAACAAAAACGAGTATTATATGGTTGGTGAAACAGTACAATATTGCTAGCAGCCGGGAATAGATATTACGTATAAGGAATAGTTTTCTTCCCTAGGACTGATTCAATATTAGAACAAACTTAAGCAATGAACATTACAAACAATCTGAACCATTTTCCTTTTCTAAGTCCATCCTCTCCATCCCTCTCATTCGCCACCACTACTAGACACCTTAAGTGACCGTTTCATTAAGATCAATAAATGTAATAGAGCTCACAAGTGTTTAAACTTTATATTTATAAAAAAAAAACTTTATTTTGTTAGTTTTGTAAAGTATAAAATGGTACCAGCTTCTAAATATAATATTTTCGACTAGTTAATTGAACATTGAGGTTTGGTTAGATTTCAGTGGTAGTCCCTTATAAGAGAACGCAAGTAGGTTGAACATTAGCCATTTGTGATAATATATTTACGAAGAATACTGATTTCACATTGGGAGTCCTAAATTTTGCTTAATTGAAGTGTATTTAAAGTTGGGATCTTTAAAATGTACCTGACATCTTACAAGGCTCGGGACCAACGCCTTAACGTCCTCTCCAAGGAATGACGTGCTCAGATTTATTCACCTCTCACGTTAATAAATCGAAAGCCAGGTGTGTATTGAATCCCTGATCCACCAGTTTAGAGGCAAATCGTAGGCCAAGTGAGTATTGAACCACATATCCACCAGTCCAAAGGTGAGGAGGCCATTGACCGTAGTCTCTGTGAGTAATGGCTATAATCATTTCGAAATGCCTTCTACTTTATTTCGTATTTCTGATGTAACTTAAAAAAGAGCACTAGTACCTATTCAAAGGATGTTGTTCATATAACATTTGCATTTTGAAGTGAATTATTATACCAATAAGTTTAAATATTGTAAATATTTAAGTGTTTATATATAATTTAAACAAATAATTTAAATATTTAAATTTGTAAATATTTTAGGCCCTCTTAAGAACCTCAAAACAAAAGAACAATGATTATTTTGTGACAATACATCCCAGGGTTTTAAATTATATCGTTACAGTAAATTTGTCAAAACAGCTGAAAATACAATCAACATTATTTATAACAGAAGTGTTTAAATTTAATTTAAAAACTAATTAAAATTAAATATGATTTGATTATTTTGTATTAAATGGAATCATTGCTTGAAAAGACTTAATGAAATCCCTTAAAACAATACGGAATGATTAAAACAAGCACTCTGTTATAACTAGACTGAGTTTGCATTAATTACACTGCAATACTACTTTTCAATCCAATATTTCATTTTTTTACAACCCCCCTTGGGAAATTACTAACAAAACTAGAAAACTTTTGGAAAATTGATAAACTTTTATTAAAAGAAAATAATGAAATCTTTTAAAAAAAAATTGTTTGAAAAATGTTTAAGATATTAAAATTTGAATCTGAAAACTGTTTTAATTTAAATACTTCTTATAAAATAATAGAATGCGAGGTTTCTTTCCGCCCAGCAGTACCCCTACACGTTGGGAGTTTATTGGTTAATATGCAAAGCAGGTGCCACCTGCATATAGGTATAACATGCTATAATATTCTAATACATAAAGCAATAACAAATTTTAAGTTTATACAAGAACTGAACTTCTATATTAACAGAGTGAATTAGATCTAATAGCAGACGGAAATATATATCAAACTATAATATATATCTTCTTTACGATATATATTGTATATCTTGATATACAGTTCATAATATATATCACCTATTCTTCTGAAATTCATCAAAGATTTAAAATATTGTGCTCGGAGTAGTTTTGATCTGGCTGCAAAGCTAAGAATTACCAGTGGCCACGATATGTTGGATCAGGGGTCCTCTGTGGTCATCAAGGATGGGGAGGAGGAGTGGTTGAGGATATGTTGGATCATGGGTCCTCTGTGGTCATCGAGGATGGGAGGGTGGGGTGGTAGAGGATATGTTGGATCATGGGTCCTCTGTGGTCATCAAGGAGGGGGGGGGGGGGGTAGAGGATATGTTGCCAGGTCTGTGACACCCTATGGTCGCAGATCCATGCATCGTCGGTGATTATGCAAATTCGTGGTCGCTATGATGTCCTTTCGTTCCCATATAATTTATTGCTGGATAGGATGATATTTTTTTTCGAAATTCCTTTGTCTATATAAATAATTTAGATTCTCTTCCATTTATTGAAGAACCCTACCTACCATCTTACCATTTTTCTTTACTCTAGTAAATCAACAAATTTGGTAACGGTTTTTTATGGTTAGAATAACACTTTATTTTTTTGATTTTTCACTACTGCTAGCATTATAGTCACAATGGAAACTTGTATCGATATGAAAACCCAATCCATTATTGATGGGTAATTTTAGATTCAACTGTTTTTCGTCAATACGATTATATGAGAATTCAAAAGCGAAATACATATTCGTAGTCTATTTAACTTGTAACGCAGCCTTCTCACATTTTTGTAAATATGACATTGAGGTCATTGACTTGACGATGTCACAGCCCTTTCTATTCAAGAAAACACTACCTCCACGCCCCCCACCCCCCATCCTCCTACGGAGGGCGTGGGTGGTATGAAGGCTGTGATGTCATCGGGGTGAATAACCCGAATGCCATGTCCAGATCTCTCTAAAACACATTATGCTATTGCTTACTGAGAGTTGTTTGCAACATGAGATTCTATTCTCATGTTGACCCTTCTTATATTTCATTTCTAAATCTGTTTCAACATTATTAATCTACCTGTAAAACTCTTCTTACACACCTTTCAATTCTTTTTTCTGCATTACTGTCTTGCCAAGGTTTCTACAATTTTTTTTTCTAAGAAAACAAGACGATTAAAAAAAATATGTTAACTTCCCTAAGATTTACATGATATGTTCAAATATCGTTTCACTCGCTCTGAATACCCTTAGACTTTTCTGATACCTATAGAATCAGGGCCTGAAAATATTAGAGTGGAGTCAAAGTAATAGTTCTTACTAATTTCTCGTCAGTTGTACTTCTTTCCATGTAATCACATTCATCTGTATCAAAAATAATCATATTAGCAACTTTTTTCTGACATATTTAGAAATATGAATCAGGATTCATTATTGTTTAATGAGAAGAGTACTTGTTTGTTACAATAAACTGGTTATCATGACTTTAATATTGGTAAGCCTCTTAAACCGAAACCACATAGGGGCCAGGTCAGCTCACTGGCAACGTGCTCACTTCTGAACTGTTAGGTTCAGGATTTGATATCCACTCTAGTCCTCAATTTATTCACGTTGGAGGGGGGGGGGGGGGACGAATAAAACTAAGTACATCATCCCTCTGAGAGGACGTTGAATAGTCGGTCACTATTCTGTACAATGTCAGATATTCGTTAAAGATACCTATTCCAAATACACTTCAGTTACGAAAACTTTAGGACTCCCAATGTAGAATCAATCGGAGATATGCAATATTCCCAAGAGGAATTAGTATCAGAGGGCTGATTTTGTCAGTTTCTCTACCCTCTACAAAAGAAAAAAGAAAGATCACATTGAAAACATAAGACTATAATAAAAATATCTTACGTCTTTGTTGGGTATAAGAACCATTTTTCCTAAGTCGGTGATAAAGAGCTAATATGTCAGGTTGATAACTTCATCATAAGAAAATGACTTGTCTGAATCCAGTTCATTCAGTTAAATAGGGGTTGGATGTGCATTTAAGACATTTCCTGTAATAATGGAGAGGTGAAAGTAGCTCTTCTAAACAGTAAGCTCTCACAAAGGTTTCTGTTGATAATCACATTTAGTAAGAGCTTGAGCTTTAGATATACTGGTTAACTATGCTACTCGTAACTCTGCAATCACTGCTGAAAGAGCTTGTTTTGTGGTTACTTTACCTGGCGCACTCCTGAGCTCCAGATATAGGATCCCAAGTCTGCTTGCAGTCTGTGATGTGCAGGATTAATGTATTCCGCATGTTGCTACCCCACTAGGGCTTTCCGTTTTCATTTCCCCTGGGCACCACATCTTACCTTCCATATTTAGAGCCGCCTTCCACATCCAATCAACTTTCTGCCCACCAGTCTTAACCGTATTCTTTCAATTTTAATTTCATATCATAATAAGCCTTGTCATTAAATAACTTAACTTCCTCTTACATGTAACCCTTCAATGATCCCTTTCTCGTAAAATATATCACTACTCTCGGACATATATTTCATAATAAAAGAAAATATCTTCACGCAAAACGAGTTTTATGAAATCGGCACATTTTAATACAATTGCTTTTCCTAATGAACAAAAGGTAAAAATGATAAAAATAGAGAGACTTGGTAATTTAAAGTCACATAAGAGTTCTCAAAGTAAAATAAATAAGACCCAATGATTACAAGTCTTTTAACAAATCATTATGAATGACTAATGGAAAAAGTTAGCCACTATACTGAAGGTTTCACATTAAAACGATATTGTTTCAAGTTCCTAAAAATGTACGATGTTACATACCGTTAAAAGTCTCTGTTAAAATGGATTGAGCAAGACAACATGTATGACTTCAGGAATGTGGCTATATATAATTTGAATGATTATAATTTTATAATTATAAAATATACTATAAAATATTATATTAATTTAGTTATAATAGTTTATCTATTATAATATATAATAATATCATAGTATATTTTAGATATATTATATTATAAAATATTTTAATAAATATAATCTGAAATATTTTAATTCTATAATTACAGAACTGAGCTTAAAGTGAATTATTATAATTATAATATACTTAAAGTAGTATTTATCTACCAGTCAATTTTTCAGATAAAGACAAAAAAGTGTAAAACTTATCTTCTAAAATAAATATCTGCTAAAGATAATTTTTAATTTACCCTATAATGTATATGATAGAATGATTAAATGTTTAAAACAGGTCAAGTCTACATATTATTGAAGGAATAGCTAATTATAAAATTGTGAACAACTAGGGATAATGTTAAGCATTGGTAGTGCTTTAATGCCATTCCTGGAACAATGTGAAACACACAATATTAGTGAATAAAACGTTTTTCAACAAATATTAATTTGTAATTCCTACATTTTCAATCGGTTTTGCTTTATTTGTCTAAAAATCTCTAAACGTGAAGAATATCTTCTGCTATATCTCTTAGAAGACTCCCTATTCTGTTTGATAGATGCAATGAGGTAGACGATGCAGTTGTTTCTTCTGCTGCCATTAACCCTAGTCTATCCATAACTCCCTTTCTCAACCATAATTCCTTTTCAATTCATGTTTATTCTCCCTTCACTTCCAACAACTGCATCTATCGACTGTACTGCTGTCAGTGTGATGCCATTTATGCAGACTTGTCATTAAGAAAGACGAACCGGCATACAATTCGTTATAGAGCATGCTTCAAGTGAAGAATTATAACTATATTAATCAATAAATATATTAATTATCTTTAATGATTACAGGCAATTTTAACGACATATTTTAACTTAAAAATTAGTGAACTAGATTTCTTTCGATCAATAGCACAATATAAGCTTTCTAACTTAAATAAACGATTCTTCTACTTTTTTATAAACAAGAGATATTAGTTATATGTAATTTAAAATATCAATTCATTCATGATTTATTTTATCTAATCACTGTTTGTTCCTTTTTTTTAAACATACACACTATTTGTTAGTAATACTGATATTATCCATTGAAGTGACCATAGATACTTTATTTATTTATTTATTTGTTGAAGGTGATTTTAGTACTGCCTCCTAAGAACTATTGTACTTTCCTCCCTTCTGTACTATAGTACCCCAATTAGCTTCAACGCCTCCAAGAAGCTTAGCACTTTTGTTGGGTCCAACGGTAAGAGCTCTTCTGTGGTTTTGTTGAGTCCCGAAGCACCTGCCTCTGTGTAACACAGTGGCTTGACAATCAGCCAGCAGATGCAGCGGTGTTTCTTCCTCAATCTTGCCGAACCTGCACAAACCATCATTGCTAATGCCCATTTTCCGGAGATGGCCATTAAGTTTGCAGTGACCCATTAGAAAAACCGGTTAAAATCCTTAGATTATTCCTACTCCTTTCCATACAATCAAAGATTTACCTATTCTCAAAAACCATAGACAGTGCACAAATTAATATCATTTAATTTATTATAAATGAGGCAGTTAAAGAACTTAGAGCTTCAAAGGGTTTATTAAGAACCCCTCCCCCCTCCAATTCCTTAAAAAAAGGACTTACAATTCCAATTGAGAACATTTTTTCAAACCTTTTCCTTTTGAGCGTGAAATACATTTCTTTTTATATCTATTACTGATAAACATAATGCCTGGAAAAAAGTTGTAAATCAGTTTATTTGATAATTAGTAACAAAATAAATACTTCTTCCTAATAAGATGTTTTTTAAATGAAAAAATATATTTAAAAAAAAATTATTAAGTTTCAAACTGATTAAAACTTAAAAAAGGGACATTATTTTTTTTATTGATGTTAGTACAATATCAAAGGAAATAAAATTCATGACTGCAGTTTACTTTAAAGTTGTCTATATTACTCTCAATTAAAATTAATGAAGCAGACCAATATAATAATGCTATTATAATTAATATAAAGAATTTTAATCATTCGCCGCTCATGATTATTATAATAGTTAAATTACAATCCGTAAACACATAGAAGAGATCACTAATGTATTCTGAGCGTCGTTATAAGAAAGAAAATAAGGTATCACTTGCCATCCGTGTGGATGAAATGTATCTAACATATGATGACGCAGTCAGAATCACTCGTGAGATTTTGTGATCGGAATCACTAGTGAGTTTTTGTGATCAGAATCACTAGTGATATTTTGTGATCAGAATCACTAGTGAGTTTTTGTGATCAGAATCACTAGTGAGATTTTGTGATCAGAATCACTAGTGAGTTTTTGTGATCTATACTTCAGCTTTTTTAAGGATGTAGTTTAAAAATAGATGAAAGGGAAACAGACAAAAGGTGACTTGAAAAACAATATCTATTTCTGTCTGAAAAGCTTATTCCAACTGGCTTTACACTAGTAAGAAAATACTATATATTCAAAGGAAAGATTAAAAAATATATATTTATCTGGAATGGTCTTCTTGACTTCTACTGCCGAAAATTGTAATTGAAATCATATAAATAATGCCGATTCTATGTTCAAAAGATCTTTAAACCTTTGACCACATACTATCAAAATGCAAAGAATTTTTTTGAAATAATAACGATTTTTGACAAATCCTACCTAGAACTAATAGAGGTAGGACTGAGTGCTTACGAGTAAAGTGTATTGGCTGTAGCCTCTTCAGGTATCGGTGGCACATTAATGGCTGGTTGTAAAACAGCACATTCTAGATTCAAACTTCCTTTAAATTTTAGAAAATTTTAGAAAATATGACTACTGTAACTTTGATAAAAACTCTTCCATGGATGACTTAGTATTTGCAAAATAATTATTTGTAAAGGATTTCCTATGATGTGAAAAGAAAGTTTTAAAACAGTCGTCAGGACTCTTAAAGATATATGTGACATTAATGAGTCATTCGAAGGAATATTGACTTCTTCTAGCTGTCCAGAAAGAAAGTGACGGTGACGCCTATAAAGCTTGCATCAAAAATTCTTATAGTTGGCGCAAAATTTACTAAATTCCATTTAACTTGCAATATAAGAAGTCAAGAAGAAGGTGATGAATACTTTAAATTTATTTTTCACAAAAAATTCTATATTAGTTTCAAGTAACTAGACACTCAGTGAAATTAATCATAGGTTCATTAAAAAATTATAGTAGAAAAAAGATCATATTTGTCATATAACTCGGTTTGAGTAGGAACTCAAGCCATATATTACTCTCAAGAATTTCTTCTCTTACTGGAGTTGTCTGGATTGTCACAACACAAGCTAGAACTCATACAAAGATCTGTCATGTGTAAGGGAAACACTGATCCATTGCGCTTACGTAAAGAAAAAAAAACTAATAACTGAGGAGCTGTATGATAAAGACATTGATTGAGAACTCACTGGTAACCTGGGACTACCAGCCCAGAGTGCAAACACTTTACCATTGAGCCAACATGGTCCCTGATTTGTTAGGTTAAAAATCGAATACTCTAGTTATTCGATAGTTTAAGTATTTATAATTAATATTAAAATATTTAAATTAAAAATTGTGAAAAATGAAAATTTTTTGACGCATAATTGTTAATTTTTGTTTCGGAAGGAAAAAAAATGGATGGCAAATGACAGGCTTGGGTATCGAAAACATGCAGGATAAATAAAATTGGAATACAGCCAATGACATGAGGGATAGGGAGCAAACGAAGTTAGTGTAGGTACTGTGCCAAAAAGGAGCTAGGTGTTTAATAAGATGAAATATAATTTAAAAAATCTTTAAACGGAAATAATAAAAAAATAGTGCATGATAAGGGTTGTGGATTGGAAAGGATATAAGCGTGGCAGGTTGGCTCTATTGCAAGTTTTATTTTGGCACTACTTGAGTTATAGAAGAATTGAGCCTCATAAGGACTTGTAATTATACACACTTCAAAAGTTTGCACTAATTCATTGAATACGTTAACATATTATAGCAGAATTCAAATAACAACTATTTTGAGTCTGATTAAAGTAAAAGTAAAAATGTCTTAATGTTGCAAAATTTGGTTGGATATCAGCGGAATGTGTAAAGATTTTATATTACACAAGCGAAACTACATGTCTACTATTAACAATAAAAAAATGTCAATGATATGCCTAATAATTTTGCATAAAAGAGATGTTTTTGCTCACCAGTACAGTAATACAAAATAAAGCGATTGAACACGTAGTATTTTCTTATAATAGAGAACCAGACGGGTTGAGTGAAGACCATTTCTACTCATTCCTTGTTTCAATCTCCTTTTCAAGAATTTCTCTAGATTGAGGAAAACACTACATGTTTAAAACGTGCTGTTCTTACCCGTACCAAGCAGTCTTTATGTAGTGTCTTTCTATTTATATGCTGAATATGTCATGCAGATATTTTCTATATATTATTCAGGGCACATAGAACTATATACATACAAATATATACATTTTTATTCCCACAGACAGACACACACACTCACTCACACATACACACACACACACACACACACACACACACACACACACACACACACACACATACATACACACACACACTCATATACTCGCTAATTGACAGAAATGAGAAGGCACAGACTGTGGGAGGCACAATTGCACAATACGACAAACTTAAATCAAACACAATTCTAAACAAAATGGCACAATTTGGTAAAATGACACAATTCTAAACAAAACATGGCATGTTCAAAAAATACCTTCATCAAATTGGAGTGAGAGACACTGAATATTTGGACTGTTCATGAAACCACCTTATATCTGACTGTGAGTTAGTAGAAAACACAAGGTCTAAACAATGTAAACTAGTACAAGGGAAAAAGGATGCCACCCATCAAAGCAAGATCAAATAAGTCTCCTGGGTGGTACATTTCCTTCTCTGCTTAATCTCAGTCTTTAATTATTCATAATTAATATTTATTTCTTAATTTTAAACAAATTTGTAAAATTATTTATTCTTAATTTATTATAATTATTATATATTATAATTATGGTTATTAATTTTATATTAAATATTTTTAATTTTTTTCTACATTATTATTTAATTTTCTATTAAAATTAAATGATTAACGCCTACTGTGACGACGATCGTCAAAATGTTCCTACTACTTTTTTCAGGTTTAATCCATCAAATACCAATGTTCCGGTTTTTATTTGAACACAAGCAACAGGTTTTAAAAGTTAATGACAACGTAAAGTTACAATGAAACATTTTATGTTGAAAGCAACAAAGGATAGAAATCTTTATAGAAATGGTTAATGAAACTATAAATTTAATGATAAGTATCTAAATATGGAATATAAATGTACCGATTATTCATACATACTTTTGCAAAAACTAAAATAAATAATGGAATGGATACATTCGGCGTTGTCATACAACCGAATAATGGGTTTTCTTTCAGAAACGAATATAATATATAATAAAAGATAAAATAGATACTGTAAAAATTCAATCAGATAAAAATATCTTCAAAAAAATATTAAATATTGTTATTAGTCAAAGCTGAAAATGGCACTGACAAAATAATGAGAAAGTTGATAAGAAGGAATATAAAAAAAAAGCAGCTTCCTTAACTCAAAAAATATTGCTGAGAGTTAAAAAGAACTCAAATTGATGCCTCCAATATAGCTTTGTTTCACTCTTGAAAAAATTAGATTACCTAGATGTGCAGAAAAAATTAACATCAGTGTCATAAAATTGAAGCGGAAAATTATTTTCTCTACCGGAATGTAGAACAATAAGCGAGTTATAAAGAAAGATTTTATTGGTGAAGTCAGATAAATATCATTCAATTTTAGCCAATAGCAGGAAACAATATAAAGAAGAAACTATAAATATTTTTCGTGACGATATATATATTAAAGAAGACAATGATGGAACAGAGGACTGACATCTATTTTCAGGAATTCCTACAACTTTTTTTATCTGATAGAGAGAAAGCGAAAGGAAAGAAGGGCTTTCACAGCAACTAGTTTTCTGTCTGTTATAAGAAAATGACAGTGCATCAGTTCATTATTATTTCCATACTAGACGACCCGTGACCCTTTGTATCACTCAGAAAATATAGCAATAGTTATTGAAATAAATTCACTGAACATGATTGACAGGGATAATTTTAATTGTTGTTTCTTGTTGTTAAGACACGAAAACAGATTTTTATATGGCTCAAGCTTTTGATATAGTATTTTTAACATGATTCAAGATATATACTCGTACACACTAAGAATATTTAGTAAAATAAAAATCATTTGAAGGTATAAAAAAATCATTTATTTTATGACATAAATAAATAAAACATCAATTGAAGTTGTATAAACAATCAAATATATTAAAAAAAAAACAAAACTTGTAAATTAAAATATTCAATTTATTTACCCAATATAAAATAACATTAATGAAAGGAATGTCTAACATTACCTTAGAACATTCGTATTTCATCTGACAGTTGTGTTCAAGTTTGTTTCAAAAATTATTAATTTTTAGCCTCTAATGTAATAATTAATTAAATTTTATAGGTTACCCTGACCCCCTAATGAGAAATATTATTAAATAATATTGTAGAAAGTCGAGTCGAGTATGCAAGTCACTGGGCTACCCTGGCCCTCTAATATGATTTGTTATTATGTAATACAACTACAAGAAAGCCAATCACAACAAAAGTAAAGATTATAGTACCTTCAGGTGTCTATCTCCACGGAAAATTGGTGAACAAACAAACAAACAAACTCACGAACTTTATACATATAGATATTTTATATTTCTTATGACAAAGACGTTAGGTATGCTCTTCTGAATTCACTATTCTATAGTGAAGAGCATAGAACCAGAATCATTTTCACACACTATATGTAATGGTCGATGTATAGTTAACTTTTCTACAGTTATTTTCTTTAGTATTAATATTACTTTCTACCCATGATATTCATTTCAGTGTTCAGAAAAACACGACTCTCTCTAAATCAATCACCCTATAACTCATTCTATACATAATTCACTCTCTCTTGCACAGACTCTCACTCTCTGACTCTATCACTGTCTTCTCTTCTTTTTCTTACTTATTCACTTACTCACTTTTAATAAGTGAGTGTGTGCAAATTACTGATTTGGACATCTGATAATATTCACTTACAACCAATGCCCATCTGTGAGTAGCCTATTTACAAAATATAACAACCTGGTCAAAAACTTGCCTTTAAAGGAAACAAATCCAATATATCAGTATACGTGTGCTAATTGGGACTCTGAAACACAAAAATACTCGTCAATGGTATGACTGCAATCTTGTAAATCAAGAAGGCTCACCATGTACTTAATACTTGGAGCACCTAAAAACATATGCAAGAGAAATGAACAAACGTGAAATGAACCCAGAAGCAGCTAGTTACAAACACTAATATAATTAGAAAGAAAGTAAAAACCACAAGCCAAAAATTTTAAAAGCCATATTTATCGAGAAATAGAAATTACATTTAAATATTCAGATTAAAAATAATAATGAAATGTTGAAACTCTTTCAGTTATATCATGGGCGCGCAGGATGAGGAACCTAAGGTCACTCAACAAACAATATTAACCAAAAGCTCATCTTGAAGTTAAAAAAACAACCACTACTGTAGTCACTTTTTTTATATGAACGAGAAAATTTACACCATACGTTAATCATGTCCTAATGATGAATGCTGATTACTCGAAACATGTCGACTGAAGAAAATATACATTTCTGTGTAGCTGAAGTAATGAGAGTGATATTTAGAAATATTGAAAAGCTTGTTAGAAAACAAGTATCAGATAATTTTGGTGTCATTTTTAATAATTTATATATATATATATATATATATAAGATCTTTCAAGCGCAACAAGTTATGGTTGGTCTTCCAACCAGTTGGGTTTTTGACTCTGACGAGAACAACTTGTTGTGGTTGAAAGAGTTTCCCATTTCATATTTTGTTATTTCACGTGCTTATCTAAAAACTTTATATATATATATATATATAAGTATATATTTGTGTACAATGGCAACAGGTCTTCCCTTAAGCATATGTTATTAAAATAAGCAGCAGCTTCTGCATTGACCAATTTCTTGTTGACACTCTCTAGTTTTCTTATCACTTTGCGGTGAGACTCTGGTAGCTTCCAAAGAAGGTTAGCAAAAGACATTAACACGCACAATAAACTTGAGGTTAATGACGAAAACACTTGAATAAACCACTTTTCGAAAAAACCGTTTTAATCACTGAAATAACTATAACTAAAAGAACAATAATAAATATTATTATTATAATAACCTGAGGATGGCGAATGACAGCCGAAAGCTTGAATGACAGCCGAAAGGGTTTTTGACTCTGACAAAGATCGCTTGTTACGGTTGAAAGATCCTAGACTTGTTTTCCCATTTTCTTATTGTGGTTTGATCATTGATATATATATATAAACATTAACACATAGGAAAGAACACAGAAAGACACTACAGAACTCACTTCGATATATTGACATCCATCGTCATCGAGAAGAAGTGTGAAGTACATGCGTTGAGAAGTAAACTGCTACTGTTAGCATATATATATGTAGATTAGTGTACTTTGGTAGCAGTCCTTCGGATGTGCATGCTTTGTTGAACACGACAGAGTAGTTTAACAAAGCATGAATACATGTATATATATAAATATATATATATATATATATTTAGTTTATTTAATTTAAATAAACGGTCTAACGGACGTTTAAATAAGAAATAATTAAAACAAAGGTAACACAGGAGGTCATCCGGAGGTGAAGAGTACCGCAGGAATGCAGGGTGGTGACTCTTTGCATTCGACGACTTTGCTGAAAGAGTTGCTATTCTACCTTTCTGTCGTACTCTTCAGCTCCTGATGACGACGATCATCAAAATTAAGAAGTGAGTTATACTTGTATCAATCTCCGTTCGTGTTAATTCTTTTTTATATTATGTGTGCGTGTGTAATTGTAGAATGCCAAATTTATATCATTTCTCTATCTACAAACTAAAGATGTCCTTCAACATGTATATAAGTGTACTTTAACTTGAAAGTTTAAATTGGATATTATCATACTAACGAGATGATAGAAGGCCTTTCTAATTAAAGAGTGCTGATAGCCGGACAGAAGGAGTATATCACTTCTAGAGCATTAACTGTCCCGAATTACCAAAACCGCAAACTTTCTATTATTAAAACCGAGCAAATTAAATGGAGTTGAAGTTAGTTCAAATAAATTTTCTCTTTATTTCAATTAAATTTAACAAGGAAATTGAAAAAAAAAATGTACATTTACGGTCAACTGACTTTGAGCAATTGCTTTATTTCTTATGAGATTTCTTAAATGAATTAGAATTTTTTTATTTTTAACTTTATTTTTGTTTCACTAAGAAAATATAGAAGATATTAAGTTGTTATAAAGTTAATTAATATGGAATCATTTTATCAACAAAACAATGATTATCAGATCTATTTGATCTCATTGACACTATTTGGCAACACCATTCAAAAATATACTCCTATATAATGAGTGTATGTACTAGTATTTGTTACTACTAGACACATAAAAAAAGTGATTTACAAAACTTAATAAAAGCAAGACTGAATGTAAAATTTTGTGCAAGTTTGGAATTGATTTTGATAACAGGTGTTATTCATCATGGTTTGCTCTCTGAATATCACTAAATTTAAACCAGAATATTATATTATTTGGATATTTAAAAAATTAGATCTCCCATACAAAAATGATTTTAATATCAAAACTAACAAAGCATTTCGAACACTTAATGTTCATCTTCAGGCTTCCATATAATATATATATATATTATCCATATTATTATATTATTATTATATTATATTATTCATATAATATATATATATATATATATATATATATATATGATTCGCGCTCCGTTCTTCGACGTGGGGAGATCTCTCTCATTTCGTCCTCTCTTCCAGTCTACTCTCCTGATGACGAACAACAGTTCGAAATATTGAATTCTGTTAGTTTTCTTTGTATTGTCTTTCAATTGTTTTCTAAGTGTTCTTTTTAGTCTCTTTTCTGTGTCGTGCTTTGTGTAATTTAAAGTTATATATATACATTATGATGTCCTTTTATTGACCAACTGTTCATATATTTTTTTGAGATTTATTGAGGGTTTTTGGTCTAATATTATATTAGACTAAAAACCCTCAATAAATCTCAAATATATATATATATATATATATATATATATATATATATATATATATATATATATAATATATAGAAAATTGTCACAATAACACGTGATATAAATATTCAGGTAACTCACCACAAATTAGAGAAGATAGTCGCTCTAAGGCCTTTCGTTTTCACGTCGTCAGAGAGCAAGTGAATACAAGTTGTAAGCATTTAAAGAATCAAAATTCATAACCTGCTTATAACTTGTATTCACTTGCTCTCTGACGACGTGAAAACGAAAGGCCTTAGAGCGACTATCTTCTCTAATTTGTGGTGAGTTACCTGAATATATATATATATATATATATATATATATATATATATATACGCATTTGTGAGCTTTAAGATCAGAGTGTTTATTTAAAATATAATAGAATATATAATATTGAATTTCATTCAAATTGAATATAATATATGAATATTGCACTATTGACATTTTTAGCAAGGGAATTAGTATGAACTAGGATTCCATAATGCAATTTAACATTCATATTGTGTACTCAATTTCAATCATTTACTCTGATATTCTTAAAGCTCATAGATATGTATTTTTTTAAGAGTAAAACCTGAAGAAAAACATTAACTGATCGAAACATTTTATCTATAGATGTTTCAAATATCTTTGATGTATAAAAATACGAAAAAAAAGGCTGAGTACGAGTATATAAGATAAAATAGAATGTTTGCATATATTTGTAAATAGGACAAACTGTAAGAACATTAAAAAATGATTTATAGAACACGTTAATGATTACATAATTGAACAAGTAAAACAATGCTAATCATTTAAACAAACCTGATCATAAGTTTGACTGTCTCAAACATTCAATGGTTAAATAAGGATCAAACAAATTTCATAAATAAGGATAGAAAGAACGAAATTAAATTAATCTTAAACTTTCAGAAAATAATATCGCTAATTCCTAAATATGAAGGGAATTATAAATAATTAAGAAGGTTCCAAAATGAGGTAACTTTGTTTTATAACAAACGAGGTAAAATTATTTTTTCTAATCTAAAAGGAAGGTTGAAGAAAATCAACAAGAAAGTGGTCGACTCAGAAAATGGTGCTAATTTAAATAATAAATATGAACTGTTTTTTTTTTTTGAAAGAGGCATATGTCTATTTTGACAAAAAATTAGGTGACGATAAAAATGAATACAATTTACTATGAACTTTTTTCTTACAAAACTTTTTTCAAAGAAATCTGGATAAATAATATTTTTAGCAAAGGTTTATAGAAAATTGTTTTCATTTTTATCATTACTTAATTTTTTTTGTTAAAATGGATTCACACAACTTTCAAAGAGAACGGCTCATATGACATAGGAACAAAAAAGTAACTGGAAACCTCACAGGTATAATAATTTTATATCATGGTATATGGGCATCATGTGCAATTGAAAGTTTGTATAAGTGCCGTTTGTGTTGTTTGTGATATTATAAGTGCCGGCGTGCACATGGGTATGGATTTGTTGGTTTGGACTAAAGACTGGATGGGTGGTTCTTTTAAGAAATGAAGTTTGATGCGGCTCATGAGATCGGAGACAGCTAGTCGTTAATTATGGCCCGGATCTTGCTATTATTAATTTAATGAGTTAATCAGTTTACGCTACGTATCTTGCCTGTTAACTAACTTTCAAGTAGTTGCTATAACTTGATATACTAGAGTTGGTCCGGTGTTGGAAATCAACAAGAACTGTAGTTGAAATCGAAATAGCCCCCCCGGCCACCCCCCACCCAAACTTCTCTTGAGCCTTATCTCTCCAGTCATTGGGTATCACTTTGATTTGATTCGCTAGTAACCTCCCACCATGATAATGACTGCATCCAAGTAATCCAATCACCTGCTTCTAAAAATAACTAATTTCAATACCAGGAAACTGCGGGAGATATCAAAGTTTGCAGTATTATCTATTAGCCGATAACATAGTACCTGCATAAATTACTGCTTCATGAAATACAACATAAACACCCAGTACTGAGAATATTTGCAGATATAGACGAATCATTTGCGTAATGCATTTGAAATTTACTCAAACCTGACCTTTTTATTTCTAAAAGAAGAAAAAAAATTAAGTATTTCCAACTTCGCATTTACATACACATATGAAGAGTTGTTCTATAATACACATCTACACATTACAATATGTATAATTAGTTTATTTTATATCATTTGTTGACTATTTTTTAGACTTATTATTTATATTAGGTGTTATTAATTCTTTATCCTTTACTTTCCTTTACTACTTTTATTTGATTTTAATGTATTATTTTCTCTCTATAAATTATTTAGTTTCATCTTTAGTTACTTAATTTTTGACTCTTCCCTCCTTGCATGTGTTGGCAGTATTTTTATTACGACTACTACAAGAAATTCCCTAGTGAGACTTATCTTTTCAAGTGGGTCATTTCAGCTTCTGATGACAATTCTTATAAATATCAATGTAAGTTTTTGTAGAATTTTCTAGTTATATCCTTTTAAGTCTGATATTTAACATCAGTATCACTCGAGTCTCTGATACTCGAATCAGTATCAGTATCACGAGTATCACTCGGCATCTAACGCATGTATTTTTTATAAACTTATAGAAACCTTGTTATAACTTTCAAACTATATCAGTTACTTGAAGTATATTGTAATAATTTTACATATTTTCTGTTTGTTTGGTGACAATTTGTTGACGTATGCATTGATTTTTTTCTATAACTCAGATGATGCTATACAAATATAGTAAAACGTTGACTTAAGTTAAGTATGTTTGTGTTTTGACCAATCCTCCAGAACCTCTGCTTCCTTCAGTTATTCATATAGGTGTATTACCTAATCGTGATTTGATCCATTTTTTAGGTTAAAAATCAAACTTTTGTTGCTGAGGTTTGGGTTTATTTTAAAATTTTTTCCATAGGCCCTCAAACAAAGGATAATGAAAAATCATATACTCCTATCAACAGCAAACAAATAAACAATACAACAATGGAATATTACAACTTGTTGAACGTTACGAGTAATAGTTTTTCAGTGATAAATAAAATAATATAACTTATAGAAGCAAGAATTTCTTTATTTTTTTAATAAGAAATTTTGAAAAAGATTTTACTTCTAAGCTATATTATTTCATTTATCTCTGAAATAATTCTACTTGTAACATTCCACAACTTGTAATCATCCATTTTTATATTATATACTTATATAATAATATAAGATATAATAATTTAAGTTGGATGTTCCTATATGATTTCTTATCATCCTTTGCTTGTGGGTTTAATAAAATGCTTTAAATTTAAAATGGATAATTCAGCACAAGAGTTTGATTTTTATTTGTTTATTTGATTTTTAACCTAAAAAACTGTCCAAATCTCGATTATATAATACAATTATTCATATATATATATGTATACATATCAAAATTCTAGAAAATGATAAAAGAGAGGAAACTTAATTTTCAAGAGAACCAGCAAAAAGTCCCTTCCAGTATAGCATTTTAACTTATCTGTTTAACTGTTTCTATATAGTTAGCTTCTACTTCATTAAGAAATAAGTGTTCACGTGTAAGTTGTTCAGTAAACTTATGATTGCAATTGCTTATGAGGACATTCCCTGGGAAAGTTCTGCGGACAGGGAGCACTGCGTGGTGAGCATATGTGACGTATGCCACCCTTATCTCTTCCCTCCTTCCAACAAACTCCAACCTACCTCTTTTATCTCGTCCCTTCAGGGCAACTTAATTTTCCCTTTAGTTTTATCACTGTCTTCGTTTTAGTTTTCTCAGAAGAATTTCATTTATCTGATAAGATTCTAAATTAGATTAATTGCTTTATGAACTACTAAAGACTTTAAATCTTAACACATTTATTCCTTTTCCTCTCTCTCGCTCTCTCTCCATCTGTTTATATAAATTTTCTGTCTTACTCATTCTCTTTATTTTGATCAAAGTATTCTTACTTATTGATATATTTAGATATAATAATTGATTGTTTTCTTGACCACAATTACTAATAAACCTTTTTTTTTCTTCTCGTAATTCGGTCAGGGTTAATATATGGAATCACCTTTTCGCCAACGTTTCGTCTTTATTTTAAGACATCCTCAGGGCTATAAATTAACAATAGATATGATAAATGTCCATTGTTATTTGTTAGTTTATAGTCCTGAGGATGTCTTAAAATAAAGATGAAACGTTGGAGAAAAGGTGATTCCATATATTAACCCAGACCAACTTCCAAGAAGAAGAAAAAGTGATATAATATAAAATTAAAGTTTCGACTAAAGAGCACAAAAAACACAAAAAAAAGGGGACTATCACTCACGATACTCGATCATTTCAGCTGTCTTCCGCTGAAGACGCAGTGCAACCATCTTACCATCGTGGACTATTTTAAGCATGAGAAAATGAAATAATAAACATGGTATTTAATTAAAGGAGGAAAGAAAAGAAAAAAGAGAAAGGAAATATAATAATTGGAGTTTTACATTTTTTCATAATAAATTATGGTGAACAATAATAAAAATTATGGTGAACTTATGTTTTTAGTTCCAGACCCATGGAAGTCAAGTATGAGAAGACTGTAAAAACTAAGAAGAAAAAGTGTAAAACTCCAATTAGGCATTACTTTTAATAAAACTAATATATATATATATATATATATATGTATATATATTTGTAAAAGTTGGGAGCAGTCCTTCTTCAATGCATGCTTTTAAAAACTGGATGTTTGTTTCCACTTGGTTCAATTTCGTCTTATATTTGTCTGGGAAGAATAGATTAAATTGTTAAGTATAGTTTTAATTGTGTTTTCTGCTGAAGATTGTAGATGTAATACCGAAACATGTCCAATAATAGATAAAAAATTATGGTGATTTAATTTTAAAGTTGAGCTTTGAATTAAAGAAAAAATTTTGTAATTTGGAAAACTGTAAGACGAAATTGAACCAAGTGGAAACATACATCCAGTTTTTAAAAGTATATATATAAATATATACAACAGATTCAATAGTATATCGACCGTTTGATAGAATAGGTGTGTTATCTAATCGGAATTCGGTCAAATATTTGACCGAATCCCGATTAGATAACACACCTATAAATAAATATATATATAATATATGAATCAAAAAACTTTATCCCTGATTCCACTTGATTTAACTTCGTCAATAATTTCTAAATTTCGAAATCTTTTCTTCAATTCAGGGTTCAACTTAAAAATTAAATCACCATATTTCTATGAATTCTTATTAACATGCTTCGGTGTTATATCCACCATCTTCAGCAAAAGAAACAATTAAAGTACACATAGCAATATTAATTAAATACCTAAAATCACACTACAATAATCTTTATAAATAGAATAATGATTTTGTCTGTACATTGCTTAGAACTGACTCATTTCAAGTTTTCTTTACGTTTCATACATTGGAGAAACCGAATCCACCCTTAGAAAAATTTCTGTCGGTTTGTCGGTTTGTCGGTTTGTCCGCAAAACTTTGTCACAGGTAAACTCAGCTACCATAAGACATATAAAGCTGAAACTTTTACAGTAGATTTGTGTAGGTCTAACTTAAAATATAGGCTATGAATTGATTGGAAATTCAACGTAGAAGTGAAGTTATGGACGTTTAACGCAAAAATGTTTGTCACAAGTAAACTCAGCCACCATAAGACATAGCGAGCTGAAACATTGACACTGGATTTGTGTGTGCCTAACTTAAAATATGGGCTCTAAATAGATTATTAATTCAGTACAGAAGCGAAGTCATGGGGATTTTAGCTGTATTTTCCTAACTTCACAGACAAGTTTGTTTTGAAAATACACAGGTGTGGCAAGTAGGTATTGTTAGTTGATTTTAATTTCAATTGAGCATATGAATATATTGCGTATTTGACATCATTGAAATGGTGTTTCACAGAGTTAAGGATGTACTATCTATTGAGAATAAATGTTTTGTAAACGAGCAATTCTCAACTCTTAATATGAACAGGGAGGAAAAATCAACAAACAAGTTCTTACGCTATATGAAGCCGAGGAAAGAACTTACAAGTCAGTAAAGAGATTGGATTAGTGACGAAGAAGCAGTTCATTATCTAATTGAATTTCTTGACTCTGAATTTATTTCTCCTGGACTGCCTGCTCATGAGTAAAAACTTAAAGTAGAGCACCAATCATGCTGCAATTTAGTAGCAGTAACAAATTTCATGTTACGAAACATGAGTGCCCCAAAACTGTGCAACGGGACACGACTCTGAGTTCGTGCTCTACACAGATATGCCATAGAGGCGGACATAATGACTGGATGTGGTATTGGGGAGTCTGTGTGTATACTTCACATACCATTGATTCCGAGCCACTGTCTGTTTACGTTGAAATGATTGCAAAGTCGGGTCAGAGTCTATTTCGCAATGACGTTAACTAAGTCGCAAAGGGAGACTTCATCTAACGCAGGAATACAAGGTAGCAAAACCAAGTTTTTCTCACATGGTCAAATGTAGTTTACATGCTCAATGGTCAGAGGTTTCAACTCTTTCTTCTACCATGAACCTGAAGGACAGTCAGCTAATGTAGTGTATAAGCTGGAGGCATTTGTTTAACACTGTAGTAATAATGGTATTTTCTACTATTCTATAATTTTTAATGACATTTTGAAATACCAAAAATGACGGAACTTCTGATTCCTCCATGGTATAGCCGAAAGGCAATAGGCACACGGCAATAAACCAAAACAGGAACTTCTGATTCCGACAAAGACGGGTACGTTTGCTATGTATTATATATAACTGTCAACTTTTTTTTAATTTAATATTTGCTTAATAAATACACTGGTAATAATGTAAGGTATGGGACCAGAGTAGCCCAGTGGCTTGCGTGATCGCCGATGACAGTAGTGCAAATGTATTATAAATAAATGTAACAAACAAATATTTTTTTGAATTTAAAATGTGGATAATATAAAAGATGGTAATAAAGTAAAGGGATCTAGCCAGGGTTGCCAGTAGCTTGCTTGCTCGCCGATGACAGTAGTGCAAATGTATTATAAATAAACACAACAAAAATATTTTTTTTTTAATTTAATATTTGCGTAATATAAACACTGGTAATAAAGTAAGGTATGGAACCAGAGTAGCCCAGTGGCTTGCGTGCTAGCTTTTGACTGGGAGCACGTTAATTAGAACTAACTCATTTCAAGTTTTCTTTACGTTTCATACTTCAGAGTAGCCACATGTACCCTTAGAATAATTTCTGTCTGTCGGTTTGTCCACAAAATATTGCTACCATAAGACATATAAAGCTGAAACATTGATTGTAGATTTGTGTATGTCTAACTTAAAATCTAATCTTTGTATACAGAGGCTTTTTTTTAGCACTGTACTAATAATGGTATTTTCTACTATTCTATAACTTCTAATAGTAGTATTAGTATAATACTATAATTGATATTTTGGAATACCAAGTATAATAGAATTTTTGATTCCGTCAAAGACGGGTACGTTTGCTAGTAAACAATAAATGAACAGTCTATGAAAACGTCAAACAGGTTAACAAAGGTTTACACGGCCATGTTTGGGGTCGTCAGTGTTGGCATCAATATTTTCACTTGCCCTAGGTTTCCAAACAAGCTCAACTGGTTGTTAAAGTTATCTCTTCGCTTGTTCATACTTCGATCTTCTTCCAGTATGTAGAGTGCCTCTAGTATCCTGAGTCTTTTCCCTTGCTATTATTTTAGTGTTGTTAACCATGGTTTCCCTTGAAATTTTTGTTTTGTTTATCTTTTGTAGGTACTCTTTAGAGGCTCCTGAAAGCAGATGCATTGTTTACCTCCTAGAAAGGGTAGTAATCGTTGATCCTACATAGGAATAATTTAGGAACTCACAGTTTCCTAGTGGACATTGAAACACATACACTAGGTTCGTTTGTTTCAATGGCTGTTTCTTCTCTTGCTGGTTCCATATAATCAGTTACAAAGTGGTTTACTCTTGTAGGAAAAATAAGTTGGACCCTGTCTCCTTGTTTTAAGTTTTAAATGCACGTATTCAAGAAGGACTGCTCCCAACTTTTATTATAATATATATATATATATATATATACGTTTTAGTGTAACCTATACGTCCACAATAAATAAAAAAAACACCCTTACAGTCTTTAATTTTTGGCTTAACCATATATAGAAGAGAATAGATCGGGACTGTCCAAGCGCACTTACGAAGTGACAGTCGGCAATATATATATATATATATATATATATACAGGTTTGATTAAATAATACGCCATATTTACGGTTGATTAATTTCCTTGTGTATTTCTCAAGGGATCTGAATAATCTTCTTGTACAAACATCTAAATTGAATAGAACATTTCCAATGGTTCCATTGTCTTTACATCTTGCATTTCCACTAATTTTACTATTGTCACAACAGTCACAACTAGTACTATTACTATTACTACTACTACTATTATCACTACTATCGACATGTTTCGACTGCTCGTCAGTCATCTTCCGGATAAGGAGGTTCTTTGCTGAGTTGTTGGTATTTACTGCAGTTTTTGATCAGCTACGAGTGGTCTAATGGTGGGTTTCGGTAATCAGTTTCTGATTGGCTGGTTGTAGGGATGGAGAGGGCATGGTTATGCAGGTACTGTTATCTGGTGGCCAGCAGATGAAGTTATCGGGGCCAAGAGCTTGAGCACCCTGCTACTACTATTAAGTTGAGTGTTGAGAGTCGGTTTCCTTTCCTGTATTAAAATGGCTTCCAGAATTAGCAATTTTTGTGGATCCTTTTCCTTTAGTATGATTGTTGTATTATTCACAAGGTCTTCCCTTCGAATATTGGTTTTATGAATAGATTCAGCATGGTTTCGAGGAGCACCTCCGGCTAAGTGCATAGTAAGTCTCCGTGATAGGGAAGTAGTAGTCATGCCAATGTACGAATTGTTACGGGTTTCACAGTCCCCGGTTCGACAAGTGTATTCGTACACTAGGCCTGCTTCCTTCAACGGAGAGTCCTTGGGCTGGTTGTTGTTCCTCATGATTTAGTTTCTTATTGTTGGGCCCTGGTAGTATATGTTGAGTTCTATACGATCTTGGGGGTTGGTACATTTTACATTATTCTGGATGATGTTTTTTAAAATCCTCTCGTCTGTTTTATAATGGTCACTGAATTGATTTTTGTAATGTATTTTGTGCGTGGTGCCTGTAGGTTCAGTTTCTTCGTTTCGAGTATTTTTCTTGTTCAGGTATTGCCGTAATAACTTACTATGCACTTACTATGCACTTAGCCGGAGGTGCTCCTCGAAACCATGCTGAATCTATTCATAAAACCAATATTCGAAGGGAAGACCTTGTGAATAATACAACAATCATACTAAAGGAAAAGGATCCACAAAAATTGCTAATTCTGGAAGCCATTTTAATACAGGAAAGGAAACCGACTCTCAACACTCAACTTAATAGTAGTAGCAGGGTGCTCAAGCTCTTGGCCCCGATAACTTCATCTGCTGGCCACCAGATAACAGTACCTGCATAACCATGCCCTCTCCATCCCTACAACCAGCCAATCAGAAACTGATTACCGAAACCCACCATTAGACCACTCGTAGCTGATCAAAAACTGCAGTAAATACCAACAACTCAGCAAAGAACCTCCTTATCCGGAAGATGACTGACGAGCAGTCGAAACATGTCGATAGTAGTGATAATAGTAGTAGTAGTAATAGTAATAGTACTAGTTGTGACTGTTGTGACAATAGTAAAATTAGTGGAAATGCAAGATGTAAAAACAATGGAACCATTGGAAATGTTCTATTCAATTTAGATGTTTGTACAAGAAGATTATTCAGATCCCTTGAGAAATACACAAGGAAATTAATCAACCGTAAATATGGCGTATTATTTAATCAAACCTGTATAAATGAAGGACTGCTTCCTAAATATACTAATATATATATATATATATATATATATAACAGATTCAATAATATATCGACCGTTTGATAGAATAGGTGTGTTCTCTAATCGGGGTTCGGTCAATTTTCCACGATAAAAAATCAAACTCTCGTTGCCAACGTTTCGGTTTTATTTAAAACCTTTTTCATAGGCAGAAGTAAGAATTTTTTAACTAAGAAAATGAAATTTACATTATTTAAAGGAACAACAATGTTAGCCGGACAAAATAGTCTAGTCGAAGGTTTTGTCCGGCTAACATTGTTGTTCCTTTAAATAATGTAAATTTCATTTTCTTAGTTAAAAAATTCTTACTTCTGCCTATGAAAAAGGTTTTAAATAAAACCGAAACGTTGGCAACGAGAGTTTGATTTTTTATCCTGGAAAATTGACCGAACCCCGATTAGAGAACACACCTATATATATATATATAAACTTCACATACTCGTAAACACGTGAAATTACAATCAAAGATCAAATGTAACAAGCGGTCTTTGTTAGAGTCAAAAACCCAACTCATTTACCGCTTGTTACAGTTGAAAGATCTTAGTCATGTTTTCCCATTTCATATTATGGTTTGATCTTTGATATATATATATATACAAAATTTGTGTGGGTGTGTGTGTGTGAATTCAATAATTCAATGAATTATTCAATGATAAAAAATATTTAAGAATATCATGTTCAACAATATTAACGAGAAATGGTAAACTAAAATCATTTAGTTAAGATCAAATTCATGCAAATATAACATTTTTTACATTAAAGCCTTATAAATTATTTATTAAACTTTAAAATAAATTAATTTCTACTAAGGCAAACAAGTCAAAATAAACATTGGTATGAAATTCTACATTTTTAATATTTCTCTTTTTTCGTCTGTTTCAGTTTGTCAGCAATTAGCTAAAAAGGTCACAGTTCAAATATATTTTCATGTTCATATGCTTTCATTACTTAAATTGTAATTTTTTTACAAAAAAAAAGGACGATATTTGAAAGATACTTTATCGTTGAAAAATTACTTGACAGTGGGAAGTTTACCTGATATAATCGTTTGAATTATGTCATTGACATATGTTTAATTACTTAAGTTTAATTACTGTTTTCCATTAGTAATGAAATGTAATCTATTAGAGAGATAAAATTGAAGAATATATTAATATCTGATTAATTTCTTACTTGAGGGCGTAATTTTTTAATCCAGTTTTAACCCAGCTAATCTGCTGACGAGTTATATATACAACATTTAGATATTACACAAAGTGCACAATGTTATCTCTTTATTTTCATTTCTCATTCAAAACTGTTTTATATCTTTTTCCCATCCATATTGAAACTAAAATATAGGAAAAAATCCGAAACCAGTGCAATTAGCCATTGTTATCTAAAAATTTTTGGGATAAGATAATATTTTCTTCTTTAAATAATAATAAGCCAGGTATACGTTCCAGGTCCTCTGCAATTTAATATAATTGGTGAGGATGAAGTAATACGTTTTTTTCTTTTATTAAAAAGGATTTAAAGCATATAATGACTTTGTGAAATTCTTATTATTCTCTTTACAAATGTTACCACCACACTGATTATTACCTGCAGTAATAATTCGTTTCCCTTTTCCACAAATTCTTACTAACGTTTCTTTAGTCTATTTAACTTTTCAGTACTATTATTTTACTTTGAATGATATAGTTCTTTGTCCCATTATGACACCACACACTCTCATTACTCTTTAGCGAATTTAATTACTTTTATGTAACACCTATCTCGCACTCTAGTGACACTGTCTCATTCCCTAATGAACCTATCCCTCTACACTGCCAAAACAGGCAAAAGCAACCGTGCCCTGTTTAAAGCTCATTCCAACTAAACTTACGTTTGTAGAGGTTACTATTTCCTCAAAAGTAGAATTTAAATACATGTAAAACATCTATTAGAACTTTGTCTACTTAACTACTATGATTGCAAGTTGCATTTGCATCATACAAAGAATGCAGACTCTCTTTCTACAAAAGGTAGAAACCTTTGATGACAGTATAAGACCCGAACTAATCACCATGGACTGAATAAATGTTTAAAATACAGATACTTCTCTATGTACATTTATTAAGGTCATTAAATATCTTAAAGTCTGAAGTTTAATTTAGTTACAATTTGATGTACAATACGACGGGTATAACATCCGAGCATAAGAGTCCGATGAGATCCAGGCCCTCAGGTTCATGATTTTAATAGCATTTTAAATGATCAATGATTTCACGTTTCTTAAACTAATAAAATGATTTTACTAGCCAGTTAACAAATGACACGAATTAATTCAAATGTACGTTTAGTCACATTGGCTGTTAACGGGGTTGATAAAATGTTACTTTTTTTGTCAGTTACATAAAGATTTCAAAGTTTCATTTCTCTAGAAGTAGAACTTAGGTTAAAGAAATGTTTAAAATTTTTTTTGGACAAATTGTTTTTTGTTCACATTTTGTTCTAGAAAAGTGACTTTTGCATAACGCAATTTTGCCCAAAAACAGTAGGGCACATCTATTCTATAGTTCAGAATTTTTGGTAAAATTTGAACTTTAGCCATCATAAGTTAATAATATCCCAATGCTTATAATGTTATCTACTATTCATTATACTGCATTAAAACTTTTTTATTTTTTTAAAAAAATGATTAAAGCTATATTTTTGTTATTTTTTTTTATTTTGAATTGATTTTTAATTCAATTTTATTCTATAATTTTCATGTGCATAATTAGATTTTTTAAGATATTTGGCGACTACATAGGAAAAATATCTCCAATGAGGTCCGTAAACTGTTGGATTATTGCTGTAATAGTTATAATGAAAACAAGTAAACATATCCGACATATGAATTCAGTTGAATCTACCAGGATATATAACCTTCTTTCTTCCTTACTGTTATATTTTAGTATTCATTAATTTATTTTTCATCAAAAAATACCTTTTCTTTTTTACATTTAACTTCTTTCTTGAAATATAAGACTAGCTAATATCCCTGTCTTAAAGTCCTAATTTTCAGTAAGATTGTATCTCCTGTACCCAAAGACGCTTAAAACAGAATTCTTGAGCTGATTAATAATTTTGAAACATAAATTAACTTTGTCAAAGTTTAAATGAGAGTTCTTGAGTTTAATGTCAAGTCAAATTTCATGGTCTGTTAGATATTGCTTAAGGGAATTTCTTCTCATTTCCAATAAAACACTTGTGTGGAATAGTATATCCCATATTATAATTATCAAAAATAAGTGTAATAGTAAGTTAAATATGACAAGTATATCAATAACATAACCAGCAGACGGTTAGAATATTCAAACATTAGCAATTAAACATGGGTTATAATATTCTCATCAGTTTGTTACAATATCCCAATGCTTATAATGTTATTCTACTTTTCTTTATGCTACATTAAAACTTATTTATTTTTTTAAAAAATATTATAGCTATTTCTGTTATTTCAATTCTTTTTTATTTTAAATTCATGTTCAAATCAATTTTTTTCTATAATTTTCATGTACATAATTAGCTCTTTTAAGCTATTTAGCGACTATATAGGAAAAATATCTCCAATAAGGTCCAGAAGAAAAAAAGCGTTGGGAAGCCCTGATCTAGAGTTATACATGAAAAGCAAGCAAACTGAACGGGATTAGACAAGGATTGAGGAAACTTACGTAAAGTCAGAGACAAATTACTTTCTTGGTGCTAGGCAAAGTGCTTCTACTACAAGAGGATCTAGTAAACATCCCACATGGTCCATTTAGATTTGCGTAATAAAATAATAACAACATTATGGTATTAAAAAATTTGACAATTGACAATACATCAAAACTACTGGGTGGTATGGCGGTGAAATTCTGATAAATACATATTATAAAATAGATAACCGAAATCTACAATAAAAAAAATTTAACATAGTATAAAATGTTAACTCAGAGGTTAACGTACTAATGCATAAAGGACAATCTCTTCTTGCACGGTATCTGTCCATCTGTTTGTACTTCTTACTGTACCAAATTGATAACTAGACATATCAAATAGCTTCAATTAAATTATAAGCCAATAAAAACTGAAATTTTGTCCTCAAATAATGAATCACCTGCCCTAGTGGTCAGGTTTGTTTGCATTTATTTACATTGACTTAGAATTTTTTTAGTAAAACAAAATTGGTATTTAGAGGTTTATTAAAAAAAAAATTTGAAACTTTCTAATGATTTAATATATGTTAGAAGAAAAAAATTTTAAATGTAAAAAAATTATCCCATGTGAAACATATTTTCTGATTCATTGCATGGTGTGATGAATAGTTTTTGAACAAGTGTTTGGCTAATCAAACAAAATATTAATTTGTTGTAAACGAGTTTGACATTGTGTTTATTTATAGTCAAGTTATGCTTAGACAACTCTAAATTTTTGATCATAGTTTTTATTCCTGTTCCAATTGAACATTTATAGGTAAGGCAGGACAGCGTCTGTCAAGTTAGCTATTATGTTAATAATGAAATACTAAATTAAGTTCAGTTAAATTTAACAGAAGATCTACTGATTGTTAGCTGGGTTAGCCAGTATGCTATAAATGCGCATATATTATATTATTTTTCCACACCAACAAAGCCCTGATATCAACACAAGTAACCAAATGTGGTCAGATTAACGCATAAAGCTTGAAGAGGAAATGCATTGAATTGGACCATGGTCAGAATATAATGAATCACAGGAATGACTCAATGCTAGTAAACTAAACTGGGCAGGTAAGCAAGAGTTAAATCCGTAAAGCCATTTGTAAAGACAGCCAAGGCAGTGGGAACAAAAGGATTCTCTCCCTATAAAAGCGCCTAAACGGCCATTATCTCGAAATAATTTATTTGCATAATAGGCACCAGATTCGACTTTATTGCCAATTCTTTTAGAATCTTTTTCACTAAGTTTTATTTCATTTCCACTATACCATTCATGAAGCTATTTGAAAAGCCATTACTGAAAATCTACTTATTAGGCAAGATGAAAGCATATGTTTTCAATTAATATATATATTCTAAAACTAAACACCCAAAACATCGAATTACGCGTAAACTACAACACATTTTGCTTTGTATAAAAACTAAAACCGTTAATCAATTTTAATATTATACTGGGAATTAATAATAATCAAAATTAATATTTTTAATAATAAGGTAATAAAAAATAAAATAAAAGATAACTTAAAAAAAATATTTTTTAGACGTTATATATATATTTCTTTCTATTATTTTTGTTCATTAATTATTTATTTTCTTGCTGTTTAATTTTATTAGGTATTTTTATCCTAGCTATATTGTCACTTGAGTTTTCCAGCTGTTTCGTCGCCTTCCTTCTGCAAAACTTTTATGTTACCATCTTATTTCTTACTTTGTTTGCTCCCGGATGACATTAAGTGAAAGACCACAGCGCACTTGTTTCTCTTGTTTTCCTATTTCCTTGTAGTTTATATTATATATATATATATATATATATATAATATGCAATTGAAATAATCAGTGACACATAAACAGAAACACAACAAAGACTCACTTTTCAATATTTCGACCGTAATGGCGGTCGCCTTCAGAAGAAGAAGTGAATTGACGGAGGGACGACCTGACCTGACCTGAACTGAGTTGACTGTCGTCCCTCCGTCAATTCACTTCTCCGTATTTCACTGATGTCATTTTCTTCAACAGTTTTTCAAGGTTTCTGAATACCTTCTTCTTTCCTTCATCCAAACGGTGGAGAATGTTGATTAATTCTCCAACGTTTGGATGAAGGAAAGAAGAAGGTATTCAGAAACCTTGAAAAACTGGTGAAGAAAATGACATCAGTGAAATACGGTCAGTTGTTCAACGAAATATGCTTAAATGAAGGACTGCTTCCAAATTTTACAAATTATATATATATATTTATATATATATATATATATATATATATGAAGTGAATGAAGGTCTTGGACTGAAGGAAGGTAGGTAGGTTGGAGTAGGTAGTAGGTGGTAATGAAGGATGGTACGATGAAGAGAGTTTACTGGGAGAGCAAGTGGAAAGGCCCTAATCCCAAGGTTTCCATTTTAATTAGGGAAACGTGATTGCATCAAAGGCTCCACTTTCCCATTACTTGGGCTTTACTCAACCAACAGATGTCCCTTCCTCATCATTTCTTTCTCCATGCTTCAGACAGCTCATAAAACTCACCCTTTCTATTCTCTGTCTTTATCACTCTCTTTACCTCTGTCTATTAGCAGGAACCGTCAATCATTCTAACACTATGTCTCATTCTATGTGCAGTCCTATCACCCTTTCCTTAATCCTTCCTCTCACATATTCCTGCATAAATGGAAGTGACGGATAGGCGGTAAGAATAAATGCCATGATCACAAGGGCTAACAGTCACTAGACGATATTGGTGGTAGGGCATTTATGATTGAGTGAGGAACGAAAGATATTTTGTCTTTTAGACTCATGTTTATCCCACTGTTACTCTCACTCTCTGCATTTATGTACTCTTCTGATCTATTAATTTACTCTTCATCTAAAAATGCATAATTAAAATTATTAAAATGTTACGATAGTGTTTGTGAAAAATTAAATAATTATCAGACATAGGATTAGTTTTGGAGTTGTAAGAGAAGATACATTGATATTTCAACTGTAACAAAACTCCTTGTTACAGTTGAAATATTGTAGTCTTTTTTTTTTTCATTTCATAATGTGGTTTGATCATAGATTGTTATTTCATATGTTTATGGTGAAATCTTGTATATATATATATATATATATATATATACATACTAAAAATAATGATCAAACCACAATAAGAAAATGGGAAAACAAGACTAAGATCTTTCAACCGTAACAAACGGTCTTCGTGAGAGTTAAAAACCTGACTGTCGGGTTTTTGACTCTCACGAAGACCGTTTGTTACGGTTGAAAGATCTTAGTCTTGTTTTCCCATTTTCTTATTGTGGTTTGATCATTGATTGTAATTTCACGTGTTCATGTGAAATCTTTTCATATATATACTAAATATAAGAAACGGTCCACAAGGACTATAAAACTTTAAATTACACAAAGCACGACACAGAAAAAAGAATAAAAAGACTACTTACAGAATTCAATATTTCGAACTGTTGTTCGTCATCAGGAGTAGACTAAAAGAGAAGACAAAGTGAGAGAGATCTCCCCACGTCGAAGAACGGAGCACGAATGAAGCAATGAAGAGTCAAACGATGAGAGCAACACTAGCGTAAAAAAGGAACTAGGCACTAAACGTTGGAGAACGGGCAATGCCAAAGTATAAGTCAAAACAATAGATAAAATTATAAAATTAAAAAAAAGTTAAAAATAAAGGGAATAAAATATAAAAGTTAACGCTTGTGATTTCAACCGGGATCTGACCGGTTCCCCAATAACCATATGTGGGCCTCCTCAGACGCTCTTAATGAAAATCAGGAAGCCTGACTGTCTATGAGAAAAACCCTCTAAAAGAAGGGGCCCTGAGCCACCCTGAGATCAATCGATTAACTATAACTCACAGGCTACAATGAACTCACCAATATTACTGATGAAAATCAACTTCTTTACTGTAATGCTAGTAATACCCCAAAAGAAAACGACAACAACCTGCCTTTGATACACAGAAAAATGCCCAGTTAAAAATTATTACGAATGTTATCCTTTTCCATTTGTTGTCCACTTTTTTAACATAAATAAAAGAAAAGTATGGCCTAAGTTTTCTTTCAAGAGTTCTACTTTGGTAAGAAATATTGAAAAAGTTTCTATTTACTCAGCTATAAATGTCATTTCAACTTTTATTCAATTGATTTATTACTTTCAACCATTCTAATTTTAATATGTTCAGAAAAAATTGACTTAAACATTATTACTTTAATTTTCTTATTATTTCTTTATATCAGAGATTTTTTAGCCTTTGTTTCCTTTATGACTACCCTGAAAGCTATCTCATCATGGAAATGAATAATTATTATAGAATTTTAAACTTTGTAAGAAAACATTTGATTGCAAGTGAATCAAAGAAAACTAAATTCGATTTTATTTACCAAATAAAAATAAAAAATAAAAATCTTTTTTAACAATAAGAGCCTTATCGTTATTAATGTTCCATGACATATATGGAATTTAATACAACAAACTCATTTTAAATGTAACATAAAATAGCAATATTGTTTCTTTTCATTATTATCTCGGTATGATGCTCTGATTAACACATTATATGTATGAGTTTCAAACATTGTTGACTTTCAAGGTTTCTGGTAAACTTTCTAATAGCATTTTTTTGCATAAAATTTTGCATAAATGATGCGAACCAAGAACCCAAAAAATAATATTTTTTACTCCAGAACCTCTCTCCCTATAAGATATTGTAGATCACTCAAGATTCATGTAGCCCAGGTTTAGAAAGTACTAAACTAATAATACTTAAAGATAATTATATATTTAAAAGTTATATGTATGATTTAAAAGAATGAATCATTCAGCAGTAAATTACTTGTAGAAGAAAAACGCATACACAATTTTAATAATTAAATAGCAATATCTATTTGTTTTATTACTAACGTGAACGTAGGGGGTCCGGTTAATCCAGTGGAACTTGCTCGCCTCTTGACTGGTAGGTCCGGAGTTCAATACCAACTCTGACTCTCGATTTATTAGCGCCATAGGCCCTCTGAGCACATCGTTACTTTGAGAGGACATTAAGTCCTCTTAATACGTACGTACCATGTAAGAGTACTTCTTCAAGATCTCTACTATAAATACACTAGAGCTTAGCAAAATTTAGGACTTCCAATCAATCTTCATTGTGTGGTGTCACAAAGGTCTAATGTTTGGCCTATGTGTGTTCCCTTGTAAGGACTAACACTACTACATGACTTAACTAACGTGAACGAGTGTATAATGGAATCTAAAATAGACAAAATGTATAAATTAATATGAAGAATCCTGCACATGACGTCATTTTACAAGGTAAATATTTAAAAGATATATCAAATGTATTTTCAAGTATATCAAGTAATTTATACTATACTGGTCTATGTCTATACCCCAGTAGCCTGAAAACAGGCAAATAAACGTCTAGACGTTTGATTTTGATTGAGTCGGGACTATTCATCGTATATTAATATAGCAGATACTGACTGAGTCAATTTAATAGAAAATTATAACTCATTCCTTCAAATTTTATGCACTATTTAGATTTATTTAGTGCAGATGGGAAGACCAATAAAAGAGAATATGATTTTTGTATAAATGGATGTGTAAAGTGAACTGAGAGACTCGATGTTACAAACAAATTTCCTTCTTTCCGAGATAAATCGAATAACAGTTGCCCAGGTGACCTGAATCATAAAGATTAAACAAGCTTATAATTAATATAAATAAGACTAGACTACCTGTGACCTGTTGGCTCATCCAACACCTTCATTTATAATGCAATCATGCTCACGTAAATACAGATAAACTCTATATTAATCTATTTCTAATAAAGAGGATAAGTAACATATTTATAAGACAGTTATTTTCTATTTACAAAATTTTTTGTACAATTTGAATATTCCAAAAAAGGATTAAATATTTTCTTTTTGTTTGACCCTACTGAGAACGACATGTTGAAATACTGGTTTACCAAACTGATAAGTTCTGCAAAGTTTCTCCTTGAGACTTGTGAATAGTCATGGCAAATGCTTACTAAACTGGAATTGAAACTTTGAAAAAGGAATATTATCCTCTTCAGATAATACAATTGTTAATCTTTGAAGTAAAACTATTTCTACATGAAACCATGATGCAATAATTTTACAAATAATGATATTATCATAAAGCTACCAGTTATTAGTCTTATTCCATTATAAAAGCGCGATGGATCAATATTACTCATGCATCCACATGTCAGGTGCTTCTTTTTTTAAGTTCTATCTTATGTTGGGGCAATCCAGACAACTCCAATGATTCAAGAAACTCTTGAAGGTAATGTGTAGGTTTCTGTTCCTATACAAACCGAGTTACATGATTATGCAGGAAAAAGAGTGCAAGGAAGGAAATCAGAGTAGTTGTTTCAAGATTAAAAGAAAATCCAAGAAGTAGGAATTCATTTCTTACCCTATGAGGAAAGATTAAATAATGAGTTATGGAAACAGGAATCGTTAAATAATGTGTTATGGAAACAGGAATGGTTAAATAATGTGTTATTTAAGCAGGAATTGTTCATAATGTGTTAAGGAAACACTAACGGTTAACTAATAAGTTAAGGAAACAGTAATGGTTAAATAATGTGTTATGGAAGCAGGAATGGTCAACTAATGTGTTAAAAACAAATGGAATGGTTAAATAATGTGTTATAGAAGCAGAAATGGTTAAATAATTGTTATGGAAGCAGTAATGGTTAAATAATGTGGTATGGAGTCAGGAATGGTTAAATAATGTGTGAAGGAAACAGTAACAGTTACATAATGTGTTAAGGAAAGAGGAATGGTTAAATAATGTGTTAAGGAAACAGGAATGGTTAAATAATGTGTTAAGAAACGTGAATGTTTAAATAAAGTGAATCTGATTTAACTTTTATTCAGTTTCTCATTTAACCTTCTCCTTTTTTCTAATTTTTAACCTTCTAATTTTGAGTTCAAATTTTATGTTTATCTGTCGTCTGAATATATTTTGTATTCCAATGATATTACGTCTTTTATTGTCTTATATCTTTGTTGAAGCTAGCGTTATAACATTTTTGCTCCTTTCTGTTATACTGAAGATAATTCCTTCTTGAATTTCATTTTGACATTAATACGTTTACTTTTATTTCGTTGTTTGATCACTATACCCTCTATGACCTTACCTACTATATATTTATAAAACATGTCATCTGGCCAACTACTATTACGACTATTCCCTTGTAAAAATAAGTTGATTGGTAACATCAAATCTTTCAGTCAGAAGTTAGTGAATGCTGAAACTGGAGTTCACTTTAATGAAAAATGTCTTAAGGAAGATCTGCTACCAATCTAGATTAATATATTATAAGCATATATCTTTTATAAGCTTATAATAATTCTTTGAATATGGAATCGATGAAAAGCTAGAAAGCTGCGTTTATTGCTGTAGCAGCAAAATACACAACTTATTTATTATTTCAAAGTTTGGGCTATGATCAATTATTTTTGTAAAAACCAATATTCAAAAAAGACAGAAAATATATTCAAAATTACTTCATTTTATGTTCAACAGTAATATATGGTTGTGTATATGGGCTGGTCTCTAGAAAAGCGGAAAATTTTTCAAACAGTTAAAAAAATTTATTTTTACAAAGAATATTTTTTACAAAGGTAGAAAATTTAAAGATCAGATGAGACAGTGAATAGAATGCGTGCTTACTAATTTCCATTATGATCCATTTTGGTTTTGTTTAAGTTTTATTTCATAACCACTTGGTGGAAAACACAGAAAAACGTTTTAAGACTTTAAAAAACAAATAATTTTTCTTTTCAAAAGGTCCATTCTATGTTATATCAAATAAAACTTACAACAAATCAAAACAAGGGATGAAAATATAAATTTAGTAAGCAAGATTTTATGATATTAAAATCATGCATTTTATTCGTGATCTCATCTGATCTTCAGATTTTTCGCTATTCTAGAGTCTAGCCTGTATATATTGAAGCAAGTGGGGTCTAGGCTTTGAGCAGCCACAGGGCAAAGGGATACCTGTCTCGATAAAGCCAGCGTAGAGGCCATTGAGTTAGGGTGAAAGCCTTCCTGACAAACCCCGGCGTCATAAGGCGGTATCGCTTAAACCCGACAAATCGTCTTTCCACCCTTCCCAACTCAATACACTCTCTTTGTATTCACTATCAAAGTCAGGTATTTTTCAAACTACTTCAATAAAAATACCTTGCTCGTAAAATTTGTTTTTCTTATATTTAAGAAAAAAAAATTGGATACACTTATATATTAAACTAACTTTAAATAACAGCATCAAAGGTATCTTATTGACACATTAAGTTATACTCTTTTCCTTAGTTATATTTTCATTTAGTCTCTCTATACAATTTAGAGAAACGGAATTTCACATTTGCTCAAACCTTGAATCTACTCGTACTATTGACACATTTAACAAGTTTTCAGTGTAAGTTTTAAAGTTCTATGAGTGCAATAAAATATCTTTTGCAAGTTAGGCTGTGTGTGTGTGTGTGTGTGTGTGTGTGTGTGTGTGTGTGTGTGTGTGTGTGTGTAGTGTGCGTGTGTGTGTGTGTGTGTGTGAGTCTGTGTGCGTGTGAGCGAGTATGTATAGCGAGTGTGTGTGTGTGTGTGTGTGTGTGTGTGTGTGTGTGTGTGTGTGTGTGTGTGTGTGTGTGTGTGTTGTGCGTGCATGTGTGTGTTAGTGTGTGTGTGTGTGTCTGTGTGTGTGTGTGTGTGTGTGTGTGTGTGTGTGTTTGTGAACAGAATACCCAAAAACGACAATATAACAATGAAACTTTATATTTAAGTTCCTGCTCCTCCACAGACATAGAAGTAAACAAAATTCACTTTTTTAAGGAGTAATTTATAAAAAAAAAATTTTTTTATTTAATAAATATTTCTCTGCTCTATTTTTATTAAATCTCCTTGAATTTCATGTTTTGTTGTATTAGCGTATTAAAATTTATTTTAGGGATAAATGTTCAAAAGGCTGTTCTTTTTTGGTTAAACAAAAATTTTAAATAAATCTTGTATGCGTTGATAAGGATAGCCAAGTCCAACAAAATATACCTATCACATTTAACTTAGATCTAAATTGAATAATGGCAGTATGATGATTACTTTTTTAAAAACTACTAATTTGACAACGCTACAGCGTTACTAGGTAAATGAAGGAGGTCAGGTTAGCCCAGTAGCAACGTGCTTACTTCTGAACTGGTAGGTCCGTGGCTCAATGCCCACTCTGGCCCTCGATTTATTTAAGTGGGAGGTGAATAAATCTGAGTAAGTCGTCTCTTGGAGAAAGGACAAACATCTGTCAGTCCCAAGTCTGAACCATGTCAGATACTTCTTACATACTGTAAATACACTTGAGTTAGGCAAAATTTAGGACTTCCAATGTATCAATTATCTTTGTGTAGTATCACAAACGATCAATTTTTGGCCTTCGTGTGTCCCTTGTAGGACTTCCACTGCAACCTAATCTAATTTTGATAAAGGCTGATTTCTTTTCCCCAGCGTTTTCAGAACTTCTTCATCACAAAAACTTCCTGAGCATATTTAGATATTTTAGTTGGTTATTTGTCATTCAATGTTACTACTTAGTTCTTACTATGAAATATTTTATCAGCTTTAGTTTAGTTTTTTTTCTTTGTTTGTGTTTTCTTTAAAAATCTTCATCAAAACATTGAGCAATGAACATTTATTTCATTTATTCTTATCAATGTAAGATATGCACAAAACAGTAAAGAGAAAGCTAAATAAAGTTTAAAACAATGAAAAAGTTCCGTGTAAAATTTGTAATATTCTGACAGAAGGATAAGAATAACATGTGTAACATATACAGAAGAATAGCATTAATATATTAACACCACACAAAACATGATAGAGTGATGAATACATAAATTTTGAGGTATGATATGTTTACGTTGTAACAATATAACTTCTGTTGGACTAACAATTTTCATGTCACCTGACACTATCATATGATAATGTTGTTCATTATCGTTTTAATTACTATGAGCATAACCAAATTAATTAATAGGGAGAGTTACTAGCTTAGAGAAAACGACACGAACATCTGGTTCATGGAAAAATGCAGATCTTGTATACTAAGTTTTCAAACATCTCTCTAGTGTCTTGAAACTCTCCATTTGTTTTTTTTTTTACAATACAATCTTGATGGGCTTAATATCATTTTGAAGGGTGATATAGCACTGAAATGATATAACTGTCAGCTAAAATTGAACTGTCAGCAAATTAGGATGGCTTTACCCTAATCTTATTATAGACTACATATAATTAAACAGTTTAATCATAAAGCATAATACTAATCTGTAATCAGTTATCAATTGAATTAATTCAAATATATTATGTTAATTACAAATTATATAATAACACGCAATACATTAAATAAATATTTATTATAATTACTTCTAATATATTATACACTTACCATCTCTCTCATATCATAACCAAAACAAATTAGCTATTTAATAAAGTACATAAGCTGACTATTATGTTGGGGCCAGAGTAGCCTAGAGGATTGCGTGCTCGCCTCTGGACTGGTAGATTTCTAGCTCGATTTTAAGGTGAAAAAATCAGAGAACTTCATCCCTCGGAGCGAACGTTATGCCATCAGTTGCAGAGAAATATTTTGTCAGGTACTCGTTAAAGATCCTCCATCTTATAAATTTAAGTAATGATAATATTTCCGAATCTCTATGGTATGTTGATTCAATTTGGTATAGTAGCTACTTCAAAAGAAAAATTTGTTCCAAAGAAACCAATAGGAAGCTGCACTTTCTCTAATTTTTTGTTCTTTGGAAGTTTTGTTCACCTAGAATAGAACAAAAATAGTGGTAAAAGCCTGTACTTGTCAGTGTTCCAAACACACGATTCATATATACACACGAATTCTACTTCAATCTCTCTCTATTCTCTCACTTCTCTCTCTCTCTCTCTCTCTCTCTCTCTCTCTCTCTCTCTCTCTCTCTCTCTCACTCTTTCTCCTACACTATTTAACTCTGTCTCACAGACACAACACACACTCCTTCTCATCCACATCAGCTGGAGATGTTTCTAATTTGCAATCTTTATTACATCCTCAAATTGAGAAATACCCGACAGGCAGTGAAGGACCTTGTTTATCGGGCGGTCATTGGTTTGACTGTGACATATGGTATGAATGCTCAGTCTGGTTTGGTGCGGCGCCCACGAACAAGAACTTCATTCAGGTTGTACAGAATAAATGTGCCAGCCTTATAGCCCGAGCTCCATGGTATGACAGAAATGTCGATTTCAACATGATTTTGGTTGGGGATCTATTGATTTCTACCTTAGTCGAATTGCCAGAAATGGAGGCAAAAAACTGCCAACCCATCCAAATCTCCTTGTTGGGGAACTGAATCCAACCAACAACCCTTCCCAATCCCATGAGTCTCAATAGATACCTTCTTGAGTTAAATATGACGATCTGATGGTTAAATATGACGACCAGTTATAAATTATACAGTACCTCAGACAATGCAAAGCCGCAAGACCATACGACCACGAAAACGACTCATTTACCTGAGAGACTGACGTCCCATTCTTGACAATGTTTACTGACCTAAAAAAAAACCGCCGGATGAGAATTTAGTAGAAGTGAGCCTCTGGTCCGGAATTGCTAATTACAATGTGTACTGTTGTGCATGGAAATATTCGTTGGTTGCTCTCTCTCACTCTAACATACCCCTATACACCAAATTAAAAAAGTTTTACACACATACACGTACACATACAACAGACATACACTTCACAGATACATAATACTTATTATATCCTTCCTCTGTCGATCCCTCAATCTCTCATTACTTCTCTATTTCTCTCTCTTTCTTTTTCTCTGTCTTGCTCTCTCTCTCTCTCTCTCTCTCTCTCTCTCTCTCTCTCTGACACACACACACACTCATACACACACAACACACACACACACACACACACACACACACACACATACATGTACACATACAAGGGACAGACACTTTATGCATACATACATACTCACTCTATCCTCCCTCTGACAATTCCTTAATCTCTCACTATCTCTCTCTCTCTCTCTCTCTAGTTCTCTCTCTCTCTCTCTCTCTCTCTCTCTCTCTCACCCACATGTATACATATACTTTACGTACTCACTCTCAATATTCTCTCACTCACTCCAACAAGCAGAAACTCAATACACTTAAACAACACATCTAACATACCCAACACACACACACCAACTCATACGAAGGAGAAGAGAAAAGCCGTGATTTGTGAGCAAGTCATGTATTAATTAACTAATCTTAACAAAGCCTAAGCATCAATAGACCTACCATTGATCACTTTGTAATGTTAGATTTATGCAAATGACTCAATCCCTAGTGGGGCTTCATTGCTTCGTATTCCTGCCAGGAATCCGCGATTAGCAGACCGCTAAGTACCACTCTGCTTTCATATCGTCAAGAGAACATCTCAACCAAGACCTCATTCACCTCAATTCCAGCTCCTTGGAAATCACGCTTATCTCCTTGAGTACCATAAATATTTGCATTAATAACTAACGGACACTTTATTATTATGAAATTATGTTTAAATTATCATTATTAACAACAGCTTACATAAGTTTCAAAGTAATGAGTAAAGTTTATAATTATTAGTTTAATTGCAAACTCTTCTGGAAGCACCCATAAATAGAAGCAATAAATTAATGCTTTTATTTAACAACTCTAGGGTTGAAGAAGGCAAATACTTTACAAAAGCGTTAACTCATCAAAAACTTAGGTTGTCCCCCTTTTGGTTTCTAATTTGTGTTTACATTGAGCAGTAATATATTATTTACTAACCTCTGTCGTACTAACAATATACATGTAAATAATGCATAAATGATGAAAAAAAAAATTATTATAAAAGGTATTATAAAACTCAAATTTAACAATAGTTAAAAGTATTTTCGAGTAAGGAAACTAAAAAAATACATGTATTTGTGGTATTATACTCGATTGATGAATATAGTTACAAAATGAATCCTTAATTAGATTGAATTGTACACTTAAAATGTTTAGAACCAGTTGAATAAGAAGTTAAATCAAACGTATAAATAATAATAATATAATTATTATTATTTTTAAATAACTTAAAAAATATTAAGTTACATAAATAATGATAAATAAATAATGTTAGTCGAGTGAATATTTTAATTCTTATAAATATTTTAACTTGAATATTTTTATTAATTTAAATAAATTATTCTTCATTAAGTTAAAAATCTTAGAAATTAATAATAATAGGATATCTAATAATAACACTTTTTACTAATACTTTTTTTAAGACATATAACAATGTTATTACTTTAAAATAATATTGGAAATTAACAATCAATATTGATTTAATAAAATTTTAAATTGAAAACTCATATTTATGGTTGTTTGTATTGTATATTCACAAAATATTTACTAAAATTTTAGAAGTTGATCTCTCAGATATTGACAATGGAGGCATATAAATTGGATCCAGTTATAACAAATTCCATAATGAATTGGTTTAATATTTTAAAGGCTCCGATGAGGACAAATAGTCGAATTATAACCGTACAACTAATTAAAAAGTTAAGAAGATGCAATAAATTTGGTTGTCCTAAGTGTGTATTGAATGAATCAAAAAATTAATTAACATTACTTTAATCAATGTTCGTTAATTAAAACTGAAATCTGTAGATTTTAAATAAGACTCGACACAAAATCGTAAACCAATCATTCATTATTTACTAAGATTGAAGTTTTAATTAATTAATATTTCTGTTAACTTTCAAATTCCTTTTTATACTAATCGACTAATAGTCACTTTTTCAATTGTATGATAATACAGAATAGTCACTGAAATTTCGTTACTGCTCAGAAGTAATTATATATATTTCACTCAAAATTCGAAAAAAACGATCCAAATGGTTTCCTGCCGTTGTGTTTCCGGCGTGCTTGGTCACCCATTTTCTTTTCTCCTGAAGTAGGTTCATCCGAAAATTTGAGTTTGTAAGTATGTCTTTTTCTCTGTGTGTTGCTTTTCTACGTTTTTGAGCTGATATATATATATATATATATATATATATATATGTGTGTGTGTGTGTGTGTGTGTGTGTGTGTGTGTGTAAGAGAGAGAGTGTATGGGGGTATATATATATATATATATATTTAATTTAATGGAATTAAAATGTGTAGCAGCCTCTGCATTAACGACCTTTCTACCGATAGCCTCTATAGTGACTGCGTTGAAGCTCTGGAGTGTCGACTTTTGGTTAATAAACGATATTATACATAGTTTTAAAATCAATTTTAACCTGAAGATGACAAAGTATGGTCGAAAGCTTGTTCCTTCTTAGTGTATCGTGTTTTTAATATAGTCATTTAGTAAAATTAAAACTTAGACAAGCAGTTTTTAGGAACTTAGTTTTGAGGGAGTTGTGGTGCAGGGTTTTGTTGAGGAACTATGTTCCTGGATCGTGGCTACCCTCCAGCACTTCTTGACAGAAGACTCATCCCGGCCGATGTACCCTTCAATCCTGGTGCTATTCCACTTACCCCTCCAAATGAATCTACCTACCTTGTGACCACCTTTTTCCCAGGCATTTATAAACTTAAACGCATCCTCAAGGGTCTGTTCCCCATCTTCTGCTATTTTCCCTAATCAACCCCGCCTGTCTTATAGACGTCCCCTTAACCTCGGCAACCTGTTCTCCCACTGAGAGGTGCCCAGGAGAGTTTACCGCTCGCTTGTGGGCGTGAGGGGCTGCAATCGTCGAGGTTGCCGGGCTTGCCCGCTTCTCAACCCCATTCCTCATTTCACTTCACCTTCTTGCAACCAGTCCTATCCTGTTGCTAGGGACTGCTCTTGTACCTCCAAAAACTGTGTATACCAACTGGAGTGTACCCGCTGTGATGCGTTTTACGTTGGCTTATCATCTAATCATCTCAATATGCTCATGATGATGAGCGTATCTTATCATCATGCTCAGCCTCCGTATGAACGGTCATACAGCACAAGTTAGTAACAACCAAAATTTACCCCTTGCCAACCACGCTAACTCCCCACAGTCTCACCTTTAATGAATGCTTCAGAGTACAGATCCTGCGACAGATCCCTGCTGATGACTATTGCGTAACTCTTAGGACCTCCGAGGAGACCCACCCATTTTAATTTTATTTCTTCTGTTCGTCTTTACTTCATTACCTCCTGAACAGGGCGCGCGTGGTGGCACAGTCGGTTGCCGGGACGGTTTCTTGCCATTGTGTTTCCGGCATGCTTGGTCGCCCATTCTCTTTTCTCCTGAAGACAGACCATGCAAAAATTTGAGTTTGTAAGTGTGTCTCTTTCTCTGAGTGTTGTTTTTCTTCGTTTTTGAGCTGATTTGCGTCCAGTTTGGATCGTTTTTTTCGAATTTTGGGTGAAATATATATTGAAAAAAGTATGGACCGTGGAATAGAAACAAAACAAAAGTTTATCGGGACTCGTTCAGTTCTTCAGATTCAAATTAAACTCTTATTGCCAATGTTTCGGTTTTTATTTAATACCTTTTTCATAGGCAGAAGTATAAATTTTGAAACAGAAAATCTAAGTATTAAATTACAAATTATTATAAAAAGAACAATAATTTGTAATTTAATACTTAGTTTTTCTGTTTCAAAATTTATACTTCTCCCTATAAAAAAGGTTTTAAATAAAAACCAAAACGTTGGCAATGAGAGTTTAATTTTAATCTGAAGAACTGACCGAGTCCTGATAAACTTTAGTTTTGTTTCTATTCCACGGTCCATACTTTTTCAAATATTTAAAATATTTTAAAAATTTGATGCAGATTTGCATTCACGATTTTCCTATTATAGCTTCTATTTTTACAATTTTCTTTTAGCATGATATTTGCCAAAGAAACTGCATACGACATTCAGAAGGCTGAAACACTAAATAAACACTTCCTGGGGAAACTATTGTTATTTACATATTTATGTGTATTCATAAATCGTGAATGCAGAATTGTTCAAATTCAATAATACTGCTTGAAAACTTGCTGGAAATACCTAATATTTATATTTGTAAAAGTTAAGCAGCCTTCATTTAAACATTATTGTTAAATAACGCATTTTGGTTGTATTGACAAATTTCTCCATTTCGGAATTCCTTCCTCTCTTTCATTAAAACTATAAAGTCTATCACCAATTTACTAGTCGAATGTTTCGAATGTACCACATCATCATCAGGCAATAATGAGAGTAATAGTAGGAAAGTAGTTATATTATAAGATGGATTATTAATAATTTCAGGGCATCGCCCTGATCACGGCGATTATGGGGATTAAGGTGGTGGTTGGGTACCTACTACCTTAATCGGGTGTTTCTGTTTGCAAATAGTTTTAAAATTCGACAAGAATTATTAACTTGGTTTTATGGTGGTTGCTTTTCTTGAATAATTATTGCTTCTAAAGTTGTAATTTAAATGTTTCTTTCTCGAGCGATAATTTTCGTGGAATTTACCATCTGTCATATATCATATGGTAAATTCCCGAAAATTATCGCTCGAGAAAGAAATCATTTTAAATTACAACATTAGAAGCAATAATTATTCAAGAAAAGCAACCAGCCATAAATTCCAAGTTAAATTCTTGTCGAATTTTAAAACTATTTGCAAACAGAAACACCCAGATTAGCCAGGTAGTAGGTGAGCCCAACACCTACTTAATCCCCCATAATGCGCCGTGATACAGGGCGATGCCCTGTAAATTTCATTAATAATCCATCTCTATATATATAACTAGCTTTCCTACTATTACTTCTTATTGTCCTGATGATGAATGTGGTACATTCGAAACATGTCGATATAAATATTGGGTAGACTTTATGTTTTAATGAAGAGACGAGGAAGGAATTCCGGAAACTGGAGAAATTGTGTAAGAAGCAGATACAAGCCAAATATGGGGCGTTATTTAACAATATAATATATATATATATACTCTCATGAGCCATTGCCAGTCGTTGGATGTATTCAAATGTATTTTCCTAATGATAAGACCACCAAATCATAGGAGTGAGTTTCTGTTTTATTTCTGTGTGTTCTTTTCATGAATAATTTATATATATATATATATATATATATATATAATATATAATGTGTATTCATATACAATATTATATGTTGAAATAACGCTTTGAGGATATTTTAATATCTTAACACTAGAGAAAGACAAACTAGAAATTGAATTACTGAATCAAAGTTTGTATCCCGAACTCCATTTTGCTACTTACATATGCGATGTAATGGGCGTGGTAAGCTGTGTGGACCCAAAGATAATTTTACCCAAAGTAGAGTATACTCGCCTATACCTGGCTTTCCTAATAAAAGGTCCTATTAAGTTGATTTATTATCGCTTTCTTTCCATTTTTATTGTGTTGACTTTGGCCCTAAATAACGCAAAATGCTTCCCTTTAATACTGTTTCTGCTTTGGTCACATGAAACTAAGCCCATCTTGGTAGTGAAAGGACCGCTGGTCTTTAAAACAATCCGATTTTAAAAGACAATTCTAAATCTTCTCCCATTAATTTGCCAAAAAAAAAAACTGGTTCCTCCTGCGGTATAGTCTTAATACATTTCGTTGGAAATAAAAGTGTTTTTTTTTTAGGCTTTCCTCTGTAATTCTTTTGCAAACAGCTACTTGCATTGTTTTATTGTTTAATCCTCGGACACTTACTCATTTCTAACCATACTAAAAAAAAAAAAAAAAACAAAAAACCTAACCCCTTACAGCTTCCTTTCAGACATGATTTAGATTTCTTAAAACATAAAAATTCTACAGAATCTACTAACTACTCTCCATAAAGTCATTTTAAGCTAAAACTCTAAAAATCTGACTTGATATGGTGAACAACAGACAGATGCATTAAATATATTTGGCTATTATGTAAAAAGATATTGAAAAACACCTTTTTATATTCTTTCTCATTAAATTTTGCCATAATGTCTTTCAAATAGACTATAATTTAAGCATAATTCAACAATAGAAGTGGTTTGCTCACTTTTCTTTTATAATGCCTTTTGAATGAAATAACTGAGTTTGTTCTCTGAAATTTAATACGCAATTAACAAGAACTGTCTAACCTGAGGGAAAGAATATGAAAAAATTAAGATGAAATAATGAACTTGGGTTTGCCAAGTAATCATTTTTTTCCTCTTTTTTTTGTAACTAATTATTCAGTCCTCTACATGGTTATTGTTAGGCTATAAACTAAACACTCTGAAATGGTATTGTAGACAGTGAGGTAGGTTATTTTAATTGATGTAGCGTTATCATTATTTATGTTGAAAATAAAATTGTATGAAGGTAAGTTCAACTGTATGTAGTTTGTCAACCATGATTGTATCGTAAAAATGACCTTAAATTTATGAAGTTTATTAACAAAAAACAAAATTATTTATTTGTGTATTTTGTACAATATGATCAAATAATTCAACGTTTAGAATTGATTATTGAATTTTACTAAGTAATTATCAAATAAAATTCAAGACATATTTATTGTTTGTTATTAATTACATGCGCATTGTTTGTTCCACAGAGGTTAGTAAAATGCATACTGCAGGGGTACCTTTGTACTCGGTACCATCATTCATCCTTAAATTTTGGTCGACAACCAATTTGGTTGAAAACCAAAACTAACTGGCAAATGGAAGAATCCGTTCGGATTCGACCTATAATTCTATATTTGGCCGCATTTGGATTCAGTTTCGAAAAGTTCTTCGAATTCTGGGGACATGATTTCCTCGAGATTCCTATTTGAACAGTTTTTTTTTTTTTAGTTGAAAGTCATTCGAATACTTTGGTGCTACAGTATTTGGCCAATCTATCTTGACTTGTTGTCGTCCAAACTGTTTCGCACGTGATGAATCTTCAAGTAAGACTTAAAGTATCTAGAATTGTAATTGGTCAGACCACTACAAATGTTTTTTACTGGGTAAGATATTTATCAATTAATATGAGTTTGACTAACTCTTATCTTGTAGGGCGAGGTTAACTCAGTGACAAACGCTCACCTATGAACTGATATAGTTCAGTACAGTTCAGAGCTCACACTCTCACTCTTGATATATTCACATGAAAATTGAATAAACCTGAGCCTTTGATCCCTCAGGAGTAGACATTAAACCGTCAGCCCCGAGTCTGTGCAATGTCAGGTACTCATTAAAGATCACTACTTTTGAGTTAGACAAAATGTAGGACGGACAAAATTCTGATGCACGGAATTTACAAAGATCTTATATTTTGAGAGACTATGGTTACTTGCACTACGCGCAAAATTGGTCGATGATTACAACTGATATATAAGAGTTGAGATGGATTTATCTTATAATGTGAATAATTAATTATTTAACATCAGTTCTGGAACTATTAAATTAATTAAATTTACAGTATCATGTCTTAGTTACATCAATACTTGGAACAACATTCGTTATTTGAAAGAGAGCATAGAAATACACATCTAGAGAATATTCAAGGCACGGAAAATAGGTGTTCGATGTCGTGGATTATTATTTCTTAGTTTATATAACAAAAGATCAGAGATTAGACTCGTATACTAAGTATAATTCAATGTTTCAGTTGTTACGATTTTGTTTTATTTATAAATTTTTTTAGAGCCTTTCAATGCAAAAAGACTATTAGAAATCATATTAATGGAAATGTTAGAAAGAGAAACGGAAAATAAAACTTCACGAAAACAAAATGCAATGAAAGTAAATTTTTTATATAAAAAGTGTAAAAACTTTTAAAAAAATAAACTTTTAGAAAGCAAAATCAAATAACTGCTACATTAGAAGTTCAAAAAGAGTATGTCGAAGAATTAAAATATGCATGAACTGTGCAGCTTGGACAAACACGCTACGCTGGCACAACAGCCAAAACAGCTGTTCTCATTAAACAAAACAAACCCCCTGCATGAATAATATACCACAAAATAGCATTATTTATAGCATTGCATAATGCTATTATAATTTTCAATATTAATTCTTAGTTAATTGATGACTAATTATTTAATAACCTACTTCTAAATTTTCTAGCCATAAGTTATCCATCCTGTCTGTTAGATATAATCTATTTTTTAATTAACTTAAAAATTATGACTGCAATTAATGAGTTGTAATGCTAATGTACAAGCATTAATCTTATTCAATCTTATGAAGTACGTCTGCTAACAAAAACCTTTCTACGATAATGATAAAGCTTCTCTAATTGTTCTGCCTAATAAATATTTTCACAGTGTTTACATTTCATTCTATAGATAAAAATGATTTGGAATTGTTTTAAAAACTTCTCTTTTAGATTCGGAAACAAATAATAAACTTGTTATTTTCTGTAGGATAAAGATCAATTATATTCAGATAAGATTTGTTCAATTCTTTAAGTCAAACCTTCAGCATATAAACAGTTTAAAGTCATTAGTTTTGCAATCCGTAATTGTATGGTATTTACTCATATTAGGGCAAATGGATAACTTATATTTTATGTGTGGAGACTTTGATTTATCCATTTACCCCAGTAACAGTTTAAACACTTCTTACTTTGTAGTTTCAAACTAGAGTTATTATATTTGAATCTATGTATTTATGTCTTCTGCATTTCATTCCTACTGGCAGTATAACACGATTTTGAATCAGTAGTTGCATTTTGTTTTTTTCATTTCTTCCTTGGAAAAATGGATTTTCTCACTTACTACAATTTACTAAATTTTGAATACAATTCTTGTTACAGCCTACATCAAGAGCCGAGTGAAAAAGGAAGTATTCCTCCAGGACTTGTATGTTCTGTATAGCATTCAAAGGATTCCGTTAAAATATGGAAATGTTCACCACTTTATAACCAGGGAAGAGAACACGCCTTCCTTTTCTCCCATGCATGTTAATTTTTTGATAATGCTAGTTTTCTGAACTTTTATCTATAAGAGCAACAATGATTCTAATTATTTATTTATTCATAAAAAGAAAACGATTACATTATGAATTAAAAACAAAGAAAGCTTGTTATTAAATTCAATTTCCAATAATTAAAAATAAATCATTTCAATTTGTTGGTAAACTCATTATTGTAGTATTTTGAAAATTGACTAAACTGTCCTGGATGAAACTGCTGTTATAGTAGAGCCTACAAGTAATCTACTAAATACATAGATTCTTATTTAAAATATATATGTATGGCATTTATCAAATATAATCTATAACAAAAGAAATGATATTGGAAAAGTGTACAGTACAATTCAGATATATTAAGTTGAACTTTTCCGTTAATTAATTATATATCTGCTAATATAATTAGTCATTGTTTAAAAAAAAAATCTTATTGGTTCTTCGTGTTAAAAATAAAATTTCAGAAAAGTAGAGATGCTAAACAAAAAAAAAGTATGAAAGATTTTTCAGTCACATTCTAATACTAATTTTGGTTATTTCATTATATATTTTGAAAAATTTTAATGTGATTGAAGATAATTTTTTTTTGTGATTATATAAATACAACAAGATTTTAATATATGAATGTGAAATAAAAATCAACATGCAAAAACAGTTACAAATTCTGAAATGTGACTAAAATCATTCATCTAAAACTGAGGATGAGCAGTTTTTTTGGTTCAAATATTTAGTCTCATTTCTGAATTCCATATTGTGGATTAGACAGATATATGTATATATATATTCAGGTAACTCACCACAAATTAGAGAAGATAGTCGCTCTAAGGCCTTTCGTTGGCTTATATTGGACAGACGGGAAAAGGAATGGATACAAGGATTAAGCAACATCAGTATTCAGTTAGAAGACAAGATGATAAAAGTGCCTTGTTCCTACACATTAGAGACAAAAATCACATAATTAACTGGAAAGAAGCAAAGGAGTTGGTTTTTATGTCATGTGAAAGAAGAAGAAACATTGTTGAAAGCGCCCTCATAAAAGACTTTTCTAAGAACTTGGTCAACACTAGTCCAGGCCTTTTTAAATTAGATGAATTTCTAATTGAAGGAATTATCAAACAAATCAAGACTATTTCAACAGTTATAGGGAAAAATACTGTCAATGATGCCAATCTTACTCCTTCTTTAAATCAAAATTCATAACCTGCTTACAACTTGTATTCACTTGCTCTCTGACGACGTGAAAACGAAAGGCCTTAGAGCGACTATCTTCTCTAATTTGTGGTGAGTTACCTGAATATTTATATCACGTGTTATTGTGACAATTTTCTATATATATATATATATATATATATATATATATATATATATATATAGTTCACACAGGAAAGAGAAAAACAAATAAAAACACACAGAAATAAGACCCACAACGATATTTCGACATTCGTCGTCATCGGGCAGAAGTAGTCCCTTTGAGTAGCTGAAGCTAACAGTTAGGTTCAGCTACTCAAAGGGACTACTTCTGCCCGATGACGACAAATGTCGAAACATCGTTGTGAGTCTTTTTTGTGTGTGTGTTTTTATTTGTTTTTCTCTTTCCTGTGTGAACTAGCAGTCCTGTTGGACCGTTTAAAAGTATATATATATCTATATAAATAAAATAATGATTTTGTCTGTACATTGCTTAGAACTGACTCATTTCAAGTTTTCTTTACGTTTCATACATTGGAGAAACCGAATCCATCCTTAGAAAAATTTCTGACTGTTTGTCCGCAAAATTTTGTTACAAGTAAACTCAGCCACCATAAGACATATCAAGCTGAAACTTTTACAGTAAATTTTTGTATGCCTAACGTAAAATATAGGCTCTGAATTGATTGGAAATCCTACGTAGAAGTGAAGTTATAGACGTTTAAAGCAAACATATTTGTCACAAGTAAACTCAGCCACCATGAAACCTATGTTATGGGGCTTTAAGCTGTATTTTTCTAAGTTCACAGACAATTTTGTTTTGAAAATACACAGATGTGGCAAGTAGGTATTGTTAGTTGATTTTAATTTCATTGGAGCATATGAATATATTGCGGATTTGACATCATTGAAAAGGTGTTTCCCAGAGTTGAGGATGTACTATCTATTAAGAACAAATAGCTTTGTAAAGAAGAAATTCTCATATTCATACCTTAATATGAACGGGCAGGAAAAATCAACATATAAGTTCTTACGCTTATTATATATTATATTATAATATACCGAGGAAAGAAATTACAAGTCCGTAAAGAGAGTGATTAGTGATGAGGAAGAAGTTCATTATCTAAGTGAATTTTTTGAATCCGTAACTGCTCCTGGACTGCCTGCTATGTGTAAAAACTTCCAGTAGGAGCACCATCATGCTGCAATTTAGTAGCTGTAACAAATTTCATATTACGAAACTTGAGTGACCCGGGAAATGTACAACGGGACACGACTCTGAGTTTGTACTCTATACAGATATGCCATAGATTCGGACATCATGACTGGGTATGGAATGGGGAGTCTGTGCGTATACCACCCATACCATTGATTCCGAGCTACTATTTATTTCCGTTGAAACGATTGCAAAGTCCCGTCAGAGTCTATTTCGTAATGACGTTAACTAAGTCGTAAGGGGAAACTTTATCTAACGCAGGAATTCAAGTTAGCAAGACCAAGTTTTTCCCACATGGTCAACTGTAGTTTACTTGCTCAACAGTCAGAGGTTCCAACGGTTTGTTCTTCCATGTACCTGAAGGACAGACAGCTAATGTGGTGTATACAGAGACATATGTTTAACACTGTACTAATAATGATATTTTCTACTATTCTATAATTTTCTAATTATAGCATTAGTATAATTGGTATGGTATTCCATGGTCTTTTGGAATACCAAGTATAATTGAATTTTTGATATATATTTTTATTTCTTTATCGAGATGGGTCAAGCGTCAAACAGTAAAATACTTGTTATCCAACGTTTCATTTATATTTGTATTCATTTGCAGAACTACATAACTACAAAAATTAATTACAGTAATATGAAAAAAATATCTGTTACATTACTTATATTATATTATTACTTATTTTATACATTATTACCTTGGTATTTTTATATTGCAAGAAAGTGATATTACATGACCTTTGTATACATATCAAACTACAGAGGAGTAAATTTTTACTGTTCACGTTCGATAAAGAAAACCTCAATAAAGAAAGAAAAATAGTGTTGAATATATGAGGTCGAGATATGAAAACATTGAATTATATATGTATATTTGTATTCAAATGGTTTGCCAACCGTTTTACGATTTTACCAGTTTTTTTCTCTTTTCTCTTTCGTTGTTAATCGAAAATGATAGAAAATAATCCGATTTTGTTTTATTTCCTCTGTAATACGTTTAGTTTATACATATAAAGTAAACAACACAAATTGAGTCGCTGATTTTTGAAGTGGTTAATCCCTTTATGTTATTTCTAATTGACGGTATCCAACCATCACTGCGTTCTGTATTAAACTTCCTCTCTTTGCTTTCTGGAAATCAAAAATTTGACTGTAAGTATGTGTGTGCCTTTTTTTATTATTTAGGAGCAACTATTTTTGTTCCCACAAAAACCTAACTAACGAATAAAAACTTACCATGTGATAAAATTTTTAAATAATGAGCAGTAAAACATTCCATTAGGGGTTCAAAAAAGTATCTTTTTAAATGATTTTTCTAAACATACTCACATTAGTGATCTAATATATTGTATTTTTTTTAATTTTCCAAATTTTTACTCTTGTTGGTCTTTAATTTCTATTTTGGAATATTCTATGTATAATATTTTATATTATATAACTTTTTGCCTTTTAACATTTTCTGCTTGTTAATTAGGCAGCAATGATAAAGGGAGTTAATTGATGTCACGGATTATTATTAGTTTATTATACCCATGTGTCCTTACTAGATTGAGATGTGTGATGAAACAGTTTGTGTAGTTGCCTTAAGTTCTGAAGATCAAAGGTTTTAAATTTGGTCGAGACTCCATTTATCTCACATGAGTAATGAATATTTCTCTGCACACAATATATCGGTCTCAGCCTACATGATGTAACATACTCCTTCAAGATCACCACTCTAATAAACTAGAGTGAAGCAAAAATATAGCTCTCAATTTAAAATCAACCAAGTAATAAGGCACACACACATGCCTAAAAAACGGGAGCCAATCAACAAATGAGCTACACTTTCCAAGCTCTAAAACAAAATTGTTCCGTTGAAAAGGAACAACCAAACAATTTTTGCATATTGAAAAGCCGTTTACAATAATTCTCATTTATTGTTATAAAATGGATTCGCCCATTCGTCGATAAATTATATTCCATGAAATATAATTTTAAAAAATATTTAATATATCTATAAAATCTCTCTTTTATTACTAAGAAAGTAATAAACGTCAGTAAAATTTTATACATAGAAGCCCAGGAATAAATCTAGTCAATATAGAATCAATTTAGGAATAATTTGAAAACTATCAAATTGCAATATAGTTTGAAAATAAATAATGGGATTTTCTTTTATTGTTTGTCGTAACCCTGTGTCTGTGAAGCAGAAATGAGTGAGTTATGCTTCACTATGAAGTGGAGAAGCCTATAGGGGAATCACAGCTGTTAAACAAAGACAGGACTGGTATCTTCCAGATGAAATGATATCACCCTTTAGAGGGAAAGAGGCAACTTCTGCTTCCTTTATGTAACTTCTCAAATGAAATACTCAACTCAACAATTATTAAATTCAAGAAAATTATTTTTGATGAATCAGCTATATTGTGAAGATTTCTCTGCTAACAGAATGAGCATTATATACAAAAATAAAAAGGAGATTAAAATATACACACAATACACACACACACACCACACACACACACACATATATATATATATATATTAGTATAAGTTGGCAGCAGATTCTCATTTAAACATATTTGATTGAAATAATCGGCATCTTCCGCATTCACGACTTTAATACTCGTCCATTCCAGTCTCCTGACTATTTCTCTTTGAGTGGAGGGAAGTTTCAACAAAAGTTGTCTTAATGACAAGCTATAACACTTTAGCCACTCGGTCACTGTTTAAAAACACTTCAGTAAAAATGTTTTATTGATATAAAAATTACTAACTAGCTTTCGATTTTCATGAATCATCATCAGGTTTATAGTATAATATAGTATAATCAAAATATAGTAATAATAAACTAAGCTACAATAACAATTACAGTGATAATAATAGTAATAATAATAACTACGGCACGGTAAAGTTAACAATTCGAAAGTCCCGATGAGGTTGAGGTTGCAAAACTGTTACTCAGTTGATCTAGGCCCTATAAACCGTTGGTCTCCTTTGTTATTTTAAAAGCACTGTCGAAGGTTTTGCAGCTGGGAATAATGCAGTTAGCATTGGACTGAACATTCATTAACACAGGGCTGAATAACTTTAATATACAGCGCCTCAAGGATCTGAAGATGGCTACAATTGCTTTCATATCTTAACACTACTATTCCATTGACTAGCATTTCCCTCGTCAATGCAATCTTGCGAACTTGTGAACTCCCGTCGGGAGGACGGCTACAAAATTATCGAGGCGCCTCACCCTACATCTGACATTGGGAGCTCCGAAGAACCACGCAAAAGAAGTTCAACGAAAAAATTTACGAAAAAGTTTAAAAAAAAATTTACGAAAAAATTTCGTAATTTGGAAAAATATAAGACGAAATTGAACCAAGTGGAAAGAGACATCCAGTTTTCGAAAGCATGCATTGAAGAAAGACTGCTCCCAACTTTTAAATAATATTTATATATATATATATATAACTCGTATATATATACAAAACTAATGTTTATCGGGAGTCGGTTAGTTCTTCAGATTCAAATCAAACTTAGGTTTTTATTTAAAACTTTTTTCTTAGGTAGAAGTATAAATTTGAAAACAGAAAAAAATTAGTATTACATTACAAATTATTATTTTTTTTTAATTTGAACCTGAAGAACTGACTGAGTACCGATAGACTTTAGTTTTGTTTCTATTCCACGGTCGATACTTTTATAAATATATATATATATATATATATATATATATATATATATATAAAGAAAAATCACAATAAACACGTTTTCTTTTCTTCTTTGTTTTCTTTTTTTCATTGTGGTTTAAACTTCATATATATATGACATCTATATGCATATTTTGTTAAATACAACTAAATATAATCTGTCAATAAGTTTCTTCTTGTTAACTTCAAGTTCTCTGAATATGGATTTTTCGTTGTGAGAACAATGGTTGAGGTGGTCACTGATTTCTGTCGACGCCTTTCGATTGGCCCATCCAATCATAGCCGAAGTGTCATTGCTGTCCCAGTTTGTTGTCTGTTTACTATTAGCGCAAATACCATCAGAATGACCTGCAGAAAGTCAATGTCATTTATGAATATAAATGTACTAAAGGAGATTGTAAGGTCCTGGCTAGCATAAAATATGTTGGAATGACAAAGACCACACTGACAAGGTCACCCAACTAACTGTTGGGTTTTTGACTCTAACGAAGACCGCTTGTTAAGGTTGAAAGATCTCAGTCTTTTTTCCCTTTTTATTTTGTGGTTTCAACATATATGTAAACCTGATCCACAAAAGGAACACAGATAAACGAAATAACAGAAACTCACTACTATATTTTGATTTCCTCGTCATCAGAAAGATAGATGTGAGTCGTTTTGAAGACCGGCAACTTTACCTATAGTTATTGTAGTTTCCTGTCTTTGGACCGGCACAAATCTAACACCCTGTGAGGAGACAATCAAAATAAAGTAATGAGTTCCTGTGATTCCTTTTATATTCTTTCTTGATGTGAATCTAGATTATTTAGCTCGTGCAATCGTTTCATTTAATTGGTTATATATATATATAAAGTCCAAGCCACCAAGAAAAAGAAAAACCAGAAGAAATAAATGCTCTGATGGCATAAAGTGGAAGATCTGAGAGCATTTATTTCTTTTGTTTTTCTTTTTCCTTGTGGTTTGGACATCATTGATTGCATATATGGTCATGTAGTGTGTGCGTTTTAAGAATAACTATATAACAATAGGTATACATTTCAGACTTATTTATACTGCATGAATATAAGAAATTATTTTTGGCAATGAAATTAGTTATGACTTATTACAAAGTACTTTATGAAAAGTGGTGCATGACTTTTTTTGTGAAGAGCATCTATTAGTGACAGGTTGTTAAAGGAAACACAAGTAGCCTTTCCACCGGGCACCGCTCGCCTTTGTCCAGTTGTAATCACAGAAGACCTGTGGCGGCCACCTCCCCTGTGTCCACTGATTGCAAGCCAGTTCAGTAACCATGTACTACTCTCAGCTAATTCCTTTCAAAGGAGATTTTTTTTTCAAAGTTCTTTTAACAGAGAAGTAGCTCTTTGTCATAAAGGACTCTTGTAATAAGTCAAAGGTGTAGTGGTCGGCCCAATTATATATTATATGAGATCAAAAAAAGTTGTTTTTTGATAAGCTATAGAATTTTAAAAATATGAAAATCAGTAAATGAAACCTTAATTAAAGGCTATAGTATCATTGAAAATTTAAGGTTTATTAAATACTTTCTAGTATTTATTCGGAAAATTTTATTATCTATTTAGTCATTCCGATAATCAGAGTTTAAAAGCGAACAGAAAATGGACTAATAACTGAAAATTAATCCATGAGCTTATTATTACTATTATTATTGAGGGTGACAATAGCACTGGGTCTTAAAAAAAAACTTTTTTTTTCTGTACTAAAGTACCCCACCAGTTAGCTTCAACGCTCCAAGAAGCTCAGCACTTTACTGGGTTCAGCGGTAAAAGTTTTTCTATGGTTTTGTTAAGTGTCCTGAAGCACCTACTTCAGTGCAGCAAAGTTGCCTGACAGTCAACCAGCAAGTGCAACACTGTTTCTTTTCTCTTCTTTACAGAATCTGCACAAACCATCATTGATAATGCCCATTCAGACTCCCTACTTTCCATGAGTTTTGATTGGTTTGAAAAGTTAGTCTTTTGAGGTAAGTAAATGTCTGCATCATTAGAATGGCTCTATAAACATTCAATGGAAGTATTGCCAAAATGGAGCCCAAACAAATAAGTTCCTTCCACTACAACTGCGTCAAAAACTTGATGTGAAGATGTTATAAAGGCTGACACAGATGCTCAGCGGACATGGAAACTGCAAAGAGTATATGAGCCTTATAAAATTACAGTAAGGTCTGCTTGCCTTTGTGGATCGACTTACCAAACATCGGACCACTTGATGTTTCAGTGTGAACTATTGGAAAGAATAGGAGGGGACCTTCTTCGAGAGGTGCTGAAGTCTGGTGTGAAAGTGCGGTGCTGGTCTATGTGAAATCTTTATATATATATATATATATATATGAGTTCAAAATTCAAGTACCCCACCAGTAAGTACCCCACCAGGTGAAAAGAGAAAGGGAGACGTTGTAGTCTACAACATGCTTGGTCTCCCTTTCTCTTTTCTCCAGAAGACGGATTACCCGAAAATTTGAGTCTGTAAGTGTGTTTCCTTACTCTGTGGGTTACTCTTCTTGAATTTTGCACTCATATTGTGTCCAGTTTGGATCGTGTTTCGTTTAATTAAGTGAATATATATTATATATATATATATATACATAAACACGTGAAATAAGAATCACTGATCATATATATATATCAATGATCAAACCACAATAAGAAATGGGAAAACAAGACTAAGAACTTTCAACCGTAACAAGCGGTCTTCGTCAGAGTCAAAAACCCAACTGACTCTGACGAAGACCGCTTGTTACGGTTGAAAGATCTTAGTCTTGTTTTCCCATTTCTTATTGTGGTTTGATCATTGATTGTTATTTCACGTGTTTATGTGAAAGCTTATATATATATATATATATATATATATATATATATAAACACGTGAAATAAGAATCACTGATCATATATATATGTTTGTGTGTGTGTGTGTGTGTGTGTGTGTGTGTGTGTGTGTGTGTGCGATCCAGAAGGACTGATAACACTTAAAATAAACTGTGACACGACAGAAACTAAAAAATATAAAAAATAATCTGACGTCTTTCTAAGTCTCTTTCTGTACAAAGAACTTTATATTCTAATAGTACATATAAAAACAAAGTTTTGTCTTTGTGTAATCATGGAAGAAAGTAAAAAGCTCAGACAAGAACTATTTTGTAAAGTGATTTGAAATAAAACTTTCACAAAAAACATGAGGCAGAAGAGTAAGTAAGTAAGACCATCCTTTTGTTTAATTCAAGTTGGGAGAATCTAAAAGTGGGTCTATAGATCGATGAAATTGGCAGTGTTATCTGTGAGGAGTGTGCTCCAGTGACCTCACACTGCACCAAGCAACCGGCAAACTCCCGTGAAACAATTATACAATAGTTTAACTCTCTATCGAGATTTCAAAGTGTTTTTAATTGCTTTAAACAGTTCTATCTGACCAACTCTTAATGCTCCTTTATACCCGTTCATTTTTCACATAGAATAGCCAATTAACAAAGCTTCATTAAATCTTCTATCTAATTACCATTAAATAATGATAACTATCATAATATGTTGCAAAATTAATAGAAAGAATGTTTTCTCATTTACTTTATTAATTCCGATTATTAGCAAAATTTTTAATAATTACAGTTTCAATGTAGAAATTCCTTTATATTTTTTTCCCCAAATCTAGCACAAGAAGTCTAAATCTATTTCATCATGATTCAAACGTACAGCCAAGTGAATCATAGTTATTATGTGACTTATTACAAATATGGACAAGACGCTGTCTTGAAGGTGATTTATTATTTGACGCTGGACCAAGTAATGGGTAATTTACTAAGGAAATGTGTAACGCAAAGCTCTTTGCCCAGAGTATATATGATTTTCATACTCATGAAATATCCTTACTATAATTAATTTGAGTTGTGCTAATTCTTAGGATTTCTGATGTGTCTGACCCATTGCCAAAGAACAAATTAGCCGCACATTTTTTTCTTACAACAGTGCTAAACTTAAAAACTTATACGTTTGGGTGTTGGGGCAAAGAAACCTATATGGTAAGGAGCCGCTTTATTGAAGTTCACTGTCAGATGGCATAGATGTTTTTCAACATAACAAACTCCTCATGGTCATAGGTAACCAAGATGATTCCAAGAAAACAGCACAATTATACAAGTACCATATAAGATTTATTCCTTTCGGGGGAACAAATTACTGTTATGCTGTCCTGAAAAGTTTTCTCTTGTTATAGCTGGTGACAAGGAATGTTCATCAACCATGAAAAACAAAAACTATAATATTTTTTTGAAATTATACAAATCCTTTATATAAATAGAAAACGGTTTTCTAACTTATTCTGTAAAATTAATTCTTATGTATTGAAAGCTTATCCACTGTCCTGCATCGAGGAAGAGTAGAATGCATTGAAATCCAAATTTTAAAGAATCACTGTGGATATAGGCATATCGGAAAGAAAGAAAGAGAGAGTGAGAGAGAGAAATTCTCTTAGAGAAAAAGAGTGGAAGAAGTAAAGATAGATAGATAGATAGAATGATAGAGAGAGAGAGAGAGAGAGAGAGAGAGAGAGAGAGAGAGAGAGTGAGAGAGAGTAATGAGAGATAAAACAATGCGAGAAAGTGGGTGTATAGAAGAGAAGATATAAAAGAAAGACAAGAAGATATTATTTGGAAAGAAAGGAAATATGTGTAATAGAAAGAGTAAGAGAGAGAGTGCTGGGTTCGTGTCTATGTGAAAGTAAAAGAGACAAGGCGAGATAGGATTTTAGAGAGCATAAGAAACAGAGAAGCGAGATATCATATTGGTAGAAATAGACCGAGTGTGGAAGGGAAGGATGGAGGGAGAAAGACAGAGAGAGATACATAATATCTAGAGGGGAAAAGAATCCGTATATGTGTGAAATACAGAGAACAGAGAGAGTAAGTGAGTGAATGTTAGAGGGAAAGAATGTCAGGGAGAGTAACAAAGAAAGAGTGCGTAAACAGGAATATCAATATAAAAGAGCAAAAGAACTCCTACATTACCGTGTTGATATGTAACAAGCAGAATACTGCAAACATGCAGGTTCATTGCTTGGCTGCATGAAATGCAAAGAAACCAAGATGCATTTTTAAAGCAGTTCATTACAAAACACCCTCCCCAACCCATACATCATAAATATAAAAAGAATAATATAGCGGATGGTATCATTCTGTCTATTGTTTCCTCTTTTCCACAATGCCTTTATATTAGAATATATGAAGAGAACCATAGAAATCGCTTACCTACGTTTTTTCCAAAGTTCTTTGAACTGTAATTATCAAAAGTTTTATTAATAACTGAAATTAATAAAATAACGGAAGAGAAATTCTTTTTATTACTTTTGCAACATATTATGTTAGTTATCGTATACTCAAAATAGGTATCTTGAGGATTAAGTTAAAAAATTAACTATTCGTGATTACACGCCGACATTTAGCCGAAGATTGTTTGGCATTCTCAAGCCTTTTTTTGAAGGAAATAAAAAAGCCTTTAGACTTCATCGAAACGTCCGCTTGTAATCAGGATTTGTTTATATTTTAACCGAATCCTCGAGAAACTTATTTTGAATTTTAAGAATCAGTAGTCGAGAAGCTATATCAATGTTATCGTTATTTGTTTCCTCTTTTCCACAGTTACCCCCACCCCTTTGAACCAAGAATATACGAATCACAAAAATCAGTGCCTAATATTTTATTCCTTTATTAAAAATGAATATTATTTAAATACCATATTATCTATTTTAGAAAGTGTAGTTATAAAATTAATTTTTATGGATTGCTTTTCATTCCTTTTAATTTTTTTTTGTTTTTGTTTTTATAAACTTGAGCCTTGAATATATATCTATTACTGTCCTGATGATAGAGTAGGGCAGTTGTTGTTTTGCCAATTTCCAAAACAACACTCTGTTTGAACTGAGCTTATCACCCGATAATATGTATAGATAGTACAGTTTGTGTAATATTCTTTTAGGAATCATTTACTAACTAAGGAAGTAACATGTTAAAGACCACTCATCACCATGTCACATGTTAAAGACCACTGATTTCCATGCCACATGTTAAAGACCACACGTCATCATGTCACATGTTAAAGGCCACCCATCACCATGTCACATGTTAAAGACCACTCATCACCATGTCACATGTTAAAGATCACTCATCACCATGTCACATGTTAAAGACCACTGATTTCCACGCCACATGTTAAAGACCACCCATCACCATGGCACATGTTAAAAACCACTCATCACCATGTCACATGTTAAAGATCACTCATCACCATGTCGCATGTTAAAGACCACTCATCACTATGTCACTTGTTAAAGACCACTCATCACCATGTCACATGTTAAAGACCACCCATCACCATGTCACATGTTAAAGACCACTCATCACCATGTCACATGTTAAAGACCACTCATCACCATGTCACATGTTAAAGACTACTCATCACCAGGTCACATTTTAAAGACCACTCATCACCATGTCACATGTTAAAGACTACTCATCACCAGGTCACATTTTAAAGACCACTCATCACCATGTCACATGTTAAACATTCCCGATTGTTATGAAGGAATAAACTATAACAAAATCAGTCCATGGCCATTGAACACTCACATACTTCTCACACATTGACACATGAAAGCAGGCAAGTGTATCAAACTCCAGTGTGTCTACGCATACTCGGCTTTGAGATCTACTCATCGTCTACAAAGCCAAAAACATAAACCACAATTACAAACTCTATTCCCGTATCACTAACTAATTTTAGTCAACTTCATTTTTTTCCAAAATGAAGTTAGGAAATGAACTGCTAGTAGTTTCAAACTACTAGGTTTTGTTACTGATTTTTTTTTCAAAACATCAACTTATAATGTATTTTTATCTTAAACATAGGTACAAAACACTCAAACTAATATTAGAAAATAGTCGTATAATTGGATAAATTCACGTTGCTGAGTAAATTTTGGGTGTATTCGTCCGACCAGTTAGAACATAGTGCTTCATCAAGTACAAGTAGCTCTGTAGCAAATATTTACAAGGTAAGGCGGATGTAATAATATGATGTTTACTAACCTTTGTGGTACTAAAAGGCTATATATATTTCAAAACAATGTCTAAATGTAAATATAATGTTTTCTTATTTCGGCCACGTATATTCAACACTATTTTTCTTTCTTTATTGAGGTTTGGTAGAGAGGTAATGCAAGGTATTGAGGTAATGCATAAGAGAGCAAAACACTCTTATGCTAATGTTTTAAATCTACATTTAGACATCTTCAGGGCTACAATACAGAAATTAATAACAGTAACATGAAAAAAAATATATAAGTTTATATATTTAAATATATAACATTACATATATAAATAATGTAAAAAAAGTTTACATTATTTATATAAATATACTTTATTACCTTACTAATAGAAAAATACAAGGCAATCATGTACATTCATATGAATAATATAACACATACTTTTTTATGTTACTGTAATTAATTTCGGTATTGTAGATGTCTACAAATATAGAAGAAACGTTAGCTTAGTGTTTTATTGTTTCACGCTGGACCAAACCTCAAATAAGAAAGAAAAATAGTGTTAAATGTAACTATATAGTTATTTAATACTGAAATATCTTAGTTTGTGAGTTGGACTTTTTATTTGTTGATTTGCGTGGGGACGTTATAGTTTAATACATTCTAATGAGGTATATGTATTAATAGATAGATAGATAGATAACATTGATAGATAGATGAGTTGGTAGTGAAGTAGGTGAGTTTAGGGTGAAAGGTCAGCCAAGCAAATATGATCCCTGATGGAGAGCAAATGATTGAAACTCCTAATTGAAGACCAGCGATCAGTGAGGAAAAAGAGCTATTTATTGAGTATTGACTTCAATCTAAAGGAAAAGAGGATTTGCCGGTTTTCTTTATTTCAGACTCTATCGTAAGTGAAAATCGTAAACCTCATATCATAGCCCTTTTTGCTGTTTCAAAGAAAACTATTATACCTCAATGCTTCTTTTATTCAGTGACTTAACATTTAGTAACAATATATTATTACTTACCAGTGGAATCTATTTTCATTTTGCATTGCAAAGTCAAATACCTGAAAGAAAAAGAAAATACTGCTTTAATCAAACTCATAATAACAGCATTTAATTATATATAATTATTCATAATTATATTAGATATTTAATTATTATATATATATACAAGGAAATTCAAAACAGAACTATTCAACAGGAATACCTTATTTGAGATTGCTTAACTTTAATAAAATATATCTTGCAAAAGTACTCTATCTGTTTATCTGTATGTTAGTGTAGCTGTAACTGATAGTTTTTTTTTGTATTTGTGTGTGTGTGTGTGTGTGTGTGTGTGTGTGTGTGTGTGTGTGTGTTCGTGCTTGTGCATGTGTGTGTAAACAGAATATTTTTAAAACAAAAAGAGTTAATTCAATCACTAAATTTATTATAATTTATATTTAAGTTCTGACAATCTTGAGAGAAAACAGTAAGCTAGAGATTAAAATTACCCTTTTCTGGGACTATTTAATCTGGAAACAGGTTTTTTTTTGGTTAACTAAAAATTTGTCTAAACTATTTTTTATTAAAATAGCCAACTTTTAAATGTATACATAGAGTTTACTTTTAATTAATAATATGCAATGTGGATATAAACTGTTAAGTAATGTAGAAAATGAACTTCTAAACCTTTTTTTTGAGTCGATACAAATTTTTAATAGAATATAGTATATTATAGAATAAAGTATATAATATATTTAATAGAATTTATAATAATTAATAATTAATAGAACATGCATTAGTAAAATATATTTATTTTTACTTGACCAGTAATGTATGTCTCACACCAACAATCTGTAGGTGTTGACCACTCATTAGTTTTAACTTTACATCACATGAAATAATGATCAAATGACTTTCTCGTAATTATATCAAGTCCAGTTCATATTAGTCACAAAGCTTAAATATTTACTACAGATATATATATATTTAATTTTATTCTACCAATCCTATGAATGGTATTTGTTTTGTACATTTTGACACAAAGATACGGAGAATGATAGCATAATCCCACTGGACTTCAAAACTAACTCGTAAAATATCAGCAATAAATTTTATGTTCAAATCTGAAATTAGTTGAAATGAATATTGAAACTAAAAATAACATTTTAACTTATATTGACATTTAAAATACCATTAACAAAAAAAAATAGAAACATTTTTACAACCCACTCAAGAAAGGAAGGAGAAAATAAATATCTGGAACAATGAAAATTGGGTTCTATCATTGCATGAATACAGCTCCACGATACTGAAATAGTAAAAAATAGTGTTATCTTCTATTTGATAGAATTGTGTGAAATATAAAATTATAAAAATCAATTTACTGAAGGTAATAAAAAAAGATTATTACTACCAGTTTTATCTATTTTTGTTTAAGACTTCGGTACTAGTCTGGTCATCATTAAAACTGGTTAATTTTACTGTTTTTTATTTATTTTATTTACTATTTTGTACAGTTATTATGTGTTTTATAAATACTGTAATTATATATTATTTCTTTTTCAAACACTTTTTCATCGTTTTTATGGAATGTTCTTATTAATAATAATGATTTAAGGAATAAAGGCAATTGATTATTGCCTTATTAATTCTGTTTGAGCTTAATATTATCTGAAATATTCACAATATATCAGTAACTGGTTTAAGGAAAGGGCCTAAGAAGCTTTTAGAAATACAAGAGCAATCCTGTTCTTTTTCGATGAGTTATTGTACTCAGTCTAAAGCGATCTCCGCCAAGGCAATCTTTCAGCTCCCATTAAAGTTTAACTCTGGATTCTTTGATCCGGGTCATCAAAAGCCTTTCTTATTGTCCCTGGTGACCTTTTACCTATTCAAGGGACTTGAAAGGATTTCAGAATGCACCAGCTGAAATATTTAAACAACAAATAGAAATGGCGTGACATTATGTCATCTTATTTTGTTTTGATAATACCATTTAAACGTCTTTTATTTTGTTTTATGTAATTTAACTACATTTAGATAACACAATATATATAATTATATAAATAAATAGTTTGTTTGTTTCCACTACAAAAATGGACAAATGACACCAATTTGACTGCTACTGAATAATTTTCTTGCAAATTTGTTTATTCAGTTTTGATGTAAAATCACACCATTCATATAAAGTTAAAAACTATTTCTTGGTTCATAAATGTAGAGGTTTTTGTACATTTTTAATCACCTAATAACGTTTTTGGAGATTGTTGGTATGTTCTACTCATTTTAATACGTCACCAAGAAAGTAGAGTGTTATTAATTAAATCTGGTTCCGTTTTGCGTAAATGGCATGTTTGATCGTTTTTTACATGATCTGTAAAAGTTATAAATGATAAATGGTATAAAAAAAATAATAAAAGAATATTCAAATCAAAACATTATAAAAACATGCATATTGTTAGTGCCACAGAGGTTAGTAAATAAAATATTATTACCAACCGTCATACCTCGTCTATCGCAGGCGAAATCGCCCGATCGGTTTGCAATGGCTGCATCATCAATGGGATTGATGATACCTTACAAAATCATGGATATAAATACCTATTTTAAATCAATGGTGCCAATATATATGCCTAAATTTCCTACCTAACAGTTTTATTTTATTTTATTTTGTTTAATCTGTTTTTTGTCTTTTAAACTTTAAGTCGTCTCTGTCCTGTCCGTCCTGTCGTCTTTTCATGTTTTTTATTGGTTTAAATATTATGTCTGCCTGGTGCTTAATTTGTTCGTTTATTAATATGGAAAACTCAATGAAATTAATTAAAATAGGACAAAAAGGTAAAAGACTAAATGTAATAGAGGAAATATAAAAACACAAATATACTGATAGCCTAATAAACGAACAAATTAAGCATCAGGCAGACATAATATTTAAACCAATAAAAAACATGAAAAGACGACAGGATGGACAGGACAGAGACGACTTAAAGTTTAAAAGACAAAAAACAGATTAAACAAAATAAAATAAAATAAAACTGTTAGGTAGAAAATTTAGGCATATATATTGGCACCATTGAATTAAAATAGGTATTTATACCCATGATTTTGGAAGGTAACATCAGTCCCATTGATGATGCAGCCATTGCAAACCGATCGGGCGACTTCACCAGCGATAGACGAGGTATGACGGTTGATAATAATATCTTATTATAAAAACTATTAACTTCAAAGAAAATTTAGAAACACAACTTTTATAAGAATACTTTTTTTCTTCTGACATCATCCAAGAACTCAAAATTTTGATAAGATAAAAAGAAGCTTTAAACAGGTATTTGCCATTTCTTGAGATTTTGATGTGAACTTACCTATAAGACTACATCTTAATTTCACCTATAAGAGCAGTTTCGTAGTCAATAAACTGGTTTCTTTCTCTTTTATAAACTGATAACATTTACGAACACTACTTTCTTTGGTCTCATGGTATTCAGGAGTTAGATATTTTTCTATAGTTTTTTTTCCAAATATAAGACTCTACCTCTAAATACTTCTAAATGTTCCTCTTCCAAAGTCTGGTAATCTACACCAGATTTCCATAATATAGAATATCTATGACCAGAATATAGACTTCCAAAATGTCTGGTCGTCTATACCAGACTTGAATAATATAGAATATCCATGACCAGAATATAGACTTCTAAAATTTCTGGTCATCTATACGGTACTATATCCATCTATACTATATGGTCATCTATAGACTTCCAAAATGTCTGGTCGTATATACCAGACTTCCATAATATAGAATATCTATGACCAGAATATAGACTTCTAAAATTTCTGGTCATCTATACCAGACATCCGTAATATAGAATATCAATGACCAGAATATAGACTTCCAAAATGACTGGTCGTCTATACCGGACATCCGTAATATAGAATATCTATGACCAGAATATTTTCTTCGAAATTTCTGGTCATCTATACCAGACATCCGTAATATAGAATATCAATGACCAGAATATAGACTTCCAAAATGACTGGTCGTCTATACCAGATTTCCGTAATATAGAATATCAATGACCAGAATATTGACTTCAAAATTTCTGGTCATCTATACCAGACATCCGTAATATTGAATATCAATGACCAGAATATAGACTTCCAAAATGACTGGTCGTCTATACCGGACATCCGTAATATAGAATATCTATTACCAGAATATTGACTTCAAAATTTCTGGTCATCTATACCAGACATTCGTAATATAGAATATCAATGACCAGAATATAGACTTCCAAAATGACTGGTCGTCTATACCAGACTTCCGTAATGTAGAATATCAATGTCCAGAATATTGACTTCAAAATTTCTGGTCATCTATACCAGACATCCGTAATATAGAATATCAATGACCAGAATATAGACTTCCAAAATGACTGGTCGTCTATACCAGACTTCTATAATATAGAATATCAATGACCAGAATATAGACTTCCAAAATGTCTGGTCGTCTATACCAGACTTCTATAATATAGAATATCAATGACAAGAATATAGACTTCCAAAATGTCTGGTCGTCTATACCTATCATTGATCAGCTTTCTATTTGTCTTCTTCATTTTCTTCAGATTGGTGTTACACATGACATTCGTTTTTTTTAACACTTTTGTTTACATACAACCCCTACTAATAATCAGTGGTGCATGAATTATAGTTTCTAACTTTCTCATTTTAACAAAAATATACCTAAAAGCCTGTCTATTTGTCAAGATAAAATTTCTAACATATTAAAAACCAAAGATTTATTTTAAATCTTATTTCAAAACGATATAAGTAATTCCCTCTTTCCCTTTCTACTACTTTCTTGTGTTTTAGTCATAAGCTTTCTACTATTGATATGAAATTCTATCTTATTTTGATTTTTGTTGTTTTTCTTCCATTTCAGCTATCTTTAATAAGTCTCTGTCTGTACTTCACTATAGATCTGAATGAATGAATCTGAAGCGCATCTATCTTCCCAACTCTCCCGGGACTCCTAATGCAGTTAGGAAAATGGAGTGATGCAACCATCATAGCTTCAAACTTTACCTGTTATGAACATCTGTCTTTTTCTTTACTTCGCTTGCAAACTATAATTCTTAGCCTGGTTCTAATTAGTTGAAATTCCTTCAACTAGATCTATCAACTGGATTTCTCTCAAAGCAAAGCCTTTTATACCACTTTATCTTCTACTTGTCTCATAATTTCCAACTTGAAAAACAAGAAATTACAAAAGTGTTAATTTTTTAACATTTAGTAAAAATATACTTAATGTAAAAATACTTAATACTTAATAGAAATGAATAAAATACTTAGTAAAAATTACTTAATGTAATGAATTGTAGTAAAAAAATATACTCTTGTTTTTCAAAACCAGTTATTATGGAAAGCATATTTCAAAGATCAGTCTAAAAATAGATATTGATCTGAAATTCAAAGATCACCATACATTAGCATGTTTTTTTGCATTGTTTTATACTAAATTTTACGATTTTTAAATTGGTTATACATTATAAATGAACGTTTACATTTGTGAACATCATCATGTCAAAAAAAATAATCTACTGGAAATAAAAAAGCATTGGCAAATATTTTATATTGTCAGTATTTATTTCGCTTGAATGATTGTTATAAACAAAGAAGTTTTGAAAAAAAAAATAAATCCATTAAATAATAATGTTGAAAGTATTGAAAATAAATAATTTTTTTGTTAGAGTGGAGTTCTTCTCATACATAGACAAATAAATCTCTAAACCTTTGTAACAATTCAGCACACTGCGTGCCCTATTCTTTTTTGCCAGTATTCATTTTTATCCAGTTCACTATTTTAAAATTTATTATCACTTCCTATTATGCTTTTGCAAAATTGAAAGCATTGTGCATAGTTTTTTATAGTTATGTCTCCTTATTTTAATAATAATGATATTCTTAAGATTCCAATTATAATTTCATATGAACATTTTCTATAATAAATAAATATAAACTCATAAACTATGGTAAATAACCTCCTTAACATGTTTAATGTAAGAATATGGCTACCATGTTCAGTAGATTAGTAGATACATAGATTAGTAATCTATTAGTACTAACATCTTTCAAACGTAACAAGCGGTCTTTGTCAGAGTCAAAAACCCGACTCTGACGGGGTTTTTGACTCTGACAAAGACCGCTTGTTACGGTTGAAAGATCTTGGTCTTGTTTCCCCATTTCATATTGTCGTTTGATCATTGATTGTTATTTCACATGTTTATGTGAAATCTTTTTATAGATTAGTATATATGGCAATTTTTCATTTTGTCTGAGTGGTTCTACCTTTTTAGTCTTAGTAACGAAAACATAAATCACCCTCCTTGAAATTAACTTACTCTGATTCATAAATGATTTTTATTTTACGCTATCATTGTAAATTTATATAAATAGAATAGAAATATATCAATCCTTAAACAGAATAATACCAAAATAAAATCTGGACTTGGTCAGTTTTTGAAGTTGAAGTCAAACTCCCATATCATGTCATTTCAGGTTTTTTTTCACCAGTTTTTACAGATCAATAAAAATTACAGATTAATCAAAATGAAATACATAAACAAAAATTCAAACGGTTACAAGAAAACACATAGAAAAAATACAAAAATTACTTTAATGTTTCGAACTCATCTTCTTCTTCTTTTCCTGATGATCACGAGTTCGAAATATTGAAGTGAATTGTGTATTTTTTCAACGTGTTCTTTTCTTGTAATCGTTTATGTTGCCTTAACGGACTGTTTATACACGGAGGATATAACTTTCATTCAACTTTTAATACAAATGTTGTGTATAAAATATTGTACACAATACATGTGAAAGTATATGTAAAGAAAATGATCATAAATACTAACAAAGGGCATGAGCTATGAACAAATAGGTATACCTTGGCATGATGAGACGTAATTTTGTTCTTTTCTGTCCGGTGGGACACGAAGAAGACTGATGTGTTCAGACATGCATCCGACTATAGGGTCCAAAAGTTCGCTTACATTAATTCTTCTGAGAAAACTACTCCCACCATATCTTAATTATTTGGTTATTTTATTATGGGAGTAAATAAATACCTCATAGTATTTCAAGCAGGCATTTATGTAACTATCTTTTTTAATTGTCTCTGATCAATACTGAATAAATGTCAATTTGAAATACTATTTATTAAAGACTTAGAGATTAATTAACACCCATTGTTAACTTTTATATGAGCCACATAAAAGATCAAATTATGAAAAATATTGGGACGAGACATTCTGTCTATTGACAATACATGGATGACTGCTTTGCCGTAGTCAAGGACCAGAATGAAAAGTGCTTATAGAATATTTTCAGAAGAATTCTCCTCAGAGATTGTGATCATTAATAAAACCAACTTTTTAGACGTTATAATGGATTAACAAGACCAGAAACTTACTAAATTAATCTACAAAAATGAACAAGAACTCCAGTGGTGTTGAAATTTATATATATATACACATATATAAACTAGAATTTAAAAAAGAACACATAGAAAGGAAACCACTGAACTCACTACTATATTTCGATGTCCTCGTCTTCAGGAAAAGAAGTGAATCGCTTTTCCTGAAGACGAGGACATCGAAATATAGTAGTGAGTTCAGTGGTTTCCTTTCTATGTGTTCTTTTTTAAATTCTAGTTTATTCAGTTCGAAGAATCGTTTCTCTAATTATACACATATATACATATATGTATATATGTGGGTTTAATATAATATAAATGTATATTATATTATATTGTAAAAAACGTTATTTGACAAAATAACGTTTTTTATGTTATTTAACAACAGTTAGGTTAAATATCCTTAACTGTTGTTACAAAACATTACAAGAATTCAACAATAAGGCATTCATTCATAGAATATATAAAATAACGGCTAATTACAAACTATTTAATGTACAAAACAATCCATAACAATCATCAATAATGGTTACTCCAACCATCTCATTGACAATAATTTGTCACAGATATACAGACACCTGAATTAGTCAATTGTCATATAGTTCGAAAGCTACAGTCAACAGACATTATTACAACAAGCGAAAAATAAAAAAAATACACGGTAAAAATTTGATAAACTAATCTCTATATAAAGATGTTTAATGAGTTAAACAAGGGGTTTAAACAAGGACGTTTACCGTGGTTCCTTGCCTATCCAGTAATTAGTTTACATCGGTTTCTGCTCCTTTACACACCCCATCCTTCTGCGCCTCTAGTGATAGTGTCTATCGTCTGGAGTGTACTCAGTGTGATGCATTCTATGTGGGTTTAGCAGTCACTATGTTAAGCCTACGCATGAATTATCAAGGGCTCTCCGTCAGTCAGGATGGCACACTGCTTGTTGCTGTTCTTGCCAATTTCCACAGACTCAGGTTTAATGTTTTAAAGCTCAAATACTATAAAGAGTCCCCCAATTACATCTTTTGAAGAACCCCATACATGGCTCCTAGAAACTTGTTTACAACCAGGTATACCTGAACCATTACATTGTGCGATTTATTAAAATTATTCAACATATATATGTATATATTTTATTAATTAATTTATTTTATATTGGATTAAGTATTATTTTTTATAAGCATTTTTGATTTTTTTTAGTTTTGTTTTCTTTGTAGCTATTCTGCTCATATTTTGTGAAGCTGTTCAGTTGGCTTTCGTCTTCTCGCTGTAACACTTCATTTTATGAGGAAGTCCATTAAAAGGATCGAAATATTGAAAGTGAGTCCTGGCGTCTAGTTTTTCCTTTTGATTCTATCTGTTTTTAACATATATGTGTAAGTTTATCCTGAACATTTAATGTAGTATGTGAGAAATTTTAAACAAAAAAAACCGATGTTCAAGGATATCGTGCCCAGGACTATGTAAACCGCAAAAGTGACCTTCCCTAGACTAAATCAACAAGGCAGTCACCCCATTGTATTATTAATCGTGAGAGAAGTGTGGGTCGAATGTTTCGTCAAACATAAATATTTGAACGTTCACCCAAACTTTACTTACGACTCGACTTTACATGTTCTGTCCTTAATTTTTTATCCTGGCAATAATCGCTACACATTTTATGTTATTAAGTTATGTAGTTTGAATGTAAAGTTTATTTCTTTTGATTAATAAAATTTTTGTAGATTTCATATTCTTGAAGTTGAGATGTTGTAGTATTAAAACTTTTGAAATTTCAAAGTTGCTGGAATCAGTTATTATGTAAAATTTGCACCATTGCAGAGAAAAAACGAATAAAATAGTTTTGACATAGAGATGTTTAGTGATCTAAAGAAAGAGTAGTTGAACAAATAGTGCTGTTCTTCAGGTTTAAATCTAAGTTCGGGATACAACTCGTAAGTATTCAAATCATGTTATTAAAGTCACATCTATACCTAGAGACATGTTGGTCCTCGGAGAGGATGTTAAGCTGTCTTTTCTAAACCTGTACAATATCAGGAACTTGTTAAATATCCTACTCTAAATACTTGAGTAAGGCAAAACTTTGGTGTCCCTATCAAAAATCATTAGAGGTACACAATATTCAGTTTGAGGGATCAGTGACAGGTACAGATTTCTAGCAGACCCTAAATCCTAATGATAAAAAAATTAAAAAAAAATTAATTTAACACAAGGCATACCAAAAACATGCATTTAAACCAGATATTACATTCGTACCATCAAAACAAATCGAATCAAAACAATCAAAATAAATAAAACGATTGTTTACGGTTTTGATGGTGACATAACCAGACACAAACCAGTTTTCAATTTAACTTGAAAATAAACGTCTTTTATTTTATTTATATTAATTTATATATTCGCAAGTGTTTCCTCAGAAGTGTTCACTTGTTTACATTTTGAAACATCATGAAAAGGTCTTTGAAAATTTAAACGTTTCGTTCAAAAAAAAAAATAATAATAATAATAACAAGGTCTGTGCAGTTTATACTTTCATAATTAATCGTCTGTTGTAGTAACGGTTCGGAAAATGGACCTCGAGGGGTCTAGAGAAGAACAAAGGGATCTATGGGTAAACAAGGCAGTATATCGGGGTCCGTATGCGTAATTAGTAGTCCATAAAAAATATAATATTAAAACGACAAATATATCAATAATGCAACAGTCTGACTGTCAGGAAATTCAAATTTGATTTGAAATTTCCAATCAGATATAATTTAATTATATCAAATTCAATGTTATAATTAATTTATCATTAAGTAAAATATCGCAATAACTTACACGACTTATGATAAATTCGCAAGGTATATCACTTATACAGTCATGTATCTTGGTTGTACACCATAATTTTTCCAATAATTTTGGTCGACAAGCGATTTGGACAAAAAACTAAAAGAAATTAAGAACTGCGTCATATGAAATATTCAGCCGCAGACAGGTTCGGACAACTATTCGAGTTCCAAAATTATGTTCAAATTCTGAGAGCATAATTTTCTCGCCATGTGTGTTTAAACTCTGATTTTTGTTTTTTTTTTCAGTACAAAGTCGTTTGAACTCTGAATATAGTCCGAATAAAGATTGAAAACCAATTTATATTAGTCCAAACTTAATTATTTATATAAATTTATATAACCTTTAATCCAAATATGATTATTTTTCACCAATTTTTACAAAATTTTAATAAAGATATATGGTTATTTTATAAATACTGTTGGACATTTTTTTTACTTGAAAATCAATTTTATTAACATAATATTTCTCATTTTTAGATTTTTATTTATCTAAAATAAATTATTTTTTAAAATATACATGTGTAGAATTAGATTTTTTAAGCCAGTGGTTTTCAAACTTTTTCGACGTGGAGCCCTTTTTGCTTTAGTAACTTTCTCGGGAACCCCAGATTCTAATAATTTTATACAATCATGACAGAAATATTTTCATATGCCTTTTTAAATAGTATGTATATTTAAAAACAACTAAAAAAGTAATATTACTGCAATGTGCATTTTTCAAATAAAAATTCAAAACTAAAAGATTTTAATTTTCATATTTTCCACAATGCATAACACATAAAACACAATTACTAGCAATTCTAACACCGAGTTTGTTTGTAATCATTTTTGGCTTTATAGTTGAGAGTTTGATTCTGAAGTTAGCCCCAGCATTAAGTCTACTTCGGTATTTTGTTTCTATGGAAGTTTAAAGGGAAAATCCAGTTTCACAAAAGTAGGTAGTGGGTAATGGCAGCAATGTGTGAAGTGCTACTTTTGCAATAGTAGGAAGTTCGGGAAACAGATAGTTCCAAAAACTGACTAGTGATTCATCCTAAATAGGAATACAATTCTGACCACTTCTACTTAATGGTCTTCTACTTAAATTTTTAGAAAAAATTTTTCACTAAATGTTTTTTACGGAACCCCAGACGTCCGTTAAGGAACCCACTTTGGGAACCTATGTTTTAAGCCATAGTTGGTATACAGATGGCTAGATATCTCTGAAGGTATCAACAAACAAACAAAAAGTGGGAAACTCTATATTATAGTTTGAATATGATAACTGATCTTATTGTACTATTCAAATCAATTTTACTCAGCAACTAAGTACAAATATATGAATACAGACATAAACTAATTATCTCAAAAAAAATCAAAGTTATATTGAATAAATAACAAGTTTTACACAAATAACTATTGTTGCATTCTATAAAAAAGAAAAAGGAGAAGAATCAAGTTAAGGAAGGAGTTTTATTTGAAGAGGAAGTTAGTTTGTGATTTCTTAGACGGCCGTCTTGAAGGCCTTATCTGACTGTGACAACCACTTCATTACGACAAACAGCAGTTCTGGTAATGAAAAAAATATATCTTTACCAACTTTTACTACTCAGCTTTTTTTTTCTTTTTTTGTCAAACAGTAGACAGATTCTTTTTAAGGGGAATTACATTATTGCTCTAGTTGCAATTTATTCTTAATGGTTTTTAAAAATGAAAATTGCTGAGTGTAGAAGAGAATGAGACTGATAATTTAACATGGTAGAGACGTGATATGGCGTCATATGTGATAAAACAGAAACAGGTTTTGCGGGATTTTATAAAAAACAATGTACCTCTTGCTCACAAGCAATTTTGAAAAAAAGTATCTCCAAAATACAGATATCAAAACGGTGCCAAAACAGGCCACAGGTGTTGAGTATATAAAATTCTTTTAGGGAACCAGATTAGCCTTGTAGTAACATGCTCAGCTTAGGAATGCTAGGTCCGAGGTTCAATACTCAATCTGACTTTCGATTCATTCACGCAGAACTTGAATAAATCTGAGCGCGTCGTCCCTCAGAGAGGATGTTAAACCGTCGGTTCGGAGCCTATTTAGTGTTGAGTACTCGTACTCTAAGTACAACTGAGATAAGAAAAATTTAGAACTCCTAATGTTCATAGTGTGGTATTACAAAGGGCAAATGTTTGGCCTATGCACTTAACCTAACCTAATCCTTAGGTTTGCCAACTCCCAGGGCCTACCGTTTAATGAGTGGTACAGTGTGCAGATCCTGTATCAGAACCCCCCTGATGATAACACTGTGACCCTTAGAGCCAAAGAAGTGTCACACATCTGCTTGCTCAGAGTAAGTGGTCACCGGGGCTCTACCGGCGTTCCTGAGCCACATCCATGCCATAAATAGGATTAAATCACCCTAGGACATTGCCTATAGTTTATTGTAAAAAAAAAAGTAACATGTATAATGTATAATTAGACGTAAGATTAAGGTATGCCCGACAACGTCTGACCTAGTTATGTTACATGGGATCTTCCTTTTGCTCCGAAATATCATTCGTACCCAGTGTAACCGTTTCGCGATGTAAATATACTGTTGCGCGAATAATAGTTTTTTTACGACGGCTAAAGGGCAAATCGTAAAAAGACAACCTGACTTGATTTAAAAACGATATGACCTGAAATATGGCTTGGTGCATATAAAGGTCAACACAGGTCACCGGGGCTAAACCTTAAAAGATGAATTATTATTTTTTTTATTTATTTTCTATTTTATATAGTTTCAATTTTTTATTTACCTATTATCATTATGGATAAATTTATTTCCTTTTATTGCTCATTAACATTTTTTTTATGTATTTGATTTTTTAAGATACATTATTTTTACAAATTACCTGTTTATTTTTTTTATTTATTTTATATTTATTCTTTATTAAAGTTTATGAAAATATTTATTTTGTCTTTTACTGATCTAAAAATAAAAAAAATAAATTGTAAGTATATTTCACTTTTTAAGATAAATTATATTATCTAAAAATTATATATTATCAAAAAAAGCTTTTATTTATGTATTTTTTTCATTTATTTCTCTAAATTTTTTTTCGATTCATTTAAATTTACTTTTGTTCTGTGTATCTTACTTCTGATTTTGAGTCATAACAGAACATAATTATGATAATGACTTCTTCATTATTACATACATAGTTTGTTTATCTTGTTTTTCTGGTTCCAAAAATATTTTTTTAGACTCAAAATTAGTCTTTGAATAATTACTGTTAAAAGAATTCCAAAGTAAATGAAATCTTTGAAAATATTCAAGGATTCCTATAACTTAAGTGAAACAAACTGTAGTATGTGTTCATTTAAAAATTGAACCAAACCGAATTCGTCTGACATATTTGTTAAATTTATTAATAAAGGGCTTATATAAATCCTTAAATCTCCCATGTAATTAATGGATGGCAAATTTTAAATATTTTCCATAATGACGTATACGTTGAAACTACACGATTATGCAAACCTGATGTTGTTTATAAAGTTTAAGTAAAGTAATTATTCTATTAAAGTTGCTTTCATGTTATTCAATCATAAATTAACTAGATGATGGTACAAACCATTTCTTGTGAAATATGGACTTGCTGAGTTATATAAACTAATTTATTCCAGCAGTCATAGCTACCGGCTTTAACTCATACTATCTTCATAAGTTACTGTTGGAGATGTACCGAATTCAATACAGAAAGACAAACAAAACATTAATAAAAGGCTGTTTCCCTTTGTTCATATATCAATTCTTAAGCTTCATTGTATAATGATTATATATATATATATATATATATATATATGATAAGGGAGATAAAAAACACTAAGACTTCCTAAACAAAAAGGATTTAATCACGCAACGAATTTTGAACACTTAGCGTTCACTATCATCGTTACTGAGGCAGATGTAACCCGACAAAAGAGTCCAACAACATTTGTTGTGCTATATACATCCGTGGTATAACAGACTTTGACATACCAATACCCTTTGTGATGTAAACAACTTTTACTGTAGTATCTACATCCGTGGTATAACAGACTTTGACGTACCAATAACCTTTGTGATGTAAACAACTTTTGTGGTACTATCTACAGCTGTGGTATAACAGACTTTGACGTACCAATACCCTTTGTAATGTAAACAACCTTTCATGTTTTATGAAGTTCTATAAAAATAACTTCTGGTTTAAGAAAAACACTCCTATATTTTATTCTGAGTTTTGATGGTAAAATAATTGTATTTTAGTAATAGGTTGTACAAAAATTTGAAGAACGAAAACTGATTTAAAAATAGTAACCGAATTATTAATTTTATATTGAGCTACAGTAGGAAACCATAGGGATAACATATGCCTCTCCATATCTCTAACCATATTAAGATAAATAGAGAGACATGTTTATATTCATCATAAAAAACACATTAGGTATTTGTTTGATCTAGACCCATCAACGGATAAATTGAAAACCAACTTACAAACAACTTTTAGGAATAAGGGAAGTTGATAATAAACCTTTAGTAAAGAATGTATTTTAAGGAGAAAAGACAGTGAAAGACTTAAAAAAAATGCGGGCCTAAGAAGAATGAAGTAAGGGGAGAAATTTGAAGTAGATTTTAGAGTGGGAAGGGGGGTCGATAGGTGGAAGTTATGACGGAGTTTGATATCCCAGTTGGCAGGCCTGAGAGGGCAAGGCAGTCAGGGAGCAGGCAAGAAGTTACGACTCTGCTAATGGGAGCGTTTAAAAGCAACACTTTGTTACCGGCTAAGATTAGTCAGTCCTGCTACATTATGAATCTGCAGTAGCCAGGCCTTTCTTAACTTGCTCCAACGAAAGCACCACCGCTCTTTACTTTACACCCTCCCCTAGCAGTTTTATCGAAATAGCTTTTCTTCTTTATTCTTCTTTCAACGTCATTCAGCCTACAAGTATACTCCTTAAACTACTCATGTTTACTACAGCATGATTGGCTCGTGCTACGATTCGAATTATGCTGCAACTATAGGACCTTCTTAGCAATAATACATAACTCTCTACACTCATGATTAGAGAGGAAAAGAAACATTAAGCCTTCCACACACAAATAATTTTACTGACTGCAAAAGTACACGTACGTACTGGACAAACATAAGCGCACAACTTCCTTTAAATTTTAATTAAAACTAACTGATCTAATCGATTTTGCCCAGAAAACAGTTTAATTTCAACTATAATAATAAGTTACATATAACGAAAACAACTTAAATTTTCTATAGTTCCAATACACATAAGTTTTTTTCAGATAAAGAGAATTAATACAGAATGAAAATTATAGATTATGCAAAAAAAAGTTATAATAAAAACTTATAATAAATTTGCACACAATTTTTCTTTCAAAATTAATATGAAGGTATAGAAGAAAGTAGATTGTCATCCAAATCAAAATTACATCATTAACTTTCCTGAGGAAATTGAAATAGGTTTCAGTTATAAAATATCCTTTAACTTCTTCCAGCAATGGAAAGTGAAAGATGTTAGGGGGAGCTTTTCTCCAAGGATCTACCAATTGATAGATCCCAAAAAAGGACCTTGACTAAAATCAAAATATCGTAAATAATTCTCCCCAAAAAAGTTATATAAGATCCACATGTCTCATGGTATATAAATGTCTCCAGTTTTATTCTTATAGCGGACAAACAAAAAAACTTTGTATTTTATATAAACACATTATGAATTGAAAAGAAAAATATTTTTTAAATTTTTATGATTATTTTACTTCAGAACGCTTTTCAATTTTCTGTTACATATTTTTTTCCATTTTATTTTTCACTTGTTTTAATTACTAGCCATTTTCAGCACTGGTTGTTGCCTGACGTTTTGTGAAAAACCGATCCAAGAACATTTGTCTTTCATGGTTTAAAACAATTTTCCTGATGTATGCAAGCCCATACATATTTCCTGCTGTAAAAAATGTATGACGAGGCATCTTTTTCCAAAACAAGCCAGTCTCGTTACAATTGAATACTTAATGTGCAATGTAGCTCTCCAATATCAGTAATTGTTTGAATTTTCGCACAAATTCATCTGGCACTTTCTTATCAACACTTCATTCTCGCCATGTCTAACACTCTTCTTAAATTTTTCGAATTCCCCACGAAAAACCTTTCATGTGATGTAACAAAGTTTGTAAGAGGAGACACTTATATTTGGCCCATCGGAAGACGTACACTTCGTAAAAAGAAGCTTTCGAATGAGGAGGTTCTACTGTACGAAAATAATCTATCTGATATATTATTCTTTAACTTATTATTATTTAGTGTTGAAAACATTAAAATAATGAATTAACTGTTTAAGATAGTGAGAAAATGAAAAATCGTGATTAAAGAATCAACAAAATTTATAAGCTGTTAGATACGTTATTAGAATAACGTATTATCTTATGGTTTTTTATTCCTGACTGGTTTAGGAAAGTGTCTTATCTGAAGAGATTACTGGATAATTTTGGATTTATTTAGTCATGTTTCTTGTTAGTTTTTTATCTACGTATTTTTTTTGTAAATTATTATTTCATTGAGGTTAATTTTCACAAATTCGTTCTGTTTGAAGGAGAATAAAAGGAGTGAAGGTTTAACCCAAAATAAAGCAAAACAACCATGAAGAGGTTTGGTGGACATAGACATGTTTTATATTTATGCATGACTTGTATGGTATTTGCAATTTTATGGTGTTGAAGATGGTATGTTTTTATTTTTTAGTATGTTTTTGTCGTTGTAATGAGTCTGTGACAGACATGTGTTAGTAGATTATAAATCTGAGAGGTTGTATTTGCGTTTGGGCGATATTGGGAGGATTTGTGAAAGCACTTGTGGAGTAGGACAAGATGATGTAGCCGGGGTCGAGTCGGCGTGGGTGGAGGGTGAGGCGGGTGTGAACACGCTGCGCGAGTGTGGCACACGTCGTAATTCTGTTCCCGTCACAGCCACTCCAGCGCTTTACACCCTCTCCGTACAAGGCACAAGCTCGACCTGCTGGCAACATCATTTACAAACTCTGCCCGACTAACACTCTTATACTCAACGCCTGTCAACAGTTAAACAAGAAAAACACAAACTCTTCCGCTAAGGTCAAGCACAAGTGATTAACATTAATACAGCTACTGGACCACTCATTCTTCAAATACTAATTTAATCAATGAGGATTAGGTCCAAACTTAATAACTTCTGATTATAAGCCAAGATTTTACCAAAATTTTTTCGGAATTTTCAAAGCTAAAAACAATTTATTGAAAAAAAAAATTAGTACTACTATTAACAAACTCTGAAAACAAATACTTCAACAGAATATCAACTAACAGACGACAAAAACACAATTAGCAACAAATGCAAAAAAAAAAGTAAAAGGAAACCAAAATGGATATTGTTATTGTTTTTAAGACAGAAGTGTTTCTAATAAATCTAGACCAATAATTCTAACATTATTACTTTTATCATTATTAGGGCTAAAAGCAAGTTAAATGATTAGTACTGTAAAATAACTCTGCGAGGATATCTCCAGAGAAAATTCAAAAACAGAAAACAAAAAAACACAATAAGCAACAATACAAACAATATAAATAAACAAAATGAACAAACACAGGCAAAACGAAAGTCTGCACAATATTTATCTTATTGCAGTAACTATTCAACATATTATCCATATTTTTTCCTTTTTAATGCGGTGATTCCTTCAATAAGGTATGACAATGCCGAACGAATTTCGGCGAAACGTCGACTTGTAATCAGAAATTATTTATTTTGGACCTAATCCTTAAGAATCAAATTGGTTTTAAAAGCCTTAAACTAATCAATATTAATTACCCAGGACGGGGAAAATTATAGAAACTGGTCCTCACATAGAAGGTATTTTACGAAAAAACATAGTGTTCCAGTCATATATGTTGAATACATAAGTCAAATGTCTTGTTAAATTATATTTGAACTTTAAATTTTAACAAATATTTTCGTTTAAAAACCTATGAAATCAA